>VXBO01011182.1:165929-202484 GCA_013400135.1 Rhinoptilus africanus
ACTCCTCTCATGCAGGAGCTGGGCATCTCCACCAGGCATGTGCCATCCTGAGGTAGACATCTGGGAGAGACAGAGTCCAGCCACACCCAAGGACACATTAGTGGAGGAGGGACTTTGAATCTTGTGGAGAAATACACAGTTTTGGAGTGTGTGCCTCAGAGCTGCAGGGTTGTTAGTGCTCCCCAGTCCCTTGCTGAGGACAGAGAGCCCTAGGCATGGAAAACCGGCCCTGCTGGCCTAGCCGGTGGTCTTTGACTTTTGCAGAGAGCAATCAATGCAAGTGCATGCAGGAATTACTGTTTGGTGGCCTGGGGTGGAGCAGAGATTGTATTTTGAAACAGTTCTGGGAGATCTGCTGATAATAGCCAGCGTGGTTTCTTTTTTGGTAAAAGGCCCACCTTGGGGCCTTGTTTATGGTGAGACTGGGGAGATTTGCTGCAAGCATGAATCCTCTCTGTTCATCACCCTCCCAGCACTCAGCCTGCTCCTGCTTGAGTTTCCTCAAAGCAAAATTGGGAGGGGTGGCAGCGTACAGACTGCTTCCTTAGCCCTGCCTGCTCCCACAGGACCCATCAACCCCACATGGCAGCCGCAACACCCCTTCCATGGCACGTTTCTACTCACTCACCCTCCCAGTTCCCTTCAGCTGCTGGATGGGTGCTCCCCACTGAGTGCTACACCTGAGGGCAAAAGGGGAGGCAATTAATGCCCAGATGGGATTTGCCCTTGGATGCTCAAGTGCCCCAGGGAAAAAAAAAGTGCCACAAGGCAAGAAATAGCACTTCTAGACCCCTTTGAAATCAATGGGCTCCTGTGCCTGTACCCTTCAATAGAGAGGTGACAGCACTGTCACCCAGCACAACACAGGGCAGGCTGCAGGGTGTGGCATTCCTGTTTTTTTTTTTCCCTTGCTCTTGTTCTTCTCCAAAAAAAGTAATGAAAAAGACTAAAAGATGAGATTTATTTACCCTTCCTTCAAGGCAGGGAGAAGTAAGAGACCCAGAGGTGCTCTCTTACACCTCCAAAAGGGAGGGCAAGGAACAGGATTTACTATCTCCCCATTTGAAGACAGATGTTTAATACATCATGGGTCTTTCCTGCTAAGGCAAAGCACCATGTACAGAAAAGGAGGCTCTTCTTCATGGCCCTGCTCTTTTGACAGCCCCTGCCAGGACTGAAAACTAACTGGTAGCCACAGTGCTGTAATACTGGCCCTGAATAAACGTGCTGAAGCACCAGCTCAAATGTGACTGTATAGAACCTCTGTCAGAGCCAGTCCACAGTCAGTCATCCCCCAGAATGCCACCGGGTCCAGCAGCAGTTCCCCCTATCAACTGCCCAGAGGGAAATTTAGAGTGCCTTCTTTCTTAAACTGCTTTCTGCTGTTACACAGCAGGAAGGGCAGCAAAGCAGCACATCTAGGGGCTGCAGTCTGGAGCATGATTTCTTCAAAACCCACTGGGAGAGTTTAGGAAAGTACGTCCTGAGTTCGAACAGCTGGACAATGAACAAAGGAAACCCTGGCCAAAGTTGCAGCTCCACGCACCCTCCTCCTCCTGAGCTGTTTGCAGCAAAGCAGAGAGTACATGGAAGCTACTCTCTGAGTAAGACAAAATGTAGCCCATGCCTTGTCACGGTAGGGAGGGATGGGTTAGGACAACTCAGCTCCAGAACCCACATTCCCCAAGGGAGTAACTGGTTCACCAAGATCATAATTAAGATCTATCCCCTTTCCCCTGTGAAAAGCAGTCTGTACTGCAGGCATGGGGAGACACCCATGATGAAAGCCCAAGGACAGGTCTTGGGATAGGTCATTCCCAGCCACGAGGAGAAATGCAATGAACTATGAGCATTGGAGTGGCGGACAGCAGGTGAGCAGTGACTCATGCCAAAGGCAATGTGAGGCCACCTGGATACATGTTTGGATTAGAGGAAATCCGGGGCAAGGGCCTTTGCTGTCCTTTTGCCCTCACAGGGCAGAGTCTGCTCAGGGAGGCGAGTTGTGAAAGCAGCTGCCACAACTTCTCCAGCATTCACATTCTTCTCATTCCTGAGAGACATCTCCCCTACTGGCCCCAGCAAGCCTCTGGAAAAGGTAGCGAGATCCATGGGAGCAACAGGGGAGAGCTGTAATGTTCAGAGATGGGAGCAGGCTGGTCAGGGGGTTGCTGCATATTAGCTCTAGAAATGTGGGCCACTGCAGAAGGAAATCTGGGGTCTGAAACTGGCACAGCTGCTGGTTGTGCCAGCTTGGGCAGCTGAGCCAACCTGCGGCTAGCTGGCCTCCAGTGGCTGCAGCCAGGCCAGCATGGTGTGCCCCAACAAGGGGGGTTCCTGATGCCTTGTGGAAAGCTATTTCTGCATGTAACATGAGCTAGAATGACCCTTATACCGCTCTGCCAGCCCATACTAATCCCAGGTGTAAGAAGCCCTCTTGAAGCCAGATGGGGCATTTTACCTCACGGCCACCTTTACCCGACCCTGCACAGAGCACTGATCAACTCCAGGCTGCACAGCATCTTCTTGCTTCTGCTTTATACTCACTCTCCTGCTACCCTTGGTCCATCACTCGTGCAACTCGTGGGTTGAAAGAAAGAGCTATCACACAATTTTGCAATTTAATCCTGCACAGTCTTTTTCCAAGCTGGCTTGTGGGAACAAGGACACCCTGGAGGCAGACTGACCCAAAAGCTCAGGCTGTTCAGATGCCTAAGTCACATTGACCTCAGTATCTCATAAGCTGTACTGGCATGTTCAGAGGTTTTGCAGTCTTGAGAGAGAGGGATGCTCTCTGATAAGGAGCTGCTTCTTTTTCAGAGTTACCCTCCCTTGATAAAAAAAGGGAAGATCTTTATGAAACTGTCTATATAAATCAGAGAATTACATCTTTAATTTGAAAATGCAGCATAAAGCACAGCTGATGTGGGCTACAGGGACCTTCCACCTCTATCTCTTACAAGGAGGAGAAGCAGGAATCCCACCAGCAGTGATCTGTGCACTTTTGCTCACACCACACTGTAACCTGAACTTTCCTGTCGGAGGTGTCAGATGGTTTCTCCCACATGGGCCCTGTCAGTGTCAAAGTCACATGGATAGATACGCGCACCCATAAGGAAGTCAGGCACGAGCACACACGCACACAGACACACGCTCGCATACACGGTTCAGCTCAGCTCACGGGGGAACCACAGATGCCCACTCCCATTCACAGAGTGCATGCAGAGCTGCAGATGCACAGCCCTACACGCACCACGTCATCGCCCAGACTGGCAGAGTCCTCCCACAAATGTTTCCCGCATATCTCGTCATCTTGTCTGAAGCCCTGCAAGTCCCAGCAACTCCCGTGTCTAATTAACCCCCCCAGGGACCATCCAACGCGCTAAGGGGAGAGGGTGCTCCCCATTGCACCTTGAAGGTGCAGAAGAACACTTCTGTGCTTCTACTAGCGCCGAGGTCCCCTTCCCCGCCCCTCCCTCTTACTTGCTGCCCATCGGTCCCAGCCCTTCCTTGGCGCGTGGAGTGTGAGGAGTGACAGATTTTTGCTCCAGCAGCAGCTGCTGGCTGCCTGCCAGGCCCCGGGCAGCTGCCTCTTCCCTTTCCTACTACCAAGCGAGCTTTGGAGTTTCTGTTGATGTTGTCACATGGCTGAGCGCTCGAGGGTGGTTTCTTCTGGAGAAAATGCCAATTTCTCACTGTCTGCCCTAGGAGCTCTGATATTTCCCCACTCTCGTGTGAATCATGAGCATGAGAGATGGAAAACCCTTGTGTGTCATCTTTTGTGACTCCCCCTTGCATCTCTCAGTGAGTGGAGGTTCGTTACCAAGGGTGGATTCTTGAGGACAAGAAATGATTCACATTTAGGGCTTTATGACTCCCCTGGGAAGGCAATTCCCTCTGATGCCTTGGAGACCATATCACCAGGAAATGCTTCCCAAGAACCAGACAAAATCTTCCATTTACTTAAGCTTATTTTCAGTTGTAGCCCCTCAGGCTGCTCCACACTTTCCTTCTGCTTGACATTCATCTGCTACTTTTACAGCCTTGCTGTACCCCATGTGGTCACCACAGCTAGCACCCATGCATGCACAAGATCTTCTCACTGCCATAAACCAGAGGCTCCAAAGGTCTCCGTGTGCCCACGCACACGTCATGCCCAACCCTTTTCCCACACATGTAAAATCTCTTTCCAGAGGCACCAGCCTACTCATCCACATGTCTATAAAAAGCATCTGACTTGTAAATTGAGTCAGGCCAGTCTGTCAAAAACAGGTTGTCAACAGCAGCGCTGGCGTACAGTGGTTTATAAAAGTCCAGAGTCAGCAAGGACTCTGGATTCATCTGGATTTGAAGCAAGAAGCAGAGCAAAGGGCGAGAGCAAAGACAACCTTCCCTGTGGTTGTTTAAAGTTGTCATGAGCTTTCCAGTAACGATGCAATGGGTCCAAAGTCACCATGCCACTGGACTGTCACAGAGAACTTTACATGTTTGCATCCTGCCTAAAGACAACCTGGGCACAATGAGAACTTATGCTTCTACCGCACACAAGGATAAGGCGTTGCAGTTGTAGCAGGGCTGAGATGCAGTCAGGGCCTCAGCTCAGTCAAAGGCAGATCTACAAATTCTGCAGAAGGTTTTATCGCACCCTGAGGTTTCCACTTCTGGTGGCATCACGGCAGCATTGCTATTTGTAGGTTGGTTTCACGCTGAAGGATGCAGCGGAGACAGAGGTGGCAGTATGTGGCTGTCTCAAGCAATATCAAATACTTTTTATTTTTCTGTCCAGTCCTCTCCAATTTTCCCCTTCCTTTCCAAGTAGGCTTGTCCCTGATTCGAATCACCAGTATTTCTGGTGTGACTCTGCAACTTCAGACAGTGTCCTGGTTCACGTGCTTTCTCTAAATATTGGATCTCCTGCTGCCACCACCAGAGATAGCATACTGGGTGAGGCAGACCACTGGTCTGACTTACTGCTGCATTTCTTACATTCTGTGGTGGCATCTGGGAAAGGCAGAATTTCTTTCATCTCAGTTGCTTTCAATCTATGAAGATTTTTGTTGACATTCTGGCCAAAAAGCATTTGCTTTTTCCCCAAAATGCCATCTTTCCCTTGTTGAGAAATTGAAGGTATCAAACCCAAGAGACTTCAGCTGAAAACCTGAGTTTTAGAGGAGTCAGAGGTCAGGAATCGCTCACAGATGGTGTGATTTAGATGTCCTCTCCTCCCTGGACACTGTAGGCTGCTACAGGCTGAGTCCTCACCTCAGCCAGCATCTCTCACAGTATGCCTCACCAGCTCACCCTGGGAGAGGTAGTACCAAGCAGGAACCTCAGTTCAGAGAGTAGAATGGGAATGGAAGTCAGGTGAGCTACATCTTTTAGAAATACTTCAAATGTGAAATATTTCAGATTTAGTTAAGAGTGCTTTGATTTGTCACCCCAAACAACTTGTTCATTCCTGCAGAAATATCCTGTACACTTTCCCTCAACTCCTTTCACTGCAGTGCACTTTGCCAGAAGCAAAGGACCACTGCTTAATCTGGTTTATCCTCTTGAGTAACCCATTCCCTGTATTTGAGGAACTATACCGCTGGTGTTTGTCATATCTGCAAGTGGCACTTTGCATTCCACCCTGATGCTATGCTAAGCAGCAAACTGAGAGCAAGGACTTGCTTCCCCAGACTGCCCTCCAGACAGAAGCATCCAAAACACTTGAGTAGACAGAGGGGCGATATGGGTGGCTACAATTTGCCTGCTCGAGAAGACACTGCCTTAGTTTTCAATGGATAGTGCTTGCCTGCATGAACTTGAACTAGAGTGCAGCAGAGCTATCTGTTGTTCCTTAGTATGTGCACCCCTGCATGGATAGTGAAATAGTCTCTACACAGATAAGAGTCTGTCATGCTTTTCTGCAGTGCTGAAGGCTGCTATGGTGATTGTTATTCATGGTTACGGCTGGGGCTTGTTATTTGTCCTAGTCCGTCATCCCAGGAAAAGGAAACTCAGTCCGCTGTCATCAGCGCAAGATCTTCTCTTGACTCACACAGGCTGTCCAGCAGGTGCATGACCTTGACTCCTTCTTCTCCACCAGCTTGTTCTATCTCAGTAGTTGTTTTATTCTCATGTCTCAGACCTGTTTTTCTTGGCCTAGCCTGGGTCTCTCCTTGGGAAGACATGCCAGGAGGCTCAATGCAGGATTCCCAACCTGATTGCTTGACTGCATCTTGAGAAGCAGTCCTAAAACTGACAGCATGTCCTGAACACTTGCAGGGTTAAATAATTGTGGTTTTGAGAGCTTTGGTAAGAGTCAGTGGAAAAAGCTGGCAGCTCTAGGAAGGCTAAGACTGACTCATAGCCCAAGAAGAGCCTGAGGAACTCCAAATCCAGCTGCAGTTTAGGTAGGGGAATGGAAGAAAAGGCATTTGCATGCAATTGTGTCCTATTGCTCCAGCAATGTGACCCCACCCTGTAGCGGAGAAAGATGTCTCACACTTAACAAATGGAAAGAGTATCCTGTCAGTCACCAACACTCTGCCAGCTTCTCTGTCTAATGGGAGGAAAAGTCCATGCCGCACCATCAGAGATAGAGATGACTCTATTTCAATGCCGTTCGTTCACCCACTGCTCCTTTGGGATTGTTCTCTAGTGTTTTATTAAAAAGGCAGGGAGAGATGAAGGAAGGGGAAAGCGAATGAATAGAGAGGGAGGCTTGTGCTTTAACTCACAAAGAATCAAAACTAAGCTGTGAGCACATATCCCTGGGGGAGTTTGCATTTGATAGCGTGTGTATTCAGGGAGAGGTGCTGACGTTCTCAGGAAGTAGGTGGACTGAAAGCACCTGAACTAACAGTGCTCTCAAGCAGTGCGAGAACAGGGCAGAAAAAGAAAAGGGAATAAAGGATTCAGGGTTTTTTCTCAGCATATTGTCAAAGTTCTGGGTGTGGGGTTTTCTTTTTTACATTGAAAAGTAACATTTATCACTCATTTTAATTTCTGAATGCAAACAGAAGATGCGTTTAGAAGGACTGTTCTAGTCCGTTAGTGTGTCATGAAAGCAGGTTTTTAGTCTTTCATGCATAGGTCTTTTTTGAAGGTCCTCAAAAATAATCAGCATAAAACCCCAGCTGAATTAGTTTTTAAAGAGGCCACAGAAAAATACGTCCATCTAAGAAAGAAGAAAGTTTAGCCCCTGTTCAGTAAAGGCAAATTTCATAGCAGGCAAATTTGCCACAATTTATTTCTGCATACCAATACACTATGGTGGGCAAGAGCCCTCGTTACAGTTTGCGTAAGAACCAAGGCGATCAGAAAAAAGGATGACAGGCAGTCAAAGGGATGGGAAGATTTCAACCAGGGGCTCTATTCAAGGCACCTGCTGCAGATATATAACTTAGTCACAGCAACAGCAAGTTTGTCAGCTCAAGGTACAGTGGCGATACCCATATCAGTTGCCATCCAGCATTTTGAAACCCTTGTTCCTTTTGCAGTCAATGAAAAGAAGGGGTTTAATGCTCAGGTCAGGTCAGGTGTGTTCATGTGGTGGCCTGCATATGGTATTGAGAACCTGAATTTAGTGATGCTGAACTCATAAATGACTGTCACTACAGTCAGAGAACTCCTAAGAAGGCTGTACTTTCTCCAAGATCATCACTGAGGGAGGTATTGTGACAAGAGAGGGCACAGCAACCAGGCCATCCAGGAAAATTAAGCCTTAGAACGTGAGGAATTTGCTAGGACACCGCAAAGCAGACAAGCAAGCCTAGCCCGTGTTCAGCAAGCCAGGGCTAAACAACTCCAAAGAGTTCTCCCAGATGAAGAAAACCTCACAGTGGACAAGTTCTTGCTGAGGAGAAAGGACGAGACCCTAAACCTCATCTGTCCTTCTAAGGACTGGCCTCATTTGGATGGGAGGTGTGACCTTACAGAGCTGGTTCCTTGAGATCCTGAACTCAAGGAATTCTTCCTGGTCATCAGCTAACGCTGAACTGGACGAAGAGGCACTGATGGAGAAGCCAGCCTGCTGGTTGCAGTTTGTGTAACTCTATACAAAGCAGTTCAAGGAATAGCTGCAGCACTTCACAGGAATACACTCCCACACATGGCCACAATGAGAAGAAAGACAGGAGTGGAGAAGGTGGAGTCATTGAGTAAAAAGAAATACATTTGTGGCACTTTACACAGTCATTTGTTACAGTTTGTGTGAAAGACATCATAAAGTATAATTGTGTTGTTCCATGACAATGTTACCACACCCTGTACAAATGATGACAGCATCAAACCTTACCTGAGTCACCTGCACCAAAATAACATGACAGCCAACATTAATCACAGACTTGACACTGTTCTTCAGTACCAGCACTACCAAGAGAAAGAGCAACACAGCCCTGTGAAACTTTCTAGGAAGCAGCCTTTCACTGGCCACAGAGTGGACCCATAAACTCTCAGAGCATGAAATACAGTTCCCTGCATTTTGCGTTTTCAGGGAATAAGTCAGCGGCCTTGATGAACAGTGTCATGAGAGGTTTCTAAAGCACATGCCTCTCCCTTTCCAACCACATGTTCATCAATGACAAGGGAATCTTACAAAAAGTAAAAGCTTGCAGGGCACAGAGGCAAAAAAAGCCAAAAAAAAAAAAAACACCAAAGAGGAATTTGCATTACAAGAGAATCTTATTGCAGTAATAAAGTGATCTGCATGCCTCAAGTTTTAAATGGGAAATAGGCAGTTTTCATTTCAAACCTGAGCATCTTCTTCTGCCCCAGAACACCTCAGTGGTGTTTCTGTTGTGGTTATTCTCCTCTTCACATGACGGAGTGGGCCATTGAGAAGGAGTAGCCCCCCAGTCCATTCTCCACCGCTACTCAACACCTGATGCACCCCGGAGCACACAGTTCTCTACTGCACACCATCTCCCAGACCAGCTGACGGAGGCTGTGCCACGACAGGGAAAGGGAGAACAGGACAAGAAAATCCTTCCTAACCTCTGTGAGTCCTGTGGGCAAAAACTCCTCTTCCTGGAGCGTAGGCCTGGAGTATGTTATTTTTACTTTACATAACCACACACCAATTTAAGCAATCTGTGTATACACTCAGGCTATTTTTAAAATGCCCCCAAGCTAACTACCCCTGCTCTACACCTCCTCCCAGACTGGTTCCTTTACCTCCAGGCTTTCTTTAACCTCTTGAGCAACTCCCTTGCAGATTTTGACACAGGTTTTAGCAATGTTTTTTTGTGACTACATGGTTCCAGAATGGATTTAAGATCAACCTGTTTTCTCACATGTAAATAAAGCTTATAGTAATAGTATTCTCTCATTCAGCCCTTCCCTTCACCTCCTCCCTCTGTTCTTGTTCTCCTCCAGAGCTTTCTGTATCGGTGACACCACCTGGAAGGGACCCAAGATGTTGGTGCTACTGGCTGGTATCTTTGTGGTTCACATCGCCACCGTCATCATGCTCTTTGTCTCCACCATTGCCAATGTAAGTAGAGACCACCCTGGATGAGAGACGGCTACCACCTTCCGCAGCAGTAGCCAGCCCTTCAAATGGCTGGCAGGGGGACAGGTGGGTGGGTGCTCAGGGCTACAGGTGAGGGACACCCACACACAGCCACGAGTGAAGATGAAGCAGTGGTGGGTGTGCTCGGGGAGCGGAAAGGCAGCCGGGGTGGTACAGGAGGCAACCTCCACCTAAATCCCAGAGCCAGCAGCACCTCAACGCTCTTCCTCCAAGAGCGTGCAGCGAGGAGCAGGGGAGAGCAGCAGATGACAGCTCAGAAGCGGTATTTATCGTCCCATCTGGCGGCCCGGCTGCTGCACAGCTGGATGGTCCCCCGTGTCTGTCCGTCCGGGCGGCAGCAGCAGCCCGCTGCCGGGGGGCTGGGGGGGCGGCCGCAAGCACAGCTCCCAGCGCCGCTCCTCATGGAGAGCCCAAGCGAAGGGGGGGGTCCCAGCGCTGCTCCTCATGGAGAGCCCAAGCGAAGGGGGGGCAGCCTCCCCCCGCCCCCGCCGCCGGGCAAACCCGGGGTGAGGGTGCCCCCTGGCGGCTCGGCGGGGGCGGGGCGGCCGGGGCCTCCCCCGCGGGGCAGGTTTTGGGTGTCCCCTCGTACCCACCTCGGCGGCTTGTTTGCCTCATCGCGCCCTCCTGCCGCCTGGCACGGGGAGAGGATGGACGGTCTGAGCGATTTGCCCCCTCCCCGGTCACGGGAACAGACTTCCCTGGTGTTTCACCTGGATCAGTTGCCCCCCAGCTTGGGAAGCCTGCGTCATCTCCCACCCGCTTCGGCTCCTCATCTGCTGCCGACGCGTGCTGGCTTTTTCATCTCTCTGACTCCTGTCACTTGGGCTGCTGTCACTCCCCTTACACTTTAGCCTGACAATTGGCCAGGCAGCCCCCCTCCGTGACACGACTCTCTCACCCTGTTTTAGGTTTGGATGGTGGGTACGTCCTACTTGGGAACGGTTTCAACAGGACTCTGGCGACTGTGCAACAATACCTGCGAGCAGCTGCCAGTCAGCACTAGTGATGCAGGTACGCTACCTCTGCGTTTTCGTTGTGGGGATGAACTGCAGGACGTTGGTGCCCAGTACCAAGGCTGAGCCCTGACCTTCTCAAACCTATTCCCTCTGTGTTCACAGCTTCCCTCAAAGCCGTGCAAGCCTTTATGATCCTCTCCATCATTTTCTCCGTCATCGCGCTTGTCATGTTCATTGTCCAGCTGTTCACCCTGGAGAAAGGCAAACGTTTCTACATCACTGGAGCCATCATGCTGGTTTGCTGTAAGTATGCACGCCTTGCGATGGCTCTGCCTGCCTCCCACTGCCTCTGCAAGCACAAATAGCCACACGTGTCTGCCACACACGGCCATCAGGGGAGGTTGTCAGACAGCTAAAAGTTTCAAGTGGCCTATTTTTTTGATAAAGCCACAGGGGAATTAGAAATTTGGTGTGGGTTTTTTTCTTTTTTTTTTTTTTATTGTATATAACAAAAATATTTCCACATTTTCATTAAAAAACCCCAGTGGGTTTTGCAAAATACCTTTGAAAGATAACAAAAAGGATTCAAGTATTTCAGGGGGCAGGGGAATAAGCAGTTAGACAGCTACTGCTCATGGGATTAAACACATAGCACCAAACTGTCTGCACATCTTATTACTGGTTTCCTCCCAACAAAGGTTTATTCCCCATTGCACCCGCTAAACAAGCCCCGAGTGTCTTATGTCATCATGTCTGCAAGAGAAATCCTGCATGAATAAGCCTAATGGGCAGCATCCCCTCTCTCTTATGGCACAAAACATGCATTATGATCTCAGGGGACAATGGCACTTCAGAAGTCCTGCAGCAATGCTGGTTTCTGTGCGTTTTCTAACTCTCTTTCTTGTCTCCCCTTCCTTCCCATAGGGCTGTGCATTCTGATTGGAGTCTCCATTTACACAGCTCGGTTCACGGGCAAGGTGCCCCTGTCCACACGTTCTCACCATGGCTACTGTTTCATATTGGCCTGGATCTGCTTTTGCTTCAGTTTCATCATCAGCATCCTCTACCTTGTTCTTAGGAAAAAATAAGGCTGATGGGAGTCTAGGGGAGAGGGATGGCTACTGGGAATGGGGAAGAATTGCTCTGCTGAGAGAACTGTTGGGCCAATAGAAAAAGGTGGAAACAGCCACCATCATCACCACTGCCGCCACCACAGAAAAATCACTAACAAAGCTAGAATCCTCAGAAACTCCCTCACCAAAGAGAGGGAGAAACAGCTCCAACTGATCTAGCACTCCTGGGGCTGTTGCACCAGAAACCTGCAGGTGACCCAGACAGCTCTTCTCCTTTTCTGCAACATTACGTCATACCTTCACAAAGCTTCAGGCTCAGCAGTGGTGATTGAAGGGCACCACAAAAACAAGGGCTACATCTTTTTCCCTTCCTAGAGCCCTTCTTCACTTACCTTTTGGTGTGCCTTGTGGGTTGGTCAGTGAGGCTTATGACCCCTTTTTTTGTCCATTGAAACAAATGGTATGGGCCTTTTGTTACATTTATATATATATAAAAATATATATGCACATATGTGAAAGTTAAAGACATTAAATTGAGACACAACCCAATAGAAATCAGATTAAATTACTATTATAAGTATCTACAGAAGCAAGGCAGCAGTTTTTTTTGTTGTTGTTGCTCTGTTTACTATTTGACATTCCCATGGTTGAATCAGATTGAGGTAGGAAGGGCAAATTTACAGGTGTGGATGATGGAGAAAGAGAGAGAGAGAGAAAGTGTGGAGGGGAAGATAACGCAGGGGTTCCTAATTACAGAGGATGCAATTGCTCAATGAGGCACACGCAGGGAGGGAATCATTTGGATGTGTGTGTACAGTAAAATCTTCTGTTCAGCTCCAGAACATGATAACAGCACCGCAACATTGCAGATCTTTGCTGAGACAAGTCCTTATCTGTAGGCAGGGTTTTTTTTTTCCCACGTTGTCACCTAAGACATGGTAATAATTGATAACCCCACCTTGTGACACAGCTCATCTCAAAGTCAGATGATACTGGTTAGCAGAGGAAATATATTCCCTAATGAGAGATTTGGAGGGATGAGGCAGGGTTTGTGAGTTCTGCTCCTTGCTGCACAACCTTAGGCCAGTCACTTAACCCAGGTGCTTTTTCCATCTGCCAAATTCCATAAAACTATACCTACCTCCCAGGGTTGCTGAGAGATTTTGAGTCCACTCTGTAATACAAAGTCCCCACATAAAAGGTTGGAACAGGAAAGTAAGGCATTGGTGCTGCTGCAACCCACAGATTTCTGTCCGTTCGAAGAATCTTAGTCACAAGTGGCACTTAGAAGGGCCAAGAGGTCAAAGTTTCCTGTGACTCCATCCACAACTAAAAGGCAGAGAGTATAAAAAACCATGCAGGTGCAGATTGTGCATGGATGCTATTTACCTCTCTCTCTCTCTTTCTGTTACATTTTCTTCTTATGTAGACTTTATCAGTTTGGTGGATATATTCTAGTACTGTATGTTGCTGTTTCATTAACAAAGGTTATTTCATATATAGTCATTGTAAATATTTTGAAATGCTTATTTTTAACTTTGAGGGTATAAAAATAAAATCTGATTCCCTTTATTATAAAGGGTTTTCGTTTGGTGTTTTTTCATTAGCATTTCAGATATTTGTTAACAGAAGCATTTGCGGTTCCCACTGAATCAAAACTCACTCCTTTAAGATGACGCAGAACTACCGTGTTCTCTTGCTTGTCAGTATATGAAATTTCCCATTTTGGAGGGGAGAAGGAAGCAGAACAACTTCCAGAGCTCCTGTTTCAGGATCTCTGCAAGCTCAAGCAGATAGCGTGAGCAACAGTAACACTCAGTCCTAGAGCCAGGCATTGCTTCTCACCCAGGGGAGCTGGAAACGTACTTTCGCACTGCAGGAGAATCTCATCTCTCTGGAAGCTGGTAACTAAGATGCTGCAGGATTTTTTAGGTCTTAGACCAACCCGCAGCACAAGTGAGTCCCAAAGCAAAATCACTTGAGGTGTTTGCCTGGGCCACTTGACTTGGTATAGTTGTTGCTTCCTTAGATTTGTCTGGCCAAACACCTCACCAGCTCTAGAACTTCAGCAAAGAGCCCAAAGCCCAGGACAACAGGCAGATCTCGGCAAACTTGAGGCACAATCCTGTGAGCTGTGAGGTGAGGTAAAGCCTAGCAGGAATCAGCTGGGCAGGAAATTTTTCTTTATCCATTAATACACCTTAGGGAGATCTGAGGCACATGCTAATTAAGGTTAGAACTGTGACATGAATCTTTAGGAGCTGAAGTTTCACCAGAGAAGGACTTAATACACAGTAGGGTGTGAAAATGCTCACAGTGTGTGATGCGTGGATGCTTGTCTTGGGCTCAGGAGGTCCCAGGATTCCTGCTGTCCTCATTCTTCTGGCACTCCTAGAAGTGCAAGGTAACCAAAGACCTGCCAGGCACTTTAGGATGAGACTTCTCTGGCTACAAGTTAATGCTGGCAGCTGAGACACAAGCTAGTGGCTGAGGTGAGAATACTGGGGGATGCTAGCCGGGGAGCTTTGCAGGAGCATAACCACTGCTTGGCTGGTATCTGTGCCGTGTTTCTAGCACAGCACAGATCACAAGTGACAATATGATGCCTTACAGGCTAACAAAACAATCCCAACTTTGTTGGGATGCCCAGGACAGGTCACATGCAATGCTCTCAATTTTTGAACAACAGTCTCCAGCAACCTTTGCCTCATCATAAATGGTTGCCATTGTCAGCTCAGCAAGGATATGGAGGCTTCTGGACACCCTGAGCAGCTTGGTTTGCCTGAAAAACCACTTGGGCTTTTAAAGGATTGGTTGGTGCCTGTATCTGCTGTGAAAAATCGCCAGGGCATCTGTCAACCCCAGTCAATGCAGTTCCTGAAGTATATCCCATCCCAAATGCTCCACACCTAGTAGCTCCCACGATCATCTTCTGAGTCCTGTTACATTAGGGGCTAGCAAGGCAGGGAATTACATGGGGCATTGGCAGGGCAGAACACCCCAAACAGAAAAGGAGATGCCAACGAAGATGAATCGATTGCGAAACAGAAGGAAGCAGAACAGGATGGCAAATGGCACTATTGGTTGTGTTCATATGGCAGATATTCGCTCAAAGATCATCTTCTACATGGCATGAAGGGACACTGACCCAGTGCCACACAGACTATAAGACACAAAGTCATGGCACTCCTGGAAAAGTTATTACAGTGATTTCAGGGATGAGGTCTTAGAAAGGCCAAGACCAAAACCGACCCCAACTACTTCAGGGACAAATCCCAGCAGAGTTCTTGCACTGTTTGAGAATCCTTTGGAAAAGAAGCAGAGAAACAAAAGAATTCCCATTCCTGAGACTCCACTGCAGAGCAAAGGAAGGATTCCTTTTCCCTGGTCATTTTTCTGCAGGTCACAGTGCAAGAAGGAGGGGATTTTCCATAGACAAACATCTCCCTAATTCAGGGCATTTGATGACAGTTAAATCAGACAGACCAGATAAACGGTGACTAAAGGCACACCAGGAGCCAGCAGAGGCCATACACAGAAGACAGCTCTGCCAGACCCAATTTTTCTGAGAGCTCCTAAGGAATGAGGATAAACAAAAGTTCTCCAAACAGGAGGTGCTCGGTATAAGGAGGCGTTGCCAGCACAGACTATTTTGTTAACCATACTCAGGAGGAACAAATAAAAGCTGTTTCCATACTCACTACAAGGTAAGGAGAGCAGAGAGCTGCAGGAAGAGCTAAAAATGAGGGACAGGCAGGGGGGCAAGAGCAAGAGACCCTGACCAGAGAGTCAGGCTATGCAGGCTGGGAAGAAGCAGTCCAGTAAGTGCTCACATTAATGGGTTTGAAACTACCCGTACGTGTTCAGGGGAGTGTTGCAAAAGCCTCTGCAGACAGCTCAGTGGAGACTCCTGCTCTGTCAGTAGCAGAAGCCAAAACTGGCCAAGCAAAGTAACTGACTCCCGGGCTGATCAAGGGGTGATGACAGCGCTGCAAACACAAAGGCAGCAGCACCATTACAGAATGCAGCTGCCTGCCAGCATGCTCAGAGCGGGAGAATGGCTTGATTCCCTCGCAGCAAAGAAAGCGGATTAAAAAACACCACCACCACCAAAAGAAGCGTGTAAGGAATGAGGAGATCATGGGAGGCATAAAAGATGATGCTAGGAGGGGTGTAAAAGATTATGGGTCACTTCCAGCACTGAAGTAAATATCCACTGTTGGCATCCAGGGTGCAGTTAGCCTAAGAATCATTTAACAGAAGAAAGTAAGATGAAATCAGCATGAAATATCCTACTCAAAGCATATCCAGCCCAGGGGGCATCCCAGCAACGTATGCTGCAGTTGTACTAGTTGTCTTTAGAAGGCTGCCTAATCTTGTGATTATTTACATTTGCAGCTCTGCCTGCTCAGATAATAAGAGCAGTCGGGGTACCAGTTGATTGCTGGAGGAACTGTGAAGGAATTTTAATCCCAGACCCTCTGTTCCCGCATTGCACAGTTGGTGAGGTACATCACTGCAGGCAGCTTAGCTCTCCCGACATTGTCAGAGCCACGGTACTGGATTTAGCTACACCAGTGATCTGACGCATGATGACAAATCTCATGTTGCACAATTCACTCAAAGTATGTGGATATAAGGTATAAATACACACCTTGTCATGTTACACCGCTTAGGAAATTTGATTGCCTTTCTGCTCAACCTAGCATGGAAGGCTGTAGATGGCAGCCTTCCTCCTTTCCACTCCCTCTCCTGCGGACCAGGCTAGCCAGGGACCAGAGGGGTTAAGCCACAGTGTGAGGGCCTCCAGCCAGCATCTTCTCAGGGGCAAGCACAGGAGGCATGCTCCTCAGCAGAGATTTATGAGAACCCAAGATGCTTCGTCTAGTCTCTCAGGCTAATCCCAGTGTCAGGATTTGGGCAACAGAGAAGAATCTATCTGCAGTAAGGGGGAAAGGCAATGCTGTGGATCTCTGCCCTGTGAGTATGGTCACTCTCGTACAGATGACCTAGAGACAATAACACAGCCAGAGGTGCTAAAAGAAGGGGTTTTGTGGGTTCTCCTGCCTCTCTCCACCTTCCAGATGAATCTGTGGGTGGACAAAAGCCTGGCTTTTGGGGTTCACAGACAGATGTGTCTTTTTTTTTCATTACTTTTGTGGGGCATCATATATTATTTCTTCCTCTGGAAGCAACTTCCAGAATAACCCATTTCGTTCACCTGCTCACTGTAGAGCTTTTTGGGCCTTGATCTGATGATAAGACGGAGCTAAGAGAGCTGAGCTGTAGTTTAGTGAGTAAAAACACTTCCTAGGGCTTAGGGAGGATAGAGGAATGTGTGTCTCTGACAGATAGGTCAATACCAACTGATATAGGCAGTATCTTGCTATGAGTGCCCAGAAGCCATACATAAAAGCCAAGAATAAACACACCAGGGCAGCCTAGCCAAGCAAGGAAAAGGTGGTGCTGGAGTCATGGCCTGTGAAAGGGCAGGTCAGGATGGAGAGACGAGGAGTGGGGTGCCTGCAAAGAGGCTTCTGCGTGCTCCTCACATTGCAGCCATGGCAAGTCGCCCCCATGGTCCTGGGCAACGCAGGGCTCCCTGGGGGCTACTGATAGCACACAAGTCCTTCTGATGTTCACAAAAGCTGAGGCTGCTCAGCATGGTTAGCAGTTCCAAGGACTGGGTCCAAAGCTGCAACCATGTTTTCTTACAGACTCAGGGAGGTAAAAGAGAGCCTTGGCACACCTTGAATATATTTTTAGGGAATTCACTTTCTAAATGGCATTCTGAAGCAGGAGTTGCTTCATGTGCATCACGTAGAGGATGACCAACCATGCAGCATAGCAAGCAGCTTTCCGGCAGAGAAACCAGAACACTTGCACTTTGCAACCCTGGAAAGGGCTTGCAAGCTCTGCGAGGTAGAGGTGAGAGACAGGAGTGAAGTCCTCAAGACCATCACAAAAGCAAGGAGCATGGACACTACATCACCAAGAGGGTAGACTGGCAGTGAGTCATCAGATGCCATGCAGGAATGAGGCAGCAGAAATAAATGGAGGATCAGATGTAGGGATAGGAGGGGGAAAGAGATGGACAGGAAGAGCAAACACCACAAAAGACCTGAAGACTATCATGACCTTGGTGGCTCAGATGGGGACACGCAGTTCAGTGAGGAGGTGTATGGAGCTTGGGACACCTGAGACCCACCTCAACCATCTACTAAGCAGACAGGCCCTGATCATGCAGTAGGCTGGCTTCCCCAAGGCAGTACCAGAGGCTCATGCGCACAATCCTGCCAAAAACTGGGGTGAACCATTGTAAACTGTCCAGGACCGACGATCCACAGGTGCCCTTTCAACTCCTTGATGTCTGAAGACCCCGGTCCCCTGCATTGTCACTAGAGGTCAGTGCAAGCCTATCAAATGGTTCTGCTGAATATATCTCATGATCCTATGACTTGAGGCATGGGCATCCCCAGCCAGGGACAGTACTACTTTATCATCACATAATTCAGAAATAGGAGCATGCCCCAGCCTCACTTGGCAGCCCTCAGATGGACTCCCCCACTTGCCTGTGGCATGTCAAGTCGAAGATGGAAGAATCACGTCAGGTGCATCTTGTCCCCCATAGGAGGTAACATCATGGGAGCATTTCTCACCAGTAAGAAACCTACAGGGCAAATGGAAATGGAAGAAGAAACCCAGGAGGAGAATGAGCAAAAACTTTCTAGCCATCAGGCCTGAACAGATGACCGTGGCTCAGTTCCCTTAGGATACTGAAAGCTGTTTTGGAGTCAAGGAGATAAAAAGGTTTGTCCCTCAATCCTGCAGTTAATGCCATCCCCTCTGCTCTGCACTGCCAAAGAAAATGAGGCAGAGCAATTGCCTCCAGCTGGGGCAATCAGGCCGGAAGTAGAGAATGGGGGGAGATGCTGAGGTGGCCTGAAGATGGAAAGACTACAGTCCTTTAGGACCTCCACAGTTCCCACTTCAGAGAGGGACCCTTTCCAGCTAACTCCCCTTCACTCCCAGTGGATCTTAACAAAACAGGGGCTTTTCTCATTTTCCCAAAGAGCAATCTCTAGGTTCCTAAAGACTGATTGCATCAGGCCAGTAGCTAAATCTGTATTAAGGTAACCAGCTTTCAGGGGATGGTGTTAATACTGATGAGTTGCCAGTGAAATCTGTGGAAGTTGCAGAGACTCAGCAAGGGCCATCAATATAAGTATCTCATTTCAAACACTCAAGCCAGAAAAAACTGAACACAGACACCCAATAGAGACCTTGAAATCCCACAGCAGGGAGACAAACATCAGAGAAGTCATTGATTTTATTGCCATGTGTCTACCAGAAGATTTGCAATGACTTTGCTGCAATAAAGGCAAAGTTTGTATTTGTAGTGCAGTAAATCTAGTGGTCCCTCCTGTACAATTGGATGCCCATAGGGAGGCACAACTGCTCTCTTGCTGGGGAAAAGGCAGTCATGGTGTGGAAGTGTGGTAGAACCCAAACAACAGGAGATAAATGAAGCTGAGGACAGGAGCTGAGTTTTTCCACTCAAATTCAGAGGATTCTGCAAATTATAAAGCATTTGTTTGATCTAGTTGTCAAAGCTCTGGCAGAGGTGAGAGAGGTCCAGGAAAAGATCCAGGAAAAGCGCCTCCTTCTGCCCCCTCGGCCTAACTTCTCAGGTTTTGGAGAAGAGACCTCCCTTTCCCCCCAGCCATTTGCACCCTTGTCACACAGCTCCCTCGGCTGTCACATCCCAGGCTGCCTCTATAGGAGCAGGAAATCGCGGGGACCTGCTGGGCTCTTCCTGTGATGCACTGTGCTTGGGAGAAGGGAAAGGGGAACATTGTGGACGTAGGATGTAGTTCAGTGGAGATATGGGGGGCAAGAATATTCCAGCTACCCCATAGCCTTCAACCATGCATCCCCTGGCAGCAGAGAGCTCAGAGGGCAAGGAGGGGATATTCCGCCCCCACCCAGGGCAGGGGGGAGGACTGGCTCTTCAGGCCATGCTTGCTGCATGCCAGCACAGGTAAAGCTGGTGGTCAGCTCAGCCCTCCCCACCTCCCCAGCTGCCGAACTGGGCAGCTGCCCGCTTCACCCGTGCCTGCGGCTAACGAGCTGCAATGAGTGGTGAAAGGAGACAGGCCTCCAAGGAGAACCTTTCCATATTACTTTCACAATGTGACTAGCAAACAAGGGCGTTCGGGTCAGGATTCACAAACCCTCAAGCAGATATCGGTCATGAAGAATCAAGCACAGTCGCATCCCAATCTGGCGTGCTTTGTAGCAGAACCAGTGCAGCACAGGGAGAGAGACTGGGCTGACCCATAGTGCCAACGGAGCCATTACTGCACGCTGGTCCTTATGAACATTCACATCCAGGTGACTATGGCTTTGACACATACTAAGCACCTACGCTGAACTTCTCCTATGCTGGGTCTCTCTGTCCCATTTTATTTTTCCACTCACAGGGAAAAAAAGATGGATTTTTGCATTATCTGCTTCTAAGGCAAAGCTTAATGAAAAGCAAGTGCTTTCTACCATGACTGTTTCCTTTCATCCTTTCCTAGATGACTTCTACCCTCTCCCTACTGGGGAGATGGAAGCAAAATTTGGCAGAGCAGCAAGCTGGTAGTCATGCAGGAGCCCTTTATTGCCTGGTGGAAAATCAATGCCACTTAGGCCAACACATATGCTATAGATAAAAGCACTTCTTGTTCAGAGCAGCCACGATCTGGAAAGTTAGCCTGTTCCTACTTTCTGACCATTCTAACTGGGTTGCATATGTCTCCAAATATAAGCAGTGCTTTTGTGCCGTAGTAGACTCAGGTCTAGATGCAATTCAGGTAAAAAACACTGCACAGCCACACATGTGTCATGCCAGATGGAGCTAAGAGAACAAACCCACATTCCTATGTTGTAACCTTACCTTTTTCCACAAAATCAGCGATCTTAATGGGATCCAAGCAAAATGGAGCTCTTCTTTCATCAAAGGGCTCTCTATGAGAAGGTGCAATGGATGGGAAGCCACAGACCCTGAACACTTGCTTCTCATCTCTTTCATGATCAGGAATTGCTCTGTTTATAACTGCATCTTTCATATGCATGGATTCATCTCAACTTTCATAGTTTCACATAACCTATTTTACAAAGGTTGAGAGAAAGGCTGAGAAGTCATCTCCAGCAGGCACGGGAAGACAGATTTCTAGAATGAGAAAGAGAAATTATATCACCTTTGCCTTCTAGGTCTACCAAAACCTTATGCCTGACTGTTCCTGATATGCAAAACAAGGTTTTGGTAGATCTGTAAGGCAGAGGTGGTGTAATTTCTGTCTCTCACACCAGAAATCTCTATTCCCACCTTCGAGACAGGCAGATTAACAGGCACGGTGTAGGCACTACTTGTCATTATCTAACCAAAAGCACCCTTCTCCTGATCTGATCCCCAATCCTTCCTGGGGTGGGCTGGCTGACACATGCCTTGTCCTCCCCCCACCACATTGCTTCCTTGGGAGCTGCCTTCCTCTTCTTCCCAGAGCTGCCACCTTCCAGAGCTCCCACAGGTACTCAAAGGGCAAATTTCTCAGCTCTAAACCTCAAAGCCATCAGCAACTATCTTGCATTACATTTGCCACTCTTCTCTATGACATGTGCACTCTTAGTTCTCACCAGTGTTGAAAGCTTCCAACAGCTTTTGCCTTTTCAAAGGGCACTGCAGACAACGATTTACACTTTAAATAGATATTAAAATGAAGCCACCTGCATGCCTTCCAGTTCTCAAACTGCAGAACAGAGTGATGGATAATGGAAGAGTACCAACACATCAACAGTTTCCACTAGCAACTGCTGCAGAATAGCATGATACCAGCTTCAAATATGGACAGGAAATGGCTTTTGATATCAAATGTACGTTTCAGCCCCACAAGAGTCTCTAAAAATAAACACTTTATTCCCACCTGCCCTTGATTTGATACCAAATGGATTGTGGAGAAGGTCCAAACTCTAGAAACAGAAATAATAATAGAGGTACAGTTTTAATTAACTGATCCTATATTCTTCCTCTTTCTACTGGACCCGCTGCCTCATTTGGCACACAGAAGTGCTCTGCAGTTGAGGCTATCTTCCTCCTTCCCTCTGTGGCCGTATTTATCTGCGCACCAGCGGCGCACTGCACAGCATACAGAACTCTGCTTCCCTCCTGGGCTTTTCAATTTGCCTCATTATTATCACCGCTGAGCAGTTCCCAAACTCAAAAGGACTTTTGTCTTCCAGTCACCCCTACAAAACCAAACCACCATCACAGGCATTTTAGAGGCAAGGGAATTGATTCATAGGCGGATCACAGCTAAAAACCTGCAATGCTGACCATTAATTTTGGCCACCACAGTGTCTGTCTGCCTCTACATACAAAAGGAAACAGCTCATGGCCACTACAGAAAAGTTGGGTGTATGTGATTTGCTCAGCATCATATTCAGAGTCCATGGCAAAGGCAGAGAGAAGAGTGGGTTTCTACAACCCACTTTAATTCTCCATAGGGCTAGCTGTATTTATTTTCTTGCCTGCGCACAGAGGTAGAAGGAAGGTTGCACACATCTCCTTAAGCCACCAGTCACCTCAGATCAGGATTCCCGATCTGGGAAACACCAGGAAACTTCTCACCAATGTGAACCCCCTGGATGGGAAGTACAAGAACACGTTTCAAAAGGATCAATGAATCTTAGGTGTCACTATCAAGACACCAATAGCCCATGTATAGAAATCTCCATGCATTCAAAGCACAGCTCGCATGGCTTTCAGCTGTAGTGGTGATTTCTGCAAAACAGGCCCCAAGGGCTCCCATCAGCCCTTTTCCTCCCCTGCAATAAGTCATGTCTGTGTAGATCTGCTTTTAAACAATTGAGCACAAGCTCTGTCTTGGCTGAGAACCAAGTGCTGCACATTTGCATCCCAACTTTACGCCTTCTTGCTCATTCAGCCCATCCAGATGGCAGGCTGTATTCAAGGCTTAATGATCTGCTTCCCCTCCCTCCAGTACGGGGACAGAAAATCACTGGCAAATCTTCACGATGATCTTTTAGAGGGAAGACAGATCAAATACGTAGTGTGTTTTAAAATATCAAGTCCTTGGGAAAAGTATGATCTGCAATATTGGTGCAGAGCATGGATTCAACTGAATGACTTAAAACGCTTGCAAGTAAGCTCTCCTTGCCAGCCCACCCTTCCCAAGTCCCCGTGCCTGGGACTCTCTCTTTCACCAGGCTAAGATTTTGCCAGACTTGGCTTGCTCATTCCTCTCTTAGTCACTGCAATCCCTTGCTCCCTTCAAAGAAAGGCTCTTTTAGCAGAGACAGGGAGACCAAAACTTTTGTAAATATCTCAAGAAGAAAAGCTAGAGTTTGGTCTGTTTAAAGGTTGGGCACTGCTCACCACAGAGGCTGCTGGAGCCCTGGCTTCCGGGGTAGGATTTTACACACCCAAGCCATGACCAGGAGATGGATGTGTTCATGACATGAGACTCGGCTGCATCTTCTGCCCACAAAGCAATGCACAGACTACCCGGATCTGCTCACAGGACCAGACCTCAAACACTGGAGAGAGATCTTAAGATATCTTTAAGTGTGTCCACATAAGATACTTTTCTAATTTGACAAGAGGTTGAAGTGGCACACACAATCTTAGTCTCAGTAAATGGCCACAGTGATCTGACTGCCCCTCCCCAACATCACACAGAAAGTGGAGTCAGAGGCAGGTACTGCCTCTGAATTGTCCTGACAGCACTTATCAGCCTTAACATAAAGATACTTCTGTGTCCCCCCTGGGGACCTACATCTCATTCTCTTAAAACTTTGCAGTATCTGTAGTGACTAAAGCAAATGCTTTGTGCTGTGCAGTCCTTATTGGTACCGAGTCCTGACCTCTCCCAAAAGCTGCTCCTACTGCGGCTGCTCAGTGAGGCATGGGCCTGTGTTGAAACACCATGTGCTCTCATATTTAAAGATCGGTGAATAGTTTGGGATGGCAAAGCAATTAATCCAGCTTCACACCAAACTTAATTGTGACAGTTCCTGGGGACTTGATTTTGTTCCTCAAATTAAGTCTTTTTTTCATCCAAAGACTTTTTTACAGCGTGTGCAGCATACTTACTTATAAAAAGAAATTCCCTCCTGTGGAGTTCACTGTGTTTCTTTCCACTTAAGCTGGATCTGACAACTTAAGTTATTTGTATGCCTTGAGCTAGCCATCTGCATAGGAGTAAGTGTCAGCTCACATGATATAGATTACATGTAATATAATATACTGCAAAAAATATAAATATATCCACATGTGCATTCAAACAAAATGTCAGTGCTATTTCTCAAAGAATATGGGAGCAAGGGCCAGGGGCCAGTGAAATAATTTTCAGCTTTTAAGTGACAGACAATGGAAGTGATCCAGTCTTGCATCTCATAAGTACTGGCAGATTGACCAGGATTTGGATGCTAACAAAGAGATTCGGTACATGGGCTTGGTTTCAATTAATGAGCATGTGTCCATATGGCTCTGTGTGTGTATGTGTTTATACTGAGTGTTCTTTCCCATTAATGAGTATTGCATAAGTACAAGTGTGCATGTGTGTGCCTGTGAAGACAGGTTCAGAGCTAGTTCAAAAACGCCCAGCAGCACAAGCAAAATTCAGAGTTGACACCCAGGACAAAAGGCCTTGTATATTAGCTGTGATGAGACCCTGGAAATATTGTGTTTTAAACAGAAAGCCTCTCTTCTCTGGCAGGAAATCAGACCCACGCAACAGCAGTGAAAGCATCAAACCCGAGCTGCTGACCGTGCGGGATCTGCCAGTGTGTTGGGGCAGGGCAGCAACAGTCGGTGCTGGGACAAACCCCACACAGGGAAACAGAGGGACCAAATACCATGGAAACTGCTCCTGGCAGACACACCAGCCAGGCTGCCCCGCTCCGGTTCCAGTCGGGGCAGATATAGGTTCCGCTGCTCTGGGCAACCCAGAGTTGTTAGACAGGTAGAAGGGGGAATAGATAAACGAGAGAAAATACTTTGGATACGATAGGAAATTCAGACAAAGCAATTTTTAAACAATGCGTGCATCCTTAAGCTTAATTTATTTATTTCTCCCACCCCAGTTTATTAAGTTATAATTGGTTCTACAAATGATAGGTTAATTCAAAATTAAGATGTACGAAAGAGGTTGATGATGACCATACAGAACCACAAGCTCTGATACGGTGCTTACCTGCTCTTTTAGGGTTATCTTGCCTTTCCAGCTCTACATTTCCTTTCCCCAAGATGTGCTAACTTTGCCTGCTTCTAACTAATGTTTGATTTAAGCTGGTGCACTTTCATCTCTGTTGATATCAGTGACTAAATGTTTGCTTTAAGTACTCCTTCAAGCTCTTCTCTCCTTTTATTCCTAACATCCACATACTCAGGGCCCACGAGCTGACCATTCTGGCATGGTTCTGTGGATCCCAAAGAGCAAGACGGCAGCCTGATATGACCAGCATGAGACTGAAGGCTGTTTGGGAAGGAAGGGCTTTAGGACAAGATATGCCACAGGATCAGGCTGAGGTTATGGCTTGGAAACAAGATTGGACCCAGAGATACCAACAGCTCTGGGACTATATGTAAGACTTTTGCCCTTACCCTATCAGACCCCTGGTCGCAGTGCAGCCATTGCCAACCCAGTTTTAATTCTAACTCTATCTGTAATAGAGTTAACTGGTCCCTACCTTAGCACTGTGCACAAGCCATTACATCCTGTCAAAGCCAGCCCTTCTCCATCCTGGATGCAACAACAATATGAGCGCTTCGACATCGACTGCTCAAACCCATAGCCTTAATTGCCACTCATCCCACACCTGCTGAACACTGAACCTTTCTGGACATTTTACAGGTGGAGGCATTTCCCATCTTCTATACTTGGTGCCTTCTTCCAGTGCAGAGACAATCTCCTGTGACAATTATCAATGAAAGCCACAAAGTAATCCACAGCCAAAACCATTACGCCAGATTTTCTTTACAGAGGCACTTCCAGTATCTGAGCCCCTCAGAAATACTCTCTGCACCCCGTATTAATTTTATTGCCCAAGTCCATACCCACTCCATTTCCCCACAGGAACAAGTATACCCTGAATTATTATTTTCCCCTCACAATAATTCTGTGAGGTAGGAAATTCTAATTTGGAGTGCTCAAACATAGCTTTAAGGGCTTTCATAAATCAAGGTCTAAAGTTTCCTGCTGTGCAATAACAGAGCTAAGTACAAACATAAGCCCTTCAGGGAACCAGTGCCTGAGAATGGGTCTACCCTGCCACAACACAACCCCCAGCAGCACTTCTGAGGCCAAACACCAACACTGGACTGAAAATCCCACTCTGAGGACTCCCAGATGGGAGCAACAAGAAGTAAGGGACCTCCAAGGAAACCTCCATGAACAAAAACCACATCACAGGCCCCTGAGGTCCCAGCTGCGCTCAGGAGTCCTCGAGGCAGTGCACAGCCAGTAACATGAGACATGTGGGCCAGGGGACAGGAGCAGAGTGGTAGGAGCATGGACAAGTGAAGTGAGAAATGCAGGGAAGTGTACCTGTCTGGCAGAGCAGCAAAGTCAGTAGTGGAACTGGGGACCAGAGCTGAGGGAGAGCAAGAGAACTGGAGTGTTTTATGGATGGGTTTAAATTACAACAGTCCTTTATTTTGAAAGCCTTTTTTTTCCCTTTGATGATGTGATGCAATTACAAGCCTAAATTAATATGCTGACAAGAGACAACAGATGGATACCAACCAGGAGGGGAATAAGAAGAGACAATGAAGCAATTCTGGTCAGTCTGACAGATCGTGAGCTCAGCAGCCTCCTGCCCATCCATATCCATTCATAGCCACATTGATCTTTGTCCTTCAGACTATAGTTTCACTATTTCCAGGAGGATTTTATTACTGTTTTTGTCCTCATCAGCATTTTTACTATTTAATTACTCCAAGTCTGTTAGGGACCAAGTGTCTGAGGTCTCACGATGATGGAATTCCTGGCCAGGAAAGAGGCCTGAAGTTTTGTAGATGAACCAAGAGAGAGGGCAGAAAACCAGCACAGAATTCACGAATAGCTGTGCCCCTGTATCTACAGCAGTTCGCACATGCATCCCAGGACTGTGGTCTGACCTGCAAGCAAATGGTGAATCCATGTGGCAGCTTCATATCTAGAGCTGGTCTGAAGCTATAAATTTGCAGGTTCCAGCCTGACACCATGCTGGGACTATCAAGGGGGAAAAAAGCAAGCAATTCTTCCACTCTGGTGATTCATTCTTCCATGTCTCAGACATCACAGAGCTGAAGCCAACCCTACCTTTTCAAGTATTTTCTCCCTCAATTAAATACAGACCGAGGTACCCAAAGCAAAGACTACTATCATTTAAGAAAAAGCTAACAACACTAAATACCAGTCTGCATCCTTGTAAAATCTCTGAGGCCAACACCAAGCATGTGATGGATTTAAGTCTTTGGAGACCATGAAGGACTTCAGGGCTAAAACACAGAAATCACTTAGCTTAGTTGAAATCATTATCTTTATGGAAAATAATGCAAGCTGATAATTTTGATAAGGATGACAAATTCACTTATTCCAGCATAATTCATCCTAGAGAACCTGAGTGCACTTTCTGGATGGCAAACAGCAGCTACTATTAAGTTTTTGCAAATGTCTTGACAAGCAATTAAAGTTATCACAGCACTTAGGCATTCATTCCTCCAAGAGTATGGAATAACTCGAATACCTGGTAGCATCAGTAACTTGCAAAGGCGGGTGTACTGATTTTAAATGTCCATAATAGGATGAAAAATACAGAAGGCAAAACTGTGATGCACCTTCACTTGAAATTGCACTCTCTCTCTGAGTTGTTCAAGTGAAACCCAGTGGGCACTTCAGTGGGACCAGGATATCAAGAAAGACATCACAGAAACCGAAGAAGAAACAGGGGGGCAAAAACCTGAAGAGACTGAGGCGTAAAGATAGATAAGAGTGATTGGCTTTGCTTGGTTTCAAGAGGCAATAAACAAGTGAGGGCTGCAACAGATAAAAATATCAAAGGAAGGAGAAGGCAAAATTACTGCTTTGGGCAGAAAATGGAAGGGCATTCAATTACAACAGAGGCAAGTACAGTGAAATGTTTTCCACATAGCATCTAAATAACCTGTGGAACTTATTGTTGGAAGATGTAATTCAGGTTAAGAATTCAGTAAAATGTACAGCAGAATTCATGTGTCTTGCAATGGATGGGAATTTTTAGGAGTTTTGTGTTTATTGCAGGACATAAACAAACCAGATTCTAAATGGCAGAGATTAAGCAGAAAGCAGCCCTCTGGGAAGGTTATCCCTAAACAATGTCCTGTGGGATGCTCCGCTTTCCTCTGAAGTGCTACAGGCAAGCCAGAGGTAGCCTACCTCATCCTGATCTCATCTACAGGATAATTCCAAGGAGGTGTTTTCACAGCCAAATGGAGGAATTCTATGCTACTTAATCGGAGCCCATTGGAAATGATTAGCAGCATCTCAGACCACACTGTCAGGAGATCAATTATTACATCAATAAAAGGAATTAAGAGCTTTGTCAGAAAAACATCAGGAAAGCAAACGCCCTAAAAGATACATAGACCAAATTCTCATGCTGTCATTCCTGCGATGAAGAAGGTCCTCCCTTCTGCCCCTGCCCCAAATCCATGCCGCAGCAGGAGGGAAGCAGATTAGAACCAGCAATCCTTCCCAGTCCCCCAGGTGAAAGTACCACCTTTCCTTAGTTCCTAGTAATATTAGTGGAAAAGTTCCTCCTGGGCTGATTTGCATTGACATCCAGAGCTACATATGGGAATATAGTAAGTGTTGACCTCAATGCCACAAAATATGAGTAGCAGCCACAGCGTAATGGCTTAAGGCTATTGCATAGTTTATTGAACACAGAGAGGCTCTGCCTGCCTGGTGGGAGCTGAGCTGGCAGCACTGCAATGGTTCCAGCAGCCCTCAGCCCCACAGCAGCTGGGAGAAGAGAACAGAGCTAAGGGGGATAAAGAGCACTCTGGAGGTAGATACCCCAGCTCTTCTCATCAGCAGGTGTGTGAGGAAATGTGATCATGACTGGCTATGGGGGAAGAGAGGAAGGGGATGGAGACGTTTTCTTGAGTTGGATCCTGAAGTTTTGGTTCATGGAAAAGGAACATACGTTCTAGGGATGGAGCTACAATCTCCACATATAAGGCCATTTGCCTGTAGGACGTAAATCACAGTAGTTCTGCAGACTCCAATGGAAAAACTCAGTGGCAGACAGAGCCTCTAATTCCAGACAACAGAGGAACTCAAGATTGTTTCTATTTTAGAAGGAGTTCTGAACCCTTTTTTTTTTTTTTTTAACAATGTTCAAAATTAACAATACAGTCCTGTTATTTCTCTGGAGCAACATAACTTCTCCTTCCTCCTGGGTCCCTTACCACCCCAGAAATCTAAAAAGATGACCAGGATGGGGAAGAAGAGACAGCTGCTGTCTGAGCAAGTATGACAGAGAACGGACAGTGGGGTTAGCTAGTTACCTGCTAGAAGACTTGGACAGGCCTCCTCTGCACCTCATAAACCAGCACAGACCATCCCAGCTGCTGCAAATTGCTTAACCCAGTGCACTCTGCTCCCCATAGGAGTCTGCGGTGCTACAGCAGCCTTGTTCCTCCCACTCCTCGCCTGCCTCCCTCACACGTGCACGCACACACTGAGGAGGACAAGTTTCCACCTCTGAGGGAAAGGTGACATCTCTTCTCTTCAGGAGGGTCGTTCAGCAAGTTGGCAATTTAATCTAGGTTTCAAAGCTCTCATGCTGTCCAACGGCTCGACTTGGCTTCCTACTGCTCTGTAGCGCTTCAAGGTCCTTTGTTCTGTAGGGATTTGATTTTTATTCTCTCCGAGATCAGAAAAGAAAATCTTTTTTTAGCGTGTATCAGGGGCTGGCTTAGGAGACTAAAGAAAGGCAAGGTCATGGGTTCAAACCAAGCTATATCATTGTGAAAATGATAACGAGCTTGTGATAAGAAGGGAACTAAGACTCTCTTGCTTCATTCAAAGACCATCTGCGCTGTGTCACAGACAGGATCCTAACGTTATCAACTATATCACCCAGATTTCTCAGCCAAAGGTAGATCAGGCCTAGATCTGCCTGGCTTGCAATATCATACCATCTTCAAATTGATTAACTATTCAATTTTCTCAGCAGTCTAGAAGGGCAGGTAACGACTATTATTATTATTCAATGCAAGAGGGAATTGTGGCTGAATTAGAGCACAAACAGGGCAGCGATCTGAGAACAGCGTGGCTCTCAGGCCTCCTCCTGACCCCTACAGCTTCCATCCAGCTCAGCAACACGATGAAGCCTCAGCCCACATCATGAGAAAATTTATACAAACTGCCTGCGCCTCACAGCTTCTTCTTCAGATGCCTTGGCTGGCCTTGGACACATCACATCATTCATAACCCGTCCTGCAACCGCTGAGCAAGGAGCTCACTGCCAGCACCCCAAAGGGACTGCACGGCTGCCTTGCCCTCAGAGGTTAAAAGGCACAGGTTTATCCTAGCCTTTTGGGAATAGGTTTTTGAGTTCCTCTGGGTGTGCATGCACACACACACAAAAGCTTACTGCATATTGAATACCAAAAAGATCACGTGTGCCCTCTCAAGCAGTATTTACTCTTTTCCTGCTACAAGTCAGTCTCTTACTTTCCTTCCAAACTGACCTTTGCCTCTTCCTCCCAAGGTGGACCTGCCTTCTTCCTTATCCAGCAAAAAAGGACACTTCATTGTTCCTTGCTGGATTTCCACAGCTGGCAGCCTTTCACTGGCCAGCCCAGCACACAGATTACAGCTACGCTTATTCAGAACAAGGCAGTTTCTTCCAGGGATCCTGTATCGGTCTGTGCTGGGATGCTCCAGGAGATGATGGGCCATGCATGACAGACATCTCAAGGGGAGTGCTTATATCATAATTGACTGTATCCTAGGAGTTCTTAAAGGAAAGCAGCTCCTGTTGTCAAGATCAATATGCAGAGATGACCTCCATCATGTCCTGTAGACTGCGGGAGGGTCAAAGTCTGTCCACAGCACGAAGTGGAAGGTTTGGTTTTCAGACCCAGACAGAGAGCTGCTCTGTAGCTTGGTATGACAGGGATCAGCACACCTGAAGTGCACGACATGACTCTAACTGGGGAGAACCACCTTCTGATCATGATGTCTCTTGGAGGCATGACACCAGAAGAGATGCCCCTCTGGTTCAACCAAGCATGGCCAGTCTTATTTTTTTATGAGTTTGGGGTAACCAGCCAGCCAGTGGTGCTGTTTCAGCTAAAGTGCTTAAGAAAAGAAGGCTGAAGGAAGGGTGACAACTAGAAAATGCAGCAGCACTCTCCACATCTCCTTCCTCTCCCCTTCTTCCATCACTTTCCCTGTTGTCCTCCACAGAGTTAGACACCCTTGGAGTGTAGTTAAAGTCTGTTTCTGAGCTGGAGGTTTAAAAGGATATGTTATGGCAAAGTCAAAGTTTCAGTACATGCTAATTTGAAATTAATTCCAACTCCAAAACACTCCCTGAATTTTCTTTAACTGCACAGCAACAGCTTCCATTGCCTGCAGAGTAAATACGGCACTTCTCAGGCCAAGCCAATTTTCCAAGTAAACATTACTGGGCAATAGAACAATACCATTTTTAATAGACAGAACTGGTGAAAATGTGTGGGAAAATAATGAAAAAAGTTACACCAACATTTGCAAACTTTTCCCTTAAAAAAACACACACACAAAAAAAGTCTTACAAATGGCCATATACGTTTGGATAAAACCCAAAAACTGGAAATAAAAAAAAATCAGTGACCACCAGAGGGCTCTGGGTATGTGTGAAAAACGATCAGCTGAAGATGCCTTCTTAATTCATACCAAAATGCTTGCGTATGCAAAGTACCAGGCAAGTCTCCCCATTCATTGCATTTCCTTCTATGCAATAAAAAATAAAATAAAATTAAAAACCCCCCCGAAACAACAAAAAGTGCACACACACACACAAAAATACACAAAAAACAAAAAAAAAAAAAAAGAGAAAAAAGTTTTCTTAACAGGTTTTCTGGAAAAAATGCCCATGAACATAGCCCCAGTAATATCACTGCTGTCTCCATGTCTTCACATGCAAGCCACCTTGCATCTTCACAGACAGAATATGTCAGAAAACAGCAGACACTTCAGAAAGCATGAAGAGAGGGGGAAAGGAAAAAAAGAAAATGAAAGAAATGGAAAAGAGAATGCTTCCTTGGGAAAACATCATTCATGCAATACACAAAGCATTTGTCAACAATTCTCAAGGGCACTGCACATGGATGCACCCATTCACCAGCTGGCCAGGGATGAATGGGATCCTAGACCCTCTGAGTCTGGGTGAAGACGTAAAGAAAGATCTTTCTCCAGTACAGCAACTTTTAGACCCCATGCTAGATGCCAGCAGCAATAACCAAGCATGCACTGTTCTACTGGAGACAGGGGATTTGGGCTGATTTCAGCAGGACCAGCAGAAATAGCTGCTTTCCAGTCCCAGGAGGCACTTGCACTTTACTGCAGCGAGTAACACTGTTTGGTATGTTTTGGAGTAGCTCTTATTTGATTTTAGCTTCTTTCCAAGGATACAAATTTCCCCCCTGACAAGCCCAAGGGATGTGTAACTGAATCAACTAATCTGGAGAAATGGACAGTCATGCATTCAGGACTACACACTTCTTGGGAATCATGAGAGGATCAATGGAGATGCTCCTAAGGGATTATGCCTCTTACCTCTCAGTTGATTTTTGTGGCAATTCTGACACTCACTTAGAAAGGTGGCATTTAATCTTTAAACTGCTGACAGAACTGAGGTCTCAAGGTGAAACTCAGCCATATGCTGAGCAGCAAGTATCCTTAGTGGTGCTTATCCTAGTAGCTGCTGCGACTGAGGATGATGAAGACACAACAAAACCACTGTGGGGATGGTCAGTAACCAGGAGTCTCCACAATATCTGATTAGTGAATGGTTAATCCTGTGCTTCCTCCCAACTATTCCAGGCAGAGCTGCGTCCCTGTGTCAACTAGTAAATGCCAAAATACGAGGAAGACACAGAGAAAGGGGAGGTAGTTTGCATTATCTATTGTTTATTAGGGTCAGCCTGCAATGCCTAAGCTGAGACAACAGTGAAGACAATATTTCTTACTGGGACTGAGCTGCCCTATCATCTCTTAATATGAGAAACAACCCCCAGCCAGAACAAAGAGAAACTAGAATAGGTGCTTGCTTATGCTGAGTAGAGTTTTTCAAACTGAGCTGCAATGATAGATGTAAGATCAGATCATATCTAAAAAAGTATCCAGAAAACCCAAAATCCAGATAGAGGCTTTTTTTTTTTTTAAAAAAAAAAAAAAAAAGGTTTCTAAGGAAGGCAAAATATCTTTTCATCAGTTGTCTTTAACTAATTTACTTGTGGGCATTTATAGATCTCCTAAGAAGCCAACCTTAGGCACACGTGCCTTGTCTAAATCTGTTTCGGTATTTAAAATTACAGATGCTGACCCTTAGGTGTGCAGCAATCTGGGGAAGATGAGATTACTTCCATTGCAGACCCCCATTCACGTGGACTGTCCCCACTCCATCTCAATTACTACAAACTGTAGTAAAATCAGCTGGAAAGCTTGCCAGAACCCAGCACTGGGCAAGCTCAAGGTATATATATTGCTACAAGTCTATAACCTGTGGGGCTACATGAAACAGCCAGCACAGAGGAGTCTTCCAGTTTGATCTGCTTCAAAGAGAGTGTCTACCTATATTTCCAAGAAAGGATCCAAGCACCCACAAGGCAATAAACCCAGGAGGCTTCTTGCACATATATCCAGCAGATTTCTATTCTTAGAATGATTCTAGCATAAAACGTTCCCCAGTTTGTCTTGCTGATGAAGATAGTTCTTAAAATTGGACATGATGAAAGATGCCATTACAGAAAAAGTGTTATCTAGGATGCCCAAGGGGGGCACAATCAGTGTGTGTGAACAGAGCAAGTGTCACAGTGTATGAGCAAACAACAGCATAATGCTCGTGAGCAATATCTCTCTGAGAAACCCAGCAGTACCTCCTGAAGTAGCCAAGCTTCAGTTGTACATACTCAAGAGGTATGGAGGGTACTGATGATCGCATTTACCAGTGAGGACATTTTCAAAAATGTCCCAATGACATAAATAACTAATTCCTATTTTCAAATTTGAACTAGACCTGTGAGGTGACAACCATCATACCAATTTTAGCTATCTAACAATTAGGCGTCTGGGCAAAACTGATCACTTGGGTTCCCTCTATAGCAAAAGGCAAGAAAAAGAAACATCCAGAGGGCATTTCAGTGGGTCTAATCACAAAACAAACACAAAGTGGGCAGTACTACTCCCCCAGTGTTCTGTGAGATGGAAGTATAGCTCTTCTTGCTCAAGTTACAGCATGACCTCACTGGAGCAAGCTGTTGATTCCTATTTCTGTCCCTGACTGCAAAAGGACCCCAAACAACAAGCTGCGCTTAAATGTTCAACTTTTCTACCAGTAAAGTTGAACAAGATGAACCCGCTCTCCCTTTCTATCAGTGTGTTAAAATATTTCTCTGTAAAAGAAACTGAAGCAGCTATTCTGGAAAAGGGGTTTCAGGAGATACTAAGAAAAATCCTCCCTTTAGTGGTTCTGAAAATGAAATAAGAATAATAGATATTTCAACTGTTCTGGCATGAAAAGATGTTAACAGCATCGCACTTTTAAAGAACTTTGAGATGACAAGACTGATTTTCCAGAAGTGATTCTTCAGTTTCATTTTGAAAATTCCCTGCAGAGGAAAAATCAGAAATACCGCTTTTCATTCCCACTTGCCAGGAAAAATGTCAAGAAGCCAGCACCTTCGGCAAAGCCAGAGCTTCCAAGCAAACTATAAACCTACAGCCAGCATTATCACAGCACAGCAGCAGCTTCTTAGGAGGAATTATTCTACAAGTCCACTGTTGAACCAGGCAGTCCATTTACATATGAGACAGAGCAGAAGCTGTGCAACGAGCAAGAAGACCTGATGCTAGCTAATCTACCCCAAGACGGTGAGAGGAGCGGTCAGCAGGCTGAATTCAACCCTGTGGGGTACTGGAGATGTCACACAGAACAGTAGCTGAATACAAGCAGACATGGGATGACCATAACTCCAAGGACAACTAGCTTGCAGCTCCTGAGTACTCCAGGGTGCACCCATCCATCTCCCATAACATTCTTAAGAAAATCTCGCTTTGCCTTCATTTAGTAGAAAAAAAAAAAAAGGCTTTTTGCTGGGAACAGCAAATGTATAATTTTGGTAACTAGAGGCAGGAGCAGCTTAAAGAATGGCTGCTTGAAAAACTAAGTGCAAAATGACTCTCATCAACGAGTAAGAATTACCCTGGAGGAAAGGGAAGCAACTCATCCCTCTGGATGCTCTCCCTGAAGCCAAGGTTGTATAGCAAGGGGTGAAAGCAAACCAGTTGTTCTGCATGTCAGGTATTACCTTGGGGACATGGCTGAGGAGTCAGAGGGCAGTGGGAAGCTGAAGTTGACAACAGCACCATGGTCCTGTATTGGCTCCCAAACAACCGGATCAGGGATCTGGGCTAGTTTGGCCTCTTGCCTCCTGTCTGTGCCTCCAGACAGCAAAGTAGCTAAAGAGGCACAGAAATGCAGTGTTTTAGTTGGCGTTGAAGTTTACATCCTGCTATCACCACCTCCTGTGTGGTGAGGTTTGGCTCTCGCCCTGGAAGGATGTAGCCACATAGGCAAGAGTGACAAAAATGCCAGAAACAAAGCCTTCCAACATCTCATGTTATAGTAATGGGAAAAGAGAGAGGTTACAGGTTCCCTTAGTCCTCGATTTTCTTGTGGAAGACATCAGTTTTTAATGAGAAACAGATGTTCACATGGTAACTCACACTCTTACCATCTCTGTGTATCTTCCACCACACAGCCATGTGGATCCACTGCGCCACACATCTCCAGTCAAAAACCCATGTTCCCTCCTGTCCCTGTACAGGCACAAAGGCAAACAGATGAGCCAGAAATATTACAAGCCTCTCTCTCACCTCCTTTCCAAGGAGCATCTTCCCTGAAGAGCCAAAGGCTGAAGTTTCCCTTAAATATCTCTCTTCCTAGTGGTGCCCGACACCTCTCCAGTATCTCTGCCATGCACAGGCCACTATACAACACAGAGCAGCTGAGCGTCCAGAAGGGGCACAGAGGACAGGTGAAAACACCCTCCTTCCCTCTGCAGTTAAGCACCAGAGTCTTCTGCCTGTACCAAGGAGCCAACACTCCTCACTTCTCCCTCTTCCACCTCCTTCCTAGAGAAAAATTCCATACGTTACTGTAAAATTAGGAGTAATGTTGCATTGAAAGAAGATGACGTCAGGGGGATAGCAGACATGGCCAAACACAGGTGCTGCTTCGCTCTTCTAAGGCAGACTGAGTAGCTTGTAAAGCCACCACAGAGTAGCCACAGTGACCAAGACGGGCGTCTCACAGCACAGCCCTCATACGCTGGTCTCACTGCAGTGTGTTACTGACCAGGACGTTGTTTCCAGCCCTTGCCAGTGCAGGTGATGAAAGGCAGGAAGCCATGAAAGGCTGCCACATTCCCCCTCTGTCCCCATCCCCTCCTCCTTGAAATCCAACCTGGAGCATCCTGGGGGAAGCCCCATCTGCTTCTCATTCCAGACCATGTCATGTCATAATTATTCCTAATTATGCCTCATTTAGCTTGATATGTACCAGATCGGGAAAGATGCCCTAGCGAGCGGCGAGCATCTCGGCCGGCCACAGCGGCGAGGCGAGGCCGGGCGAGGGGAAGGGTGAAGCAGACATTACCAGACGGAGGCCAGCTGTGCCGCCGGGCGAGGCAGGGCGGCGAGGG
>VXBO01011182.1:202569-221817 GCA_013400135.1 Rhinoptilus africanus
CCCGCTCCAGCCCCGGGGCGGCTGGGGGGGGCAGCCCACCCCCCTTCACCCCTCGCACAGCTCTCCCGGGGGTCCCTGTGTGCGTTCGCCCTCCCTCCTCTGGCTGACCCTTAGGCGCTGCTGGAAGGGTGGGCTGCCCCCCCCCGCCGCACTGCTGGTTGCCCTCCTGGACAAAGAGGCCTGGGAGGGTCTTTCTCCTTCCCTGTACCCACCCCAGGGTCCCACCAAGCCCCGAAGGGCCGGTGGGTCTGACAGCAGAGTTTCACCCTGGTCCAGTCTGGGACACCGCTCCTGCACCGCGGGGAACACCTACAACAGGTGGCTACAAAATTGATGCTGCAAAAATAATGTTACCCAGGTACCAGTCAGGGGTAAAACACGTTCCTCTTTCCTGATTGAATGCCTACATCAGGTTTTTTTAACAGGTGCGCTTGTCATACTGCAGGAAAGCTCCAGTCCCTCTTTACCCACGCAGCAATGTCGCCTGCAGGTGCCCGGATAGGTGCAGGACCCGCAGCTGATGCAGCAGAAGACAAGCTGAGTGCAAGACAGCTGGTCCTCCAGGATGGGTTCTGAGAAATGCGTGGCTCCATCATGGACCTCGGCCACCGGGCAGTGACCGGCACCAAGGAAACCACAGGAAGGTGCAAAAAATGTCGGTGATGTCAATCAGCAGAGGTTGGTTTGAAAGGGGCACTTGCTGCTCTGCACCTCTCTGGGGCCCACACTACAGAAGCCACTGAGGAATCCTGCTTCGGTGCAAGTCAAAGGCAACTACATAACAACAGCATCACTGTGACCTCCACAAAAAGACATTTTCACAAAACATTTGGGAGCAGGGCGAAATTAGCCAGCACGGGGGCAAAACATGAAGAAGCAGCTTCTTCATGTGCACTGCTCACTTTCTGAAAAAAAACCCCTTCATTTTATTGTGGGTCTGAGTTCCTTCGACTAAAATGGCTGTTGGCAGAGCCAGCGCTCCACCGTAGCCGGCTGCAAGCTGCATTTCTGAGTTGGTGCAGGCGCTGCGTCTGCAGAGCCACTAGCCCTCCCCTCTGCCTCTTTTTCCTCCTCAGGATCCACCTTCTGAAAAGCCCACCAGGGAGAGAGGGCCCACGTTCAGCCTGTCCTTCTCCCATCTCACTGCTCATCTGCTGCAGGGGGATGAGGTCAAATTCCAGAGGGAGAGAGGGAGGCAAAGCCACCTGCAATGCAATCAAACGGCTGCCGTGGGAAGAAGCTGGGCAGCGAAGGAAGGATGATTTACTGACACAAGCTAAGCCAATATAAACACTTAAACTGATACAGGTGTCTGTGCTCTAAGAGATTGCCTGACTTAATTCAATTGTTTTGTAAACCAATTTAGCTAAATCTGTATGAAACTGGTGTTTAAACAAGCCCAAACAGTGTTTAAAAAGTCATTAATAAAACATATCACTATAAAACAAATACATATTACCAAGGTTTCCTTTTTGCTGACAGGATATTTCCTTTCCCTCCGTATTTCTTTTTCCCTCTGCTCTTTACTTAGAGGTTGTACATTCTTCTGTGCCGTGACGGTCTCTTTCATTCTGTACCGTACAAAAACAGGGCTGTCTCCATTCCAAAGCGTGCAAGTCCACCTTTAGCATTTCTCAGTGTTGGGTAAAGTAGAGCTGGGAAGATGTTAATTCATTTTTATATAGCCTCCAATAAGATTCAACCCAAACCAATATTTTTAAGCAGATTTTAAGCAAAGTAGTTTATGCTGGATCCAGCCTGACCCCTTTCATTCTTTTCAAACCAACCTCTCTGACAGTTTGGACACATTTAACCACTCGGAAAAGATGTTCCTACTTTTCTCGTTTTCAGCAAGGTCAGTTTTATTAAAACACTATTTGTATTTTTCTGAATTTTTGAGTCCTGTTCCAAAATCATTCAAATCAAATCTTTAGCTGTGTCGAAAATTAACTGTTCCAAAAATTCCAAGATCTTTTCACAAACTTAGCCCTCGTAGCCAGGCAGCCCCGGGGCAAAGCCTCGTGGCACATGACTACAGCAGAGGGCCACAGGGAGCCCAGCCAAGCCCCCGCAGCCTCGCGTTGCTGCTGTCTGAAGAGCACAGACCCCCGCCTGGGGAGAACGCTCTGCACACAGAATCTCCTGGAAGAGGTTGTCACCCACGCGCTCCCAGCTGTCCTGAATTCCTGCTCTTTATCAGTCCCAGAGCCACTTTCCACAGCAAGACGAGGCTGCAGACTGGCTCAGGGGGGTGGACGCTCACCAATCTCCTGTCCCAGAGCAGGGGCTGGCTCCGAAAAGCCATGCTGGGAAGGCTGCTCTGCTCCGAAGGACACATTCAGAGTAAGCCTTGTGTACATTTGGCAAGGACCGCAGCCCGCAACCACACAGCCCGGCGACGTCGCTGGAGGCCTGAAGGATAGACAGTCCAAGCCGGGATTTGTGATTGTTTACCTTGACATCCATTTGGATATACTCCAAGTGTAGACAAGGGATTTAGATGCCCAGATTATTTGCCCTCATGGCACCAACGCACAAACACAACTACTAGGAAGATTAGAGAGATTTCATCTGCTTAAACTGCTCCCCTTTTCCTGCCAGAGCTGATCACTCACTGATAACCCTGACCATGGGGATTCAAGCCCCGGTGCCACTGTGATGGGCACCAGCGTGATAATTACATTTCCCACGGGACCACCCTCCCAGCTAAATGCAGCCCATCTCTGCTCAACCTCATCACAGCAATATTCTCATCTCTGCTGGTGAGGTCCCACACCTTGGCCCCCAGCAGCCGTCCCCAGCAGCTCTTGTGCAAGGCACAAGACAAAACTGTAGCAGAAAGATGGCTCTTGTCTTTTTATTTGGCTGTTTAAGCAAATTGAGATGGTCCGGAGCGTGAGAAAAAACAGCAGGCAACAGAAGGAATTACAGGAAATGTAGATCTTAGTTGTCCTCGCACGATTGCAAGTTGTTATGCTAGTTTTATTCATACTTTGAAATGTCACCTCTTTGGGCTGTGGCCAAAAATATTAAGTTCTAGTCCAGGCTGGAAAAAATAGAGGCTTTGACCAAAAAGAATCTTTACTAAGCTTTAACTAAACCATTTGTTATCAGTAATAGCTACAAAATAAGAGACACTCTGTTCAGCCCTGCATCTTTGGAAGGAAACACAATAAGTAATTATGAGTTTGCAGTGCAATTACATAATGGTTTAGTCTCAAGCACTTTCCTGGGCGGTAGGCAATTCTGTCGTTAGGCTGTGAACTCAGAGTGGGGTTTAGCACTTTTGCCTCCCTGTGTCATTTGGGCCTGGGGAGCAAATCCTTCCACGACTTCAAGTGCTTAGTGTTGTGGTTCTGCCCCCCCAAGAAAGAGGGCACCTCCCACGGCCAAATGCGCACCTTTGACTTGTGAACAGCATTTTCCACGGACTCTGTGGGAATTTCGCCAACGCTGAATCTGTTAAAACCTTTTCCTAGCCCAAGCTACGGGTCTCCCAACCAAATAATGACTTAGCTCAGCCTGCCTCCGTTTGAGAGCACAGATAAGAACACAGCAGAGACTAATCTCCCTGGGAGGCAGTCACACGTGTATGCTGTGCAATCGCAGTCTCAAGCCCTCCAGCAGCGCACACATCAGGCTCTGATAAACGCTCCCCTCTGACCCTTCTCCTGGAGTGGGCCAATTGCTGGGGATCATGGGGAGTTACTGGTGATGGCTGATGACTGGTTTAGCGCATGTGTTCCCGTGCTACCAAAAAGGAGCAATTTGAACCATAGGGAAACCCCTCCTCTTATTTTTCTCTCTTTCTGCACCGGGCCCAACACTCATTAAGACTGGTCATTGTTTATCTCCTCTCTTGTCATCCCATCTTGGTATCTCAGCTATGAGATCCAGCTCCTTTTCTTATTCTCGGCAGGTAAACGCAGTAACCCTGTGTATTCTCTAGTGCTTTTTGATGTCCTAGCTTATTCTTTTGATGGGTCAGAGGATGCTTTCAGTGCTGTCCAAACCCCTGCTGTATTCAAATAAATTGCCTTTTTCTTTTTTTAATCTTCTAGAAAACACTATTTGCCCTCTAGGGCTGACAGTTATTCCCACACGCTCAGAAGCAACAAAATTCAAACAAACTACATCCTTTGTAGTCAGCTTAGCAGGTAAGAGCAAAGGTACCCAAAGCTGTGCTTTGTGGAGGGACACATGAAGAGTGGAGGGAAGCAAGCAAGGAGGGGATGTGCTCATAATGATGTTTATCTGAAGTGCAGCTCATGACTGCTCAGGGGACGTACCATTAGGACCACTGGCATAAGATCCTTCTCCAGGCTTTTCACAAAGGTTTTCAGAAGCCAGGAGTCACCTGTGGACCGTAAGGGAGGAGCTCCTGCTGGAATGGGACGCGCGGTGTTTACAGGGAACCGCAGGGCTTGTTGGAGGAATGGACTATGCAAGGAAACAGGCAGGTGCACAGCATAGTGAGGACCACCTCTAAAGTTCAGGGCTTAACTGCTCCTAGATGTCTTCTTAATTTCATCTATTGTGCTATTCAGCAACCGAGACTCTAATTAGCAGGTGCACCCAGCTCTATGCAATGAAGCAAGCAGGCTGGGGTTGTGGGTTTCACAGCAGAGGCTGGTAAGGCATTGAAACTGCAGAGATGGAAATCATTGCTGTGAAAGCACATTTCATCACTTTCTTCCCATGAGTGGAAATCCTTACACCTCCTGCCTCCTCAACCCCAATACCCCAAAAAGACATTCAATTGCCTTGTGTAACCAGAGAAAAAAACCCTTCATCTGCAAGACAGGTCCATGGCTGAAGCATTTCTCCCTCACCCTCAGGTAGGGCTTTTGGGCATGAGCAAAGGAACTTTGTATCGTACAAAGCAAATTGCTGTTTCTGAGTTAGATTGCCACAGAAAGCCTACGCCATCAAATGACGGACAAGGAACAAGAGGGAAGGATGGCAGAGAGAGAGTCAGTTGAGATGGAAGAACGATTTTGTGGGTTGTTTTTTGTTTGGGTTTTGAAGAATAAGAGCATTGCACTTCCAGCGTATGATGCACAGTAAATGCCGAAAGGCCAAGCAGAGGAAAAAGGGGGAAATCTTCAATACATTATTGAAATATGAGAAGGAAAAGGTTTTGTTTCCATGGCAACGGGGCCTATGGTGTTTGTGCTGGAGCAATCTACCAGAGAAAGAGGACTTTTCCTGTCAGTGAAGTGAAATATAATTACAGAGGCTTCTTCCCTCAACTAGTTGCATTTGTAAATATTCTACTTGATGTATGAAGGTGCCCAGATGTTACATAGCCCCTGGAAATGGGTGTCTCCATAGATGACACAGAGTGAGCTCCTGGGCACATGTAGGTGAGTGCTGCAGGCCAAATGTCTTGAAGGTTTGGGTGCATTGTGTTTTTTTGCCCTCCCACCGTGCTTCTTCAGTGTATGAATACAGCCCCCGGTGTCAACAGAAACTTAAGAGTTAAAATAGTTCTTGACTGCAGATTTTGGATTATGAAGTTACGGTTCTCTTCTAAGATAAGAGGACAGTCACCTCCCATTGCCCATATACATCGTGTCTGAGGTGGTCTGTGGCAGGTATTTTGCCTCAGCAGCACAGCATAAAAGAATTCAAGAGAAAAAGGGAATATGAAACAGGAGAGGGAACTTAAGAGATATAGAAGATACTGACATAAGAAGAACTGAAACAGGACTCCAACCAAAGCTTTCATCCTCTTGCAAAGAGCATCATTAGATCATCGCTTACTAAAAATGATCAGCTTTAATATTAACTGAAACTTTCTCTCTATGGCATGGTGATGCTCAGAAGCCCAAAGAAAGACTGTTACGCATGTTGCAAAAATAAACCGTTTGCTCCAAAGAACTTAAAATCCAAGTGGGTAAGAGAAAGATTTAGATATCTGCATTTTGCAGATGGAAGGCAGGGATGAGGTGTAAGACGTTAAAACACCTTTTGTAAAGTTGCACTGGAAGTTTGTGATGGAAGAGGTTGAACACAGAGCCCTCGATCTCCAGAATAGTGTCTCCAGGTGTTCAGCTGAAGAATTCAGCAGATGCAGCTCAGCACCCCAGCACGATCATACAGATGGAACGAATATAGGCAGCACAACTGCTCCATGGCCACCATGGTTTCAGCAAAGACATTTTCTTCCCAAACTAGAAACAGTAACAAGTAAACAAAAAAAAACCCAGCATCCTTCAGCCATAATAGCATATTACATAGAGGAAGCAGGAGAGCATTTACCAGCTGGAAGGAAGATACCTCTACAATGATCAGCTGCAGCATAGTCACTTAGGGCAGCAACAACCACCTTCTCCTGTATTTTATGTTAGGGCTATCTGTTGTCCTTCCTCCTCTTTTTGCCTCTGCCTGACTAACTTTTGGAAAAGGAACCATGGGAGAGAGTCAGGCGGAGACTGAAGAGTGCAAGTAGCTAGCAAAAACAAGTACATGTGCTCTCAGGTCCCACTGCCAGGATCAGCAGCAGGCAAACAGGTTACAAAACTGTGCTCCAAATGAGCAATCTTAGCACCTCTGAATCCTGAAGGGAAAAACTGCACATAGGCGTTAAGGCCATCACAGCAGTACTCTTTCCTTTCTCTGGGGAAGGAGCTGGCAGCACACGCCAGTCACAGCCTGAAGCTGGCAAAGCACTTACAGAAAGCAGACCGGGCAGAGACCGATGGCCATAGATATCATCCTCCCATTGCTCTCTGCGGTTTTGCATGGCAAGGCTTTCCCCTCTTAATGCTACTGGCTGGCCTCCAAACCCTCTTTTGTCCCACCTAGTTAAGCGACACTCACTCACCCCTACTACCACCACCAGCATGGCAGTGACAAACTGTAACAGCAAAACTCATGTGGCATCTTGTCCATCCTGTTTGCATGTTCTGCCACAGTCGCCTTTCATGGATTTCTCCTGTAAACTCTCAGGACATGCAAAATCTACACAACTACATCTGTGCGTGTACAAAGCGCTGGCCTCCATTAGCCTCCTGTCACTGCAGTCATTAAGGAGATCATCACATTACCCATCACATTACCAAAGAGGTAGATTTCTTTCTCTGGTCAGGCTTCAGAACAGCACGGTGGCCTTTTGAAAAGACAGGTTGCAGATTTTGAGCCAATTATGTCTTTTTTATTTCTTTTCCTTCCAATATTCTCCATGCAGAGCCAGAGAAAACCTGCGGGGTTTTTCTACAAGGATCCTCTGCAACTATGCAAAGCTGCCAGAAGGTGATCCTGGAGGAGCGTTTTCAGTAGCGCTTCAGTGACACGGGGACACTCACAAAAAGACACAGCGTGCTGGACTGAAGGCACACAAACTTAGCAGATGTGACAGCACTGAATATCCCACAAGCAACACAAAAATCCCATAAATGACATGCCTCACAGCTCACCTCAGATCATACATTTAGGTATCACATCCTCCAGGGCCCAACTTGTGGAGTTCACATGTTGGAGTTCAACATGCAGGGATCTGGAGAGGAAGAAGCAGCAGCTGGAAAAGGTCTGAGGAGAGCGGGAGCATGGCTTCCCTGCGAACACCCCCAGGGCATGCAGTCTCTCCTGGCCCAACACCAAAGGCATCCCAACGGGCTGGCTTCAAGTCAACATAGCACTGTAATTCTCATCTGCCTAGTACCACATTATCCCATTTCATTCATCCTTTTCCCTGCAAAAGTTAGAGAAGCATAGGTGCCATCTGAATATCTGGTAGCTTTACGTAGCCCACAGGCTGCTCTGAATACAGAACTGGTTCTCTAGGTCCACCTCATGCTAAAGATGCCCCCCACACTAGAGACCGTAACAAGAGTGGGAGCCAGTGTACAGCCTTGCACACAGTCTGCCATAGAGGAAGAAAGGTTTTCATCAGCTCCTCTCTGCTAGAGCAGCAGCACCCAGCCCATAATCATCTCTCCCAGTGCAAGCTAATAAGTGGGCAGAGAGCTCAGTGCCTTCTCCCTCCTGCGAGGACACCCCACCCGCAGCTGTGCACCTAGATAAAGTGCCAACAAATTATGGAGGCGACGCAGAAAATCATTCCTACAGCTCCATTTGCAAGATAATTTATAGCATCTGCTTCTGAATTCAAACGAGAGCAATGCTGCAGCCTTTCTAACCTGCTGCTCTTGCTGCACAGTCGTCACCATTTTCTGCCTGCTCAGGGAGCTTCTGTGAAAGGGAAACGCATTAAGGGACCTCAGGCCGGATATCAGAAGATGCTTGTCTGGATTGCAATAGACATCATAGCTTGTTTGGTTGTCCGCAGCATCATAAGTGGGGTCAAGGACTGAAATAGGGTGACAGAGATGCAGAGAGATGGTATTCCTGCTCTCACCCAGCAGTGGAAGGATCAGCAGTCAGGTGTAAGAGGCAAAACAGGGCAGCACAGTCTCTCTGGCCTCACATTAGCAGTCATAGTAGAAGTGGTACAAAAGTACCAAGGAAAAGTGACCCATATGTGGTTTGCCTGTGTCATATTCTCAAGCCTGGAAATCCTCTTTGTGTACCTGCCATGCATTGCCAGATTGCATCAGGCCGTCCTGTTATTTAAGTCACAAAATCTTTGTCAAACCTTAGTGGTGTGGGCTGGGGTTAGACTCTCCCCCTGCCTATACCTGGCTGACTGAGGCACAGACTGGCATCTCTCCTTTATGGTATACGCCTCTATCTCTTCCTCATTGTCCTTTACACTCCTTCCTCAACCATATCACAGCTGACAACTGCCTGTAAAACCTGAGTTTCTCACCTACAGCTGGACCCCAGTTCCTACTGGCAAAATGTAGGGAACAACATGTTAATCTCCTTCAAAGCAAGATACACCCTAGGGTATCTGCCTCATCGCACCTAGTGACCTCTCAGAAGATAGACAAGTGGAGAATCAATCCAGCCTGCCATAGTAAATACACTTTCAGAGTCTCTATTCTAACTTGGCTGTCTCTAAGAGTAGGGTGAATTGGCCTCTGGAGGTCCACATGTCCACGTTTTGGCCACTGAAATTACAGAAGATGTATCCCCCTTTCCTCAGTAAATTACTGGATTCATCTCTCCGATGCACAAGGATGATACAAGACCTGCCATGTGGGCTGAGGCGTGTTGCGGTAAGTTGTGGTTCACACCATGATGTGGGCTGTACCTGACCCACTCGAGCAGAGCTGCCCAGTGCCGGCTCTCCTGTGGTCAGTGCCTCCTGCCAGGGAAGGAGCAGAGAGACAGCAGCACACGCTGCCATGCTGCAGGGCACCCCTCATGGTACTCCTGCTGCCACTGGCCTTCCCTCCAAGAGCCCATCTGCTCCTCTACCTCCCTCCCTCTCATCTTATGCAAAGCAGCTCATTAGTCCCATTAGCAGCCGAGCACCATCTCTGATTGTTCATCAGTGATTCCTTTGTTACTCTCCATCACTCCTGTTGAGCCTCATTAGTGCTGCAAGGAAGCAGGGGAGATGTTGGGATATTTATAGGAAGGGTGGGGTGTTCTTTACACTTTATTGCTGTCTAATATCCCTTCTCCCCTTACCACCTCTCCCCTCACTGCAACCTGGGGGTTATCCAGGGGTATACCAAAACAGGAAAGGACTAGACCGATGGTTTTCAGTCAGGGAAATAAAAAAAGCAAGCTGGAGATATACAGAGGCTCAGTCCTTGGTCAGGTACGTGTTGGGCTGGGTACCTCTCGGGGGTGGGTGCTGAGTGTGTGCCCCTGTGCATACACACATCAGCTGGGATATCTGTAGCAGCCCACAAATGTGTGAATGCAAAGAGATCATCATGTGCATGCATCCATCTTGGGGAGGGATGTGCCCCAGCTACCAGCTTGGCAGCTTGCGCGTGTGGTGCCTGTGACAGGGGCTGGGTATGAATGCGTCTCCACGCAGGACACCCACCTCCCAGCGTGTGAGCTGATGGAGAGCTGTACCACGCTCCCAACAGCCCCACAGGGAGCGACCGCCTTGGCTACTTACAAGAATATTCTTTCATGCGGCACTTAATTATGGAGGCAACTAGACAGAGACTAATCATTCATTCTAATACAGGGGAGAATAATCATTCTGACAGCAGGAGATACTCTGCTTCTCTGGGAGGAGAAGGGATAGTGCGGGGAGGAGGAGAAGGCTGAAGAAAAACCACAGGACAAGGAGAGGAGGAGGAAAGAGGAACAAAATCCTAAATCAGTTACCTAATACAGACACCTTTATGACTTCATAAATGGAATATGCTTAGTGTCAGCAATCTTTGCCTTGGAGCATCACGAGGATACCTCTCCCCAGTCAAAGCCACAGGCCCTGATCGCGCCAGCAGTCAAACCAGGTGACATTTTAATACCACTTTTCATCTCAAGATTGCATCTTCTCTCCAAAGGGTCCCAAGGAATTTTTATAACCTTTCCAGACACATAATTTACATCTCATGGCACTGAAATGGAGCCTGTTCCTGAGGATGAGCCAGCTCCACCACTGTGCAGGAGTTTTGGATAGAAAACAGTGACAGCTTCTGTATCCCTCTGAAACCATGGGGTACGCATGTGCATGTGCATGAGGAGGGGGATTTCAAGGCAGCAGAATGCAATTGCAGAGTATGGAAGCTGGCCAGGAGCTGTAGCCAAGTCCTCAGCTAATACGTAGGTTAGCACTGGGGAGCTGTAAGAACCGGCACTGGTGATTCAGAGCGTGGCAATCCTCCCTCTGTGTCCCTGGGGGATCACACCCGGACAGGGGGCAGATCTCTGTGTGGCTGGGGAAGGATCTTCAAAGAGGCTGCAAGCCGAGGTCCTGACTTGGGTAGTTGTTGCAGATCAATTGTGATCCAAGTGGATCCAAGTGTCTTGGACAAAATCCAGGCTTGAGAAATGTCATGTCACACCTCTAAATCCCCCTTTTGGGTTTCAACCAAGTCCCACTACTTTCCTTTTCCCTTCGGAACAGTGCCTTGCTGGGAACAGAGACAGCTCTGTTCCCAGCCTGCTTCTCCCACACCTTCCCTGGGTGTCTGCTCCTTGCCCACAGCTGGTGTGAAGACCCTGGGTGAAATGGATCTCCAGCTGGAGATGGCACACTTACTGGCCTGTGTTACACCCAGAGCTGTTCTTCACTGTGGCCAGTGAAATGCTGCCCTGTGAAGAGTCCTCCTTGCTCCCCACTGAGGACGGTTCTGGCTGACAGACATGAGTCAGGGTTGGCCTTCACTCTCTGGGAAGTGCTGCTCAGTTTTGTCCTGTAAACTCCCCAGAGAATCAGCATCCTCGACAGAATATGAACAAGAGGCATGTGAGGCTTGAGCAGAGCCCCTCTATCCCATAAATCTGCCAGGAGCTGACCCTTCCCTTCCTCAGCCAGTGGACCACAGCAGCAGCAACCCAGCACAGTTGAGGAATGCCTGCCCTCCTACACAAACAGAGACTTCTCCCTCTGGCTTCCTAAGTAGCAGGAGTAGAGCTTTCCCTGCCCTCTGCAGCTGCAGGCCATTGTGCATACCGTATTATGTTTGTATAACTCCTCTGCCTTCCTCATTGCTGCATCTCTCCGCTTTCAGCTAATTTAATTGACTGCTCTGGTTATGAAGAATCATGGTGTCTAAGCACCAGGAGTAATACTTAGCATGATATTGCCATTTTCACGTCCCAGAGCTGTGCAAACATTAACTAATGCTAACTCTAATTAGCTGCGACTCACTGGAAAGTAGGTAAGCTTGATATTAACCCCATTTTTTAGCTGATGACACTAAGACTCAAAAGGCCCAAGTTACTCGTCTCCGCTGTGGAGCTGAGTTCAGTAAAAGAACCAGGGTGAAAATGGACAAATATGTTTTCTGGGATGTTTCACCATCCTGAGGGATATTCTGGCCTCCCACACAACATGCATTTGCCCCAGCCATACCTCAGGAGCTAAGGACAGGGTGCTTCTGTCCTGCCATGCCACAGCCCCCCAGAAGTGCCTGTGCTACACTCAACCAGCTGAGAACCCCTCCCCTGGGTAGTGGTGCCCTCACCCACTGCTGTGTCTCCCAGAGCATCCAGCTGGCACACACAATGCCACCAGGACCCAAGGAGGTTTTCTGAAGCCACAGTCATGCAATAGTAGGGCACAGACCATTTAGCCACCTGTAAGCTGAATGAAATGTCAAAAGTCTCCACTGACTGTGCTAGAAGCCATATTATGAGTGGAAAGTGATGCTCCGAGGCCCTGCCATGGTCCAGTTAGCAATTGCTGGAGAATACATGCAGTTTCTACATGCTACAATTCTTTCTTTAAACAAAGCATGGCCCTTGTGCACGGACATTTCAGTTTTAGATATTGTAAGTCACTGCTACGCTATTCTGTACCCAGAGACTGCCTGTGCTTTCTTTGCTTTCTCTCTTGGTTGTTTTTCTCCATTAAAATTCAAAGCTATCTAGAAGTTCAGCATTTCACACTGAGGAAAAGAGCCAGGGAAGTCCTTCCCTATTCCTTCATTCTTGCTCCTTTGCCTCATAGCAGACCTTTCAGCAAGGTCATCAGAAATACTAGCTGATGGTCACTCTGTAAAATTGCAGATATTCATCGCTAGACAATTAGTCTGCCTCAAAATTCCCTCAAGCCGCTTCTATCAGCAGTAGCCCTCACCTTCACTCCTCTCTGGGTCTTCTACCTGCTCTGCTGCAGTAGCTTCCCACCCAGGCGTGGCTGCATTTCCCTCGAGGATGCACCTACTGGGGCTTCCTTCACTGAATTGCTTGGAAGTGAGCCTGAGCTTCGAGCTGAGCTGTCCTCACAGAACAAGAAGTCAGAGTCTCTCTCTTGCACACACCCTGTGAACATTTCTCTGTTTACTGTTGTGTTTGCAAGGACAGAAAAGGTTGAGGAAATATCACAGCTAAAACGAGTGGTGAAAATAGTTCTGTCCAATACCCGGAATGGACAGGAAGAGGGGTCAAAGGTAGGGACAGCTGAAGCTGATGATTCCTGAGTCAAACAGGATGACGCTGTGCAGTCATCTTCCTTTGTATCATTTTGCCATCATATAAAATCCAGGTGCACTCAGCTCTGGGGACGGTGGGCAGTTCTTGTCCCTGCTCCCCAGGAGGGCAGACTGGAATCAGAGAAGGCACGGAGAAGAGCAAATAAAATGTCCATGGAGATGCAGCAGCCACCTTTGGAGGAGAGACTGAAATGGTTAGGGTCTTTGGTTTGGAGAGGACGATGTCAGGAAGCTTTACAGATTCACCAAGGCAGTGGATAAGGTGAAAGCAGAACTGCTGCTCACCAAATGCCATGGTGCTGGTGGCATACACAGGGAAGACTATGCTGAGAGCAGCCAGGCTCCCGTGTTCTTCCAAAATACCATCTCCTACTGTCACCATAGGACAACAAGGGCTGGGCTGTGGGGACCATTGCTCTGACTCGGTGGGTCATTACATTTTATATCTGTTGTGGTTTCATCTGGGATAGAATTAACTTTTTTTATTAGCATCTGGCATAGTGCTATGCTTTGGATTTGGGGTGAGAAATACTTTTGACAGTGCACTGGTGTTTTTAGTTGTTGCTAGACAGTTAAGGCCTTTTCTGCTCCTCATATTGCCCACCAGCCAGCAGGATGGGAGGGCACAGAAGTTGGGAGGGGACACAGGCGGGACAGCTGACCCCAACTGACCAAAGGGATATTCCATACCATTTGACGTCGTGCTCAGTATATAAAGCTGGGGAAGGGGGGACATTACGAGTTATGGCATTTCCCTTTCCAAGTAACCATTACATATTATGTTTTTCCTCACTTTTATTCATCCGATTCTCTCCTCCATCGCAATTTGGGGGCCCAAGCAAGTGGCTGCATGGGCTTGTTTGCTGTCTGGGGTTAAACCATGACCATGTCACACCTGTATCATTCACAGTGGGTGTGCTTCCACATAAGCCCAGCCTGCACGGAGACATATCACACAAAAGAAAACCTGCGGCCACCCAGTCCCAGCAAGCACACCTCCATCCCAGTCACACCTCGGTGTACGCAGCGAGCAGGCAGCGGGACAGGCAGGATTCAGGCCCCCCCTAAGCACTGACTTCTTTTTACAGCCACAAAACTGCCTCAGAGTTATCTACGGTTGTAGCCTTGCACAGCAGGACTTGTGCTTGAAGACAGCCCGTGTGTGTGGCTGAGCAGGAGAAGTAAAGAAGCCATTTTGCATTCAGGCAGCGAGCATGTGCCCCCCCACTCTCTGAGAGAAAATGGGATGGGAGAGAAAATGTGTAAGGACTTCAGACACTCAGGTTATCTGAGCACCCTTAGGTGCTTAGAGACAGAGGGGAGGATAAAATTGCAGTCACTTCCAGTCTCCCTGGGAAATGAGCACTGGGTCCAGCCAGTAGCCAGGAGCCATCTGTCAAGTGGGGTAAAGGCTTTGCTTCTCCTTATTGCACTAGCCCAACCCTCATTTCCTCACTAGATGTATTTAATAAGCAGTGCTCAGTCTGACAGCTGTCTTGCAGCTCACACATGAGTTAGAGCCAGAGTTTACAGAGAAATGAAGACAAGGAAGAACATATAGAATCTGTAGAGTTTCTCTCCCCTCATTCACAGCCTGCCTTTTTAATATTCCCAACACACCTTTGCCTCAGGACTATAGCCATGCATCAGGGTTCGTTCATTCAACATAGTATGTAGTCTTTGGTGACAGAAGACATCATATGTGTGAACAGGTGGTAGAGAAAGGAGGAAGCAGAGGAGGAGAGAAAATTATCCCTCCTTCAGTTACATTCCGTATGGAGAGGAAAGCAATATCAAATTGAGGATCTTTAAGAATTAATTTAACAACAGGCTTTGGAGCACACACCTACCTTCACAGGGCTGCATATGAATATTCCATATTTCTCATGCAGAACACCATCTTTTAAGGTTTATCACACTTTGACTCCTTTGCTAGGAACCAGAGTGCTCTGCCGTTGCACAAATCTCAACTAATGCAGCAGACTTCAATGAGATACCTTGTCAGGGGAAACAATTTTATTCTAAACTACTGATTTCATTCACACTCATTCTTTTATGCCCACATGTTCTCAGGCACCAACAGGTGTGTGTCTATGTGGTCCATCTAGGACTCCTTGCAAGGATAGAAGGACAAGGGACAGAAGCTAATGAGCCATCACATCTCTAGAGTTCCTCTTAGGCAGGAAACCACAGTTTAGGGTCTGCCTTTTGTTCACTTTAAGGGTTTGCAGTGGTTGTGATCTTTTGTCTCCCAGCCCTTTTCCACCTCTCAGAAGTATTAGGAAGCATTGCTGATTTATTCATTCTCTTTAGTCTCCTTACCTGGATGTCTTTATTGGCTCCAGGCTTGTCCTTTATCTTACCTCTTAATGGCTTCAGTCTGTCTTTTGCTTTATTCCTAATCTGTTTTCTTTGAGAAGCTGCAAGATGTGCTATGATCTTCATAATCTTCTATCTTCTATCTTAGGTGTCATCAACAGCTGTCATTCTTGTCCTTCTGCCACATCCTCTGGTGCCCTTCATGCCCATTCACTCTCAATGTTTCTGCTAGATCTCTGTGATATCTCTGGCTAAGGCGTAGTTCCAGCCCACACACCTTCCATCACTATGCCTGGAAGATCCTATCATAGAGGACAGACATTTTAAATGCATGGCATATTTAGCTGAAGAAAAGCTATTTCACTCATTGGTGATTCTTGTGTCTGCGAGAAGCATGTTCTGACTGCACAGTAACCTGGCACAGAGAGTTCCTCAACAGGACTTCAGTCATCAAGAGACATGTGGGTGTGCAGAAAATGTGTCCCTTGGTGGACCACTGTCAAATCTGGACTATAGGCTAGGGTAATTAGGGGGAGTGGAATCCACATTTTGTAAGTAAAAAAAAATCAGATTGATTTTTTTCTTTTTTTAACAATGTAACAATGTCTGTTTGAAGATGGTTGCCTGGTTGGAAAGCTGGGCTGAGCCCTGGCAGAGAGAGACAGCTCACTAGTGAGGCTGAGAAAGGTTTCTAGTGAGTTCAGTTTCCCAGTGCTGCATCATTCTGCCATTTGCCATTCAGATCTCCTGGGATCAAGCTGAGCCCCGTTCCCCAGAGTTGTGAGCCACCAGGCATCCACCAGCTTCTCTTCCCCATGGATTACCTCCTTGCAGATCAATTCAGGATCCTACCGTGAGGGACTAACTGAGGTGCAGATTTATTGATGTACTTGAGTGCCTGTGAATTTCTGACCCCTGTCAGGCACCTACACTGTTGTAAATCTCCTCCCAAGGATTGCGGGACTTACCCTGCACACAGAAGACGGCAAGAGCAGGACTGAGATCACCACAGCTTCTTTCTAGCCCTAGACCCCATCCTAGATCCCCACCCTGGATCACTGACTCTGCTTTGAGCAAGGTCTAAATGACCTCCTGAGTTTCTTCCAACCAGAATCTATGGTTTTGCCGCCAAAACACCGTAACTGTTTTCAGTTCTGGAAGAACCTTGTAATACTGGACTCTGAATTTATCACATGCATGGGAAAGAGATTTATTTCTTTCTTTGCAATAGTAAACCCTAAGAAACCTTTAAAAGATCTTACATAAAATACTTATCACCCTGGAAGACACACAGTGGAATGTACATGCATAAAAGAGGTTGGATTTACAAACAAAAAGAAATGAAAAACAGCAGGATCCAGGAACACAAAGTGGTTTTGAAGATTTTAAGGGAGTTGAGAACTAACTTGCTTCCTTGCGATCACCAGAATAACAGGAGGTGGCTGAAATGGCTTGAATAAAATGCAGCTATTTTGGAGGCAGTGAGCCTTCACCACTCCACAACCAACTCCCTCCGTTCACCATCAGAGAGAGAAATTATCTGGATTTTCTCCAGCTAAGGAGAAGGGGTAACATTAGCAAACAGATTATATGCATGAAAAGGCTGAGGTAATTACATTTAAGGCTAAGTTCTTCTGGGAATTATAGCAATGCAGAACTTACCTTATCATGACCATCCTAACCTCTGTCAGTGTATGAGGAGCTCTGGGCAGGTGTCCTGCTCTGTAGAGGAATAAATCAGACCAGGCATGGCATTGAGATTACTGCCTGGTCGTCACAGGCAGCCACACAAGAGATGCTCAGGTTAGGGGCTACAGGATGCTTCCAACAAACTGTTACAAACTGAAGACCCATAGTATGCCACCACTGTAATGTGGCATTGGAAGAGGTTAGATAAAGCATAAGAGCTGTCATTGTTGTGGATCCCTGTATTAAATGGGAATTTGTTAAACAAAATTCCCAGGCGATCCCTGCTCCCTCAGAGAAGGGCTAAAAAGGGTTCACACATCTAGCAGGAAAATGAATAAGCTCAGCAAATATCTTGAGCGTGTGAGCAGGACAAATCAAAGGTATCTGAAGTTCTACCACCACTCTGCGATCTGCATCCTGTCCTGAGCCATGGCTGTCTCCAGTGATGCAGAGAGATGGAAAAGAAACAAGATTCAGAAGACGGGAGGGAGTAAAGCCTTTCAAAGTCCTGACAATTCCAGCAACATTGAACCATAAGCCTGACATGAGATAAATATAATGGAAACAAACAGAGATTGAGTTTCTTTCCAAACCCATTTGATAAGCCAGTGCAATAGATAGTTAAGTACTCATATTTCAAAGTTATTTCCTCTCTTCAGAAATCCACCTATTTAGTTACGTATGTTCTTATCAAGTTTCTAACATAATATACTGCTGAGTGCTGTTCAAACACTTCTGTGGTGAAGGTAGTGTTAGAAATCAGAGACAAATTGAACACTGGAGCTGGTCTGGATACCTAGCCAAAGACCCAGGTGGCTAGACATGTTTTCAACACTTTAAAATCAGCATATTGCATGCAGATGCAGCTGTGTTTCAGTCATCCTCACCTTGGCTACAGAACACCTGTCCAGATACAGGGATACTGCTTTTGCGGCATACACAGCTCTCAAGTCCACTCAAATTCATCCCAAAAGAATGTTGCAAATGGTGTCTCCAGCCCTGCAGCCGTGACTGGTAGGATGGCAGCAGTGCTACACAGGCTAGCAGGGTGTTGTGCATTGTAGGACAAAAAGATGTTGGACACTGGAAAGGGAACAAACTCCTCCCAAAACAACAGGCACTGTGAGCTCCTCAATATCCACGCAGAAGAGAGCAGCTCCACTTTTACACTCCACTTGGAGGGTACAATATGTAAGAACTGAATTTTTCAAAAGTATATGCAGCCTGCTATGCTAACTGTGCTCTCATTCAGCCTGAAGTTCCAATTTAAATATGTCAAATATGGGCATCAAAGTGGGGTGAGAATCCGGGCAGGGGAAGAGAACTACATGTTTGTCTCTTTCTGGTTTCTTCCATCTTTGCATAGCACCCAACACTGCAGGACTCTAATCTGGATCATTAGACTTGACTACCCAAGCCTTTGACCATTACCATTATGGTAAAAATCCCAAACAACATAGCAATAGCCAAGTGCTATTTACAAAGAAAAGATTAGATAAGCAGCATGTAACAACCTCACATGGAATTTGGCAGAGGAAATTGAATTAACCTCTATAGCACTGGAAAAAGCACTTGAGTCTCTGTTCACCTCTTTTTCAGAACTGCAGTGGCCCAAGCACATCACCAAGCACAGATGATGCACTACATACCCACTGTAGGGTGGCTACCTACTTTATTTTTGTTGAAAGCTCAGATCAGGGCAGATCTGCCTTGGTTACATACATCAAAAGAAGTCACAAAGGTACACCTTAGTGGCAGGGACATTGGAATTTTCAAAATATTTGGGTTCACACAGGTATATGGGGAGAAATGCTGAGAAATAGAATTTAAGCAAAATGTTTGCAGTCTACATGGTTGGTTTTGGGAGATGGAGTGGGAAATGTGGGAGATGAGAAAGTAACGCCATTTGGGGATTTGTTGTCATCTCAATGTAAGCGTAGTGTATGCCATGGCTGGGATAAATCAAGCTCCCATGTATTTAGTGACCAGCTGTGGAGAAAAATTAATGGCACAACAAGGGGATTCTCCACTGCCTGTGGATTTTGTGAGCTCCAGACCCCTTTAAAAAATGAGAAGGAAAAAAAAAAAAGGCCAAAAGAGATTGGACATCAAAGCAGAGCAGGGAGAGATTTTTGACTCACATGAAGTACCGCCTTCAGATTTACACAGCAGCCTTTTGCAGTCTTTAGGAGTACAGCTGGGGAAGGAGAGGAAGCTCCATTCTGGAGAGGATTTCAATGTTTGTAATTCTGTTGGGGGG
>VXBO01011182.1:221846-240093 GCA_013400135.1 Rhinoptilus africanus
GGGTGTCCCAATTTGGAACAAATCCTCAATTTTCACAAGAGCATGTGTCTTCCTAGCTTTGGGCAGGCCAACTAGTGGGCTACTGATAGACCAAGGGAGCTTGTCTCTGTGCAAGTGAAAGGTGATTTGCTGCTCAGGTGGGCTGAGGAGGAGATGGGGGCATTTCCTAGAGCAGACAGGAACCAGACAGACTGCAAGCTCAACCTGGCAGGCAGCCTCCATCAGGATGCCCATCAAGATCAAAACTGCACTATGATCCTCCAAATTGGAAGATCCTGAAAGCGGGAAAAAACAGTCTGTTTGAATTCTTCCAGCTATCCCCAAACGGGAGGCTTTCACCAACTGTTATCAATACCCTGTCAAGCCCCATCTCTAAGGGTGCAGCAGGACTTCTTGTGCTGTGCAGCAAAGAGCTATGGAGTGGAGAAGTCTCATAACCCAGTACATTGAAAGTCACTGAGGACCTGCTGGGGTGTGAAGAGTCCAGTCCATTTCCAGGGAAATCCAAATGTTTTCTCTGACACAGAAAGCTGGTTCTATCCCATTTGAGATGGCTCAGGCAACGGAACATCCCTGCTTGTCCATTTGCGTCACCCATTTTCTAACAGTGGCCATGGGATTCAGACAGCACCATATAAATCGCAGTAAAATTTAAAGGTCTCCCTACCCTCAGCCTCTCCATGGCCATGAGCACTCTATAAAATGCTAGATATATTAAATTAGATAGACAGTATGGGGAACAAGTTAATTGGTGGTGTCACCCAGACTGGTACATCTCATTGCTTAATTAACCAGTGAGGCACCACAAGCCACAGAGCTGTCCCTTGCAATATTTGTAATAGATGGGAAAAAGTTGCCCTGAGGGCTACCGTGGAGCACATGCAAGTATTAACACAGCCCCCTCTCCCTCTTGATGTTGCGTTTACCTTCTACTGCCCTGGGTAGTGGACAAGATCAGGAGCTAAATGCCTCTTCTCCTGCATGGAGCTGAGCACTACCTGGGCAAAAAGGAGGCCTAGGGACAACACTGAGTGAGGCTGGAAGCACTGCCCCGTCACAGCAAAAGGGAGCCTCTCTCCTGCCTGCCAGCGGCAAATGTCCCACCATGCCAGCCGGCTGGAGCACAGTACTCCACTTAGGCCACCAAAGGTCTTCGCCTCTCCCTCCTAATAGCTTCCCTCATTTGGCAAGGCAGACTAGCCCCCCCTCCCGCTTTTTCAGGGGCTTTTAAGACCTAATTAATTAGTACTCAAGGCAGAGTTTTATGTAAATTTTATTTAAATCCCAATCAGTGCTCTCATTTCCGTGCAGAGTTATTTTTACCATAGCATCAGCACACAGGTGGGCAAGGAACAAAACTACCCGGGGGAGCAGAGCCTGACGTGCCCAGCCTGACAAAGAGACTGGGAGCACTGGGACCACAGGAGGGGCTGCCAGGTGGCACAGAGACATCCCCAGCATGCAAGCCAGCGCTGAGGGGAAGGGGTAGTAGCAGTTATGGTTGCAGGGCACTGATAAGCTCTGGCAAAAGTAGAAGCAAGTGAGTCTTGACTGCGGAGCAGACCATAAAGCGCTGTCTCCTGAGGATTAAGTACCCCTCCAGTGGGGAATGGCCTAGCACACAGGGATGTTGATGCTACAGCCACCAAAGGGATTGTCATGGTTCAGGCCAGATCGGCCAATGATGAGAAAACAGAGGCTCTCCCCTCCCCTCTCACTCCAAGGAGAGGAGAAGGAGGGGGGATAAAGAGATTTATGTGTTTAGAAGGAACTAAACTACTTTAATGAAATATTAATAATAAAATAAAAAGGAAATAATGAAATAGATATAATATATACAAAACCATATCAAGCTCACAGAATAACATCACCAGCAGGCACTGGGGAAGTCCCAGACTGGACTCAGTGATGGATGAAAACTGGATTCTGGATCTGGAGTCAGGAATGCATGGATCAGGATCAAAGGCAGACAAACAAACAGAGTCCTCCTTGGACGCCAGCAATTGAAGAAAGAGAGATGACCCTACAATCCCTAAGCTTTTATACTGAGCATGGGGTAGTTTTGGGTCACCTGTCCTGTCTGCTCCTCCCCACAGGTGTGACCTCTCTATGATTTTCCATTTCCTACCCTCCAACAGGGCAAATAATGAAGTTAGCTGACCTTGGTTGCTTTAGCAATAAGTGTAAGCAAAAGCCTTTCTGCGTACCATTCCTTGGCATTAACTATAAACATTGGACTTATCACTCTGAGAATGAACAGTTTTCTGCACAATATGCTGTTAATTTCAGAGAGTCAGAAGAGGCTTAGATAAGAAGTAAAATTACTGAACAGAAACTTGAGGTTTTTTACCTCAAACCAGGACAGGGATAACGACAGCAAGCCTTAAAACCAGTCTGGATCCAGGGTCAGTGTTTTTAGCCTATCTACAAAAGTAGGGAGTGTCACAGCAGGAACCTCTTTGGTGGAGCCTTCCCAGTCAAGATTAACTTCCTACTCACTGGAGCTGTCTTGACAGGCACCTTGGGGATCTTCCACCTCTTCTCAGTCAGATACAAGGCCTGTGACCTTCCCACTTGCACCATTTCTGTCTTTTGAAACCCTGTCAGGCATGGGAGGGGCTGTGGAAACTTCTGTCAGCAACACTCCCATCCAACGAGAGGGAGAGAGAGCAGCATATCTTTCCTGGAACTGGATGTCCAATGAAGTCAACTAGATCCTCAGGCACCTCATCATGGTAACCCATGAATCACGGTAACCCATGCATCACAGTAACCCTTGCATCCCAATAACCCATGATGTCCCTTGGCAGCAGTACGCTGGGCATCAGCCAACACTGCCTTCTTCTGCATCATTGCTAGGGCAGACACATATGGGACTGAGCCTGCTAGGGTCAGTCCCTCTGCTACCAGGCTTGGTGGAGAGCCAAGGCCAAGGATGTAAGGGTTGCCATCTCTCTCCTGTCTATGGAGAAAGAAAATATTCTTCAGCATCTCCCCCTAGACCATTAGACTGAGACAAGATGCTTGGGACCACAAAGAGGAACCAGCCACTAACCTGTGACCCAACCACCCAGAACAGATAGGAGGACCTAGCAAGGAAGTCCCAACTTGCTGTATATTGGGAAGGTGAGCTCAGCCAGGTGATCCAGAAGCAGCAGATGAGTCAAAGCAGTAGACTCTGGAGCACAGCACAGCTTCTTTTTCCTGACTGCTGTTTCCCAGTTTCCCTATGAGTGCTTCCTTCTCATGCTGCTTACATTCTCCTTTTCCCTGAGGCAGCCACGGTTCACTGAGGTCAGAAAACAATAAAAAACAGGTCTACAGTGCAGTCCAGTGGAGAGCAGATTTTCAGCCACCATATCTGACTCTCCACAGGGGAGACGGCTTTGGGATGGCTTTTGAACTCCTGTTCACATTTTCTAGCAGCAGCCACAAGGCTGAGTCAATGCAAGTGGCTGTGCCTCATGCTAGATGGATTCATGCTGTTGATCCTCTCTGCCAGTCCTTCAACAGCTCTCTCTGTGCTACTCAACTCTTCAGAAATCTATCAATTTGCTAAAAACATCTCCATCTTTGGTTTCTATGTCATGAATCCTCCTCCTGCCTTCAGGCTGGATAATTATAGTTTATTTCTTAGGGGAGGAGGGAGGAAAGGGTTCCCACTGGAGACACAGTTAGCATCTGCTACCCAGAGAGACAATAAGGGTTCTGCCACTGATAGAAAAAGTCTCAAAGGCAATATATGCTCTCACTGGGAGAAACAAAAAGCATGGCCACCACCAATTTCAAAACATCCACGGTCTGCGGGAAGTCACTCATTGCCATCACCACAGGATTCATTAGAGAAAGGAGGGTTCAATAACAGAGCAAGAACTCATACGAGTGCCACCAACCATCAATATCTGAGACTTGCCAAATCCAAAGCAAGTCTTCCTAGGCTCCCTTATGGTGATGGTCCATGAGCAGAGAGAGTCCATGCAACAGCTTTGGGGATGCTGGAAGAATTCCAAGGTGGCATTATTCAATGCCTAATACTGCTTCATAACCAATTAGATTTATTAACTTCCCCTGTCACCCAGAGTCTTCTGTGTGATAGCAGACAGATGTTCCCCAGGTGTTCGCAGACTAGCTTAGCTAATACTTTTGATAACCTGAACCTGCACAGCAGATACATTAACAGATTTTGACATGATGCCATTAGTTTTGCAGCTGATGGCAGGGACGGACGAGGAGGAAGAACAAATAAATAAATGTTAAAATAGAGAGAAAAAGAAAAAGGGAGACTAATTTATAGGCTTCCTTCTCCCCATAGAACATGCAGTCCAGGCACTGGCAGACGGTGCTCCCCATCTGCACCATTCCTAGGGCAAGGGGGCAGATTCCACAACCAGCTCCATCCTGCCAAAATTCCCTCCTTCCCCCTCCACCTTTAGCCCTTCCTTTGAAGTGCAATTGCACAGACTTCCATCTGGCAAGGAAGCCTGTGCTTCATGAACACACACACACACTTTGAGACCACAGTGAGAAGGGCGTTTAAGGTAGAGAGACAGGGAAAGTGCATCGCAAAAAGCAGATAGTGGGTAATACAGACACACTCCCTTTTCTGTTCCTTCCGATGAGTCAACACCATGAGTCTGTTGTGTAAAACATATGCTGCTTGTACATCTGCATAAAATGAGGCAGTGAGATCTAGGAGCGTTCATTAAGGGGCTGAATTCAAATCTTATTTTTAATCTCAAGCTTACTCCCTACCCATAATTAGGCCTCCAGTCAGTCATTGAAGCTCTATCTGTGTGCCTTTCCTCACCCATAAGAGAGGATTAAACCTTCTACCCAAGGAGTTGTAAAGAACTGATTCTACATCCATAAAGCCTCGTGTTTTACATTTGCGAAGAGATAAACAAACACTTTACGTCTGAGCAAGATCCAAAACAGACACAATGAGCCTTCCAAAATAAGACAGAGAAAATCCAGGTCAAAAGATCCCTTCAACTTTCTCACTGGGAGTTAACAGCACCAGCAGAGGCAAAACAGGGGAGACAGAAGAGAAGGAAAAGCCACCACCTTTGCCAACACTCATCATTTCCATGCTGGAGATGAGCTCAGGAAGCTGGTGACAGCTGCCCTTTTCCCAAAGAGGCTCAACAAATGCAGCAGCATGGCTTCAATTTGCAGCCTTTTTATAACCTCTGGTAACAGGTTTTACAAATGAAACTTGTGAGATCTATGGCTCTTGAACACAACTCCCTTCAGATAAAGTATGACCACTTCTGCACAGATATTGTGTAGGAAACTGTAGCATCTCTGCCTATGTGTCATTTGGTCAGATGTTCATCACACCAGTTAATGTTTCCCTAAACCCATACACCAACAGAGTTCAAAGCCATCCTTTTAGAGTAACAAGCATTTTGAAGGAAACCAGCAGATACTCACGGAAGGGGCCAGAGAGATTGTCACCATGCCGTGGCTCAGCAAGTATGGCTGCTTCCCACTCCCTAGACACAGACATTCTTCTCCCTTCCAAGTCAGCACCAAGGCCACACCATAAAGAAAACCACAGTATCAGGGATAGCAGTTAAGCCCCTGCAAAGGTTTTCCCCGTGCCTTTCACAAGAATGTCACCTGCACCATTTCCCCCCTGCCTAGGAAGTTAAGTTCCCTCATTTATCAAGGGATCATTATTTCCAGCTTGCAGAGCTTTCCCAGGCTTCCAGGAAAACAGGATGGCAGTTTAAGATACATTTGATGTATACGTTATCAAAAAGAAAGTCACTTAGCCAGGGAAATTATGTAAGCCTGCGTGTGTCTAAATGCTCCATCTCCATTATACAGGAGTGGCAGGATGTGTCCTTCCCGGGGAGATTTCCAGCCGCTCTGGGATTAGCGCACAGTTTGCCTGTGTAAGATGTTATCAGCGCAGTCAGGCGAAAGCAAAGACCTCGTGGCTCCAGCCCCCTCTGCCATGCATCAGGCAACTCGGTTTGTCTGTTTTAACTTCTTCCAGCAGTAATCCTAAAATCAGGGCAACAATTACTTAAGGCACAGTTCTTTCAGACGCAGGGGAAACTTGCATAGCAAGAGCCTGTGTTCCTATAGGCCATGAATCCCAAGCCTTCCCTTCTCCAGCATTAATTATATGAAATCACCAATATTAGATGGAAGAGATAATTTAGGGGAACAGAAGATTATTCAGAAGGGCATGGCTGACTGCTGATTTATAAGCATCTAGCTCTACTGTTTCAGTCAACCAAGAACATCAGGGGAGGGGGAGCAGAAGGGCCATGACCTTGTTCTCTACCCTGCGTTCAACCTACTTTGAGGCTTAATGTGCAGCAAGAACTATGCTCCCCAAGAAATATGCACAGGGAATATTGAGAGCCTTGCAACTTTTGTGTTACTCACAGAAGAGGGCTGATCTGAGGAAGGGGAGGCTTTGTACAAGCCTTTGGAGGCACGGTGCATCACAGCCACTGTGAATGAGAGCTCCTGGCTCTAGCACTCCCCTAATATCTTGCACTGGGTTAGTTTGTCTGGCACAGCACAGACATTCTGTTGCCTCTTGGCTCCATATACCCTGTTATTTCCCTTTTATGCTGCCCCTGGCAGAAACATCACTACAGAAAGGGAGAACAAACTATTTGTTCCTGCATTGGAGAAGATCTGGAGGGAAAAGTGGTGGCAAACAATTACTTCTCCCCAGATGACAAGTCAAAATTCTCTTCTCTGGAGAGGAGTACAAACCCTGTTGTCGTCCCCAGGATGCCATGGGTTGTCCCCTTCTAATTCATGCTGCTCTCCAAAATGTGCCACTCTAAGGTAATCAAGGCACCCTTACAGGACTGGCAGATTAGCCACAGGGCAATGAAGCCCTCCTTGAGCGGTAGCTTGAGAATAAACCAACTTGGGCATTACTACCTCAGGTGAGGTAGTTTGGTGGTGGTCCCACGAAGCACCCCAGCAAAGAACCAGTGCAACATCTTGCCAAAAAGCTAGAATAAAAGCTTTGGAGAAAGCAGTGGAATGCCAGAGGCTGCCTGTTATCCATACCACACATCAGAAAGGCAAGTGGTCATCATCGTGCAGGGAAAACCCTATTTCATCCAGCCAACAAAGCATCAAGGTGTGTGTTCTGCATACAGTACTGAGTAGACAGCACAGTTTTTTTCATGGCATAGGTAGGTTTAGATTTTAGCTGATCCTGTTTAGGTGGCTTTGTGGGCTTAGTGTCAGACAAGACCAAGGCCACTTGTATTAACCCCGTTTGTAATTCATCAGCTCTCGGTTCACATGGAACATGGGGTGTGGAGGCAGAAGGCCTCCTGAGTGGCTCTGTAAGAGTCTACATCAATGCTGCTCCTATAAAGAATTTGTGTAGGAGGGTAGCAAGCCAGAGGTACAGAAGCATTCATCTGCTGGCATGTTTCCCCTGCATGGTGCTTGGAGGGAGACAGAAGAGTCTCTGCTGTTCTACTCCTCCCCCCAGCTGGAATGTCTTACAATAAACACCGCCATCAGCAGTTCACCCACACAGAAAGCTGTAAGTGTGCTCAAATGACCTTTCATCTTACCCTCCTCCTCCACAGGAGGAAAAACACGTCTCCCTCCAACCCTTTCCTGATTACAGACACATCTGCAACATACAGGTGCAACTGCCCACCCGTGCAGAAACACCCTTACTAATTTTAAACTAGGCTACATGGGTGACAGTCTGACCCCAGCAGCAAGCCCTCCTCCATCAACAGCCAAAGGCCACCAGCCCACCACAGCTGGGATCTGTGCCAAGTATGTTATGGGAAGACAGAAAATTATCTTACTTACTAGACGATGATACAGATTGCTAGAGCATCCCAGCTGGGGTTCTCCCCCAACCAAACTTCAAACCCTTTGTGTAGAGATGTTGCATTTCTTCTCATGCCTACCTAGACTTGCCACTTTCTGTTATGATACGATTGGCATTAACATGTCAGTCTTTGTTTAACATCTCACTGGAAGGCCCCGATGCTAACTGCACTAATTTACAAAGACTCTTTGAGGGGCTGACCAGGAAAACCTGATTTCCTCATGCCAGGCCACTGTGGGTAGACCTCATTCAATCATATCTGATTCAGCATTAGCCACAGCAGCAGCTGCCCTGAGTCAGGAAGCAGATGACCAGAAATTCAAAGGACTCAACTATAGCTACGATCAGGAGGTGCGCAAATAGGCATAGTCCTGTCAACCAGCTGGACTCCAGTGGCCTTTGGACTCTACAGCTTCCAATTTAGGACTTGGTCTCACTATCATTAGCTTTAAGAACCTACTAATTACAGAGGTTTGTTTTATTAGTTGGTCTTTCTTTGGTAGCCTTTTTCCATAGCTAAAATGTCTTTTTACCAATTAGATCCTTACCCATGCCAGGAAGGTACAGACTTTCCAAGTTTACAGCTGGTAGCATCAGGAGTTAACTGGGAAAACAAGAAATATGTGAAGGAAGATTCCATAAACCTTAAAATAGCCAATATTTATAATTATGAAAATTGTAGGTTTCACAGTGATTACACACATGACTTTGAAAAGTGATCAGGAGTCACTCAAAGAAAATGAAATCTACCCATTAGGATGCAGTCAAACCATACTTATTTTAGAGCTTCTGCAGCTGAGGGATGTTCGTCTCAGAAACCGTAGGAATAACATACAAGTGTGACCTCATGAAAACCATACTACTCTTTCAGGCTCCAGTGCATTGGGAGGCTTCCTGCATTTTTCAAATTAACATATACCAAATCGGCAGGTGAAGAATCATCAAAACACTCCCCATCCCTGGCACCAGCAGTCTCTATCACTATCTGCTATGGTTCTCACTTTTGATTTGGCAAGGGGAAGGAGTCACATCTCTGTTCTCAGTTCTTAAGGGTCCAGGTTTTCAAAGGTATCTAGCAGGTTTTTGTAATAAATATTACCCAGAGCCTCATCAATTGTGCTAAGTACAAAACTGACAAACCTCAGACTGCAAAGCTCACAAAAAGCCTGGTCCTGAAGACTACCATAATTTTATTTTTTTTTTTTTTAGTTGAGCTATTTGGGCTGCAGCAGGAACTTATTAGTTGATCTTTTAATAGGTGACATTTCTGGGAGCATTTGCTCCAATTTGAAAGGTAATTTGTATCAGCTGTTCTGGTTCCTGTTCCGTGACTCTTTTCCCCCTTCCCTGCAGCGGGCACCTGAGCCAGCAGCTTTTATACTCACTCTGAGGATGCAAGAGAGTAAGAAGGGTCATCTTTTATACAGGATGAGAAAAATGTTTAACACAACAGGATCCTGAAAATGTCTTTACTTAGGCCTTTACCTTTAGTGAGGTAAAGAGCCAGAACTTAACACACCTTCTACAGAAAGGGCTACCGAAGTACAACTCCCCTTTTATTCTAAGACTGAGAGAATATTTTAAACTTGGAACAGTTTAATTGTCAGTGCCCTTAAACGATACTCACTTGAGTGGCCTACAGCATTCTCCATACCTTTTACCTAATAGTTTGCCTTTAACAATTTGGGTAGTTTAACTCCTGCTGTTCACAGTGCTTGCAATAAACCTACAACCTGCAATTTGAAAGCCCAGGTTGACTCCAGGCATTCAGCAATTCAAGGAGATCTTACAGGTTTGGCCATGCCAAGCAAGCAGGATTTCCAGAAAATTAAAGGAGTCTGTATAGATTCAGAATATGATTACAGGAGTTGCTCCCTGTATGCCTTATGCTGAGCCACTACCCAAGATCCAGCCAAAAGTTACTTCCCTTCAGGGTCTGACTGGAATCCACGCAGCCTCAATGGCCAGAGTGACCCATCTCACCTTCAGCTGAGCATCTGCTGGTAAGTCAGGCCTGAGAAGACTTCCCACAGCAAGAATGAGACTGGATCCTATGGATAAACTGTACCCATGGGCACCACATCCAGATTTATATATGAGAGAGTCTCAGAACACTTTTAAATCAGGGAGCATAATGTTCTCAAAGCACGTAAGAGTCAGCTTGGTGTGATTCCTTCCTGTGCAAGTCTCACAGGTCTGATCACAATCCTCTCTGCTCGGAAGAGCGGCATTTAAAGAAACTGAGAGCTTCCTGTAGATGTCAGAGTGATCTTGTCAGAGTGCAAGGCAGGGGCTGGATGAGGGATCAGCTTCTTGTGCGGTTTGGTCTCATGCTCATCTGCTTAGCCCTGCCTCAGCTGTGAGGGAAACAGCACTGCCCTGCTGGGCTCCATTCAGAAGGAAACAGCAGTAGTGACCCACGGCAGTAGAAATTCAGGCAAGACAAGGGTTAGGCTCCTGCTTGCTCTGTCAAGCAGCCAGTCTTCTCCAGGACTGTTTTAATCCCAAATATTTATTTAAATCTATTTAAGGTCAATCTAGAAGTCAGTATTTGAGAGAGGCTGTGCAAGTGAAATGCCCTTTTTTGAGGCTGTCGATTCAGGAGTTGCACTCAGATTTGTAGTAAAGACACAGCAGGTTTTTGGCATTCAAGAAATGTCTGGGTTTCCGACATATAGGATCTGCTGGATGAATCGCTGCAGCTGGCAGAGATGAGCCATACATCAGTTGCATACCCCAGGAGTATTTCCACTTAGGAAAATCTTAAAACTCCTTTCAGCCAAGCATTTTCCCTCTTTAAGTCTTTAAACTGGTTAAGCTCGGCTTTTGTTACCAGCACAGCCAGGGCACGGCATGGCCACCCGCTAACTATCCACAAGCTCCCCTAGTTTCTCATGTGCAAGTTTTGTCACTCCCAGCAAGGCAGTACCAGCCTCACCCACACAAATCTGCGTGCGGGATGAAAGCATGCAGTGGGGTGAAAAAGTAGCGTGAAAGCGCAGGCACCCAAAGGCCACACTTTTCTGGCTACAGCTCAGGGAGACTAAGAAATCGCCAGAATCCAGACCTGCCAGCAGAGCAGCATCATTGTCACTCCCTTGGACAGCTCTGCTAAAATAAACCAGCATAGACAAGTAATTCCTCTAACCCAAGATTTGTTTCCCCAGCCCAGCAGCAGGTCAGGCAGTGAGCAAGCAGATAGTGACACCAGCACATCAGAGGACTTGGGAAGAACAACAGGTAGCCACCAGCAGCAGTTTCCCCAGCCACTGCATGCCCAGCGGGCAACCTTCCTCCCTTCCCTGCTTTCCAAGCCCTGAGCAGCTGGAGGAGAGTGCTGTGAGCATCTCTCAGGGCAAAGCATGCAGTGGCAGCCGAGCAGCTCGCACAGCCCCGTGCCCAGAGCAGCCTCCCAGTGCCAAGCACAGCCCCAGAGGCAGTGGTTACCCCCAGCTCAGGGCATGGGGCTGTAGCAGACTGCAGCATTGAACAACCTCCAGAGCACGATGCTTCCAGAAGGACATTAGCTGAAGGGTCACCTACTGCTCCCCTTTATACCTCCCACCTCTCTGAAGTGGTTAATAACCCCATCCACCCTATTTCTACAAAGGAACTCCCAAGAAGAACTGCATAAAAGGAGAAACAGTGAGGATTTAGCTCACCTGTGTATCAGTTTTATCTTTCACGGCCTGCAAAGGCCTGCTAAGGGCTTTCAATGATCACGTGCTCTAAATGTCTTTCACCGGGAGGACAAATGTCTTCTCTAGTTGTTGCTATGATGATAAAGAATCCCAGAAGGGCTTTTTGTATACTCTGTGGGTTGTACAGTTGGTATTGAAAAGTTAACAGCATTAAGTGTGATGGATTATTTGAGTATGAAATATTCTTAGTCATAGTCAGAACAAGAGCTGAGCAAACATTTCCCATGAAAAAATATAAGGGTGGGGTTTTTTTCCTTCTCTCATCTCTATGAAATTTGCCTGCTCGGCAGCCAGGAATAGTTTTATCAGAGTTTCGACATGAAGTGAGAGGCTGTGTGTGTGTGGAGAAAGGAAGCTGGAGGAAGAGCTGCACGGAGGGCTGGAAAGCAGCAGTTCCTAAGCTCTGCTGCTAGCTGTCACCTTGGTCTGCTGAAGTGATGCATCACCCAGCGAGAACCCCGAATTTGGGTCCGTCCCAAACACCTGGGCTCAGCCCTTAGGTGTGCCACAGACCTCCTGCGAGACCATACATGAGGCAAGAGCATCTACTAATCATGCTGAGCATGTGTTCGAGCGACTGCTCAAGGGAAGTGTTGCGGAGGGAGGCTGCAGCATACGGACTTGGTTAGAAAAGCTCTCTCCTGAACTGCGCCAGTTGGGGATTTACTAAGGAGGCAGGGGAGCTTCGCCCACTCAGGCCTGGCTGCAGGGCGCGCACGTACACCCAGGGATGTTTGCAGGTTGTGTTGCTGCTCCATGGAGGTCAGGACTGCATCTGTCCACGTCTGTTGCCATCATCTAGGAATTGCTAAACCAAAGCCATAGCCTAGATGGGTGTACGTACAGCAGCCCATCATAAGACTGGCCAAATCAGAGGCCTATAGCTAATTATGTTATGCAGGCAATGTGCCTGAGATGATACTTTCAAACCTGCATCTTGCATGGACATAAACATTTCAGTGTGCATAAACAGACCTATGGAAGAAACTGGAGATGGGAACATCATTGCCAGATGATGTTGAAGTGTTCTACAAATTACTGCCCGTACATAATGGGCGCACCAAGAACTGGACAGAGTTAGCTAATGGCAGATAATGCTGCATCTTTTATAAGGTCATTTTTCAATCAAGTGAAATGTGGCAAGATGTACTTCGCAAGTGTATTTTCCTGAGAAAAATCCATATTTTCTTAAAAGGTCTGTTTCCATTTCTCTCTGTTTTTTCTATAACGGCTATGATCCAGACTAGCTACTTTTGTCCTGTCAGGGGATGTTCAGCTCTCCCACCTCCAGCTAATTTGTTTTTTTCACAGTTCACTATGTATAAGGGTCTCTCTGTTCTTGTTTAAGGTGATCTCCTCATTCTTATGCAAATGGAACAGCTTGAGGCGGAATGGTATCTTTCTTCAATTAATTTAGAAATTACATTTGTCACCACAAATCAATATTTTCCTATTTGTGGCCAACTTCAAGACATATGGACAAAAGGCCTTTCATCTGTTTAGCATCTCTGGTGGTGCAGAGCCAGTATGGTGCTCTGAGCTGCGTAGCCCTCTGCCTGGGAGAGAGCTGCTCTCCAGAACACCATTATCTAATAACACCATAATGCAGCCTCACATAACACTCTTGTATCTTCACCACAGCCCATTGTGGGCCAAAACACGTGTATCTGCTTGTGTGCAGCAGCCAGCAGCCTCTCCTCTGTCGGCTGGAGGTGCTAACTATCCACCCAGTGTAAAAGCTGGAACAGGCTGGAATGCCATCAAGTAGCTTAAACTTCGTATGCTTATCCCAGAACTGTACAAAGGGAATAATTAAGAGGCCTGGTTCAGACAAGTAATTTCTTCTGGGCTGGGAGAATCTGGACATAAAGATAAAGGGAGATCTGCTGAGCTGGACAAATGTGTTCTTACTGACCATGGTTTTTCTCTGTCATCCTGAAATTAGAAGAGAGATTCCTCCCTGGACCTGGCACAGAAGAGGAAACTCACTCATTTTCCCTGCTTATACAGGGAGAGTCCAACTGTAGCCATCTTGAGCAAGAAATAACGTCTTATCCTGGTTCTGCTTCACTAAATCGTGTTTAATATTCCCACCTGGTTAGTTTATTCAATGAGGCTTAAAAAAAACAAAACCATAAAAATAATGCCTAGATTAGTGTAGGACTTCTGAAGTCACAAGAGAAAAAGTGTAATTAAAGTCTAAATGCTTTGAAAAATGAAGATGACCCTGATCCAAAGCCAAACCAAAAAAATCTGGATTGAGATAGAAAGCAGTCCCAGTGGGAAGTCACATAGATGAAATATGGACAGTCCCATGTACCACACGGTCAGGCAATAGCAACCTTCACTCCCTGTGATCCATCCAGCTCCTTTCCCATTATCCAGGACTTTACAAAGGGACTGAGTTTGTTGGCCAGGGGTCCCACATGGCACAGCAGAGCCTCTTAGACACCGGGTTCTGACAGAAGCAGGTGAATTTGTACTCCACAGGCAGAAGGAGGCCACTAGGAATTCAAATCAATTTCTGGGCAGAAATCAAAGCGACACACGCTCCCTGAGAGCCCTACCTTTGTTGTTGGGGTTGTGACCCCACCATGTCCTTTTTTTACTTGCTTAAATATCAGGACTGAAGGAGTGCCTCCTGGTCTGGGCACTTCCACCTAATCCAGTCTGAGACAGTGTGTCTCTTTGTTGGAGACAAGGACAGAGAAAGCCAGGATTACTAAAGATTTTAGTGTGCTCTTTCACCCCAGGGATGTTACTGCCAGGAGCCATGCATTTTCTATTGCAAGATCTTAAAACACTTTTTTTTTTTTTTTTGGAGAACATCTCATTAATTTTCCTGTCACCCACCCCTCCGTGTGAAGATGACAAGCATTACTGTCCCCATTTCAGAGCTGGGGAAACTCAGGCATGAAGGGCTACGATTAAAACAGCCTTTCTAAATGGATACAGGGAGCCTTTGGCAGAGTCTTGGAAAGAACCTGTCTCTCCTAGGTTTCAGGGCTTATGATTTTAGCCTGAGACCATTTTTTTCTCTTCTGTACAGAGCCCTGACAGTCCTGTGAGGAATATTATGTAAATACAGGTTGTAGCTGTTGATATAAATCACTGTAAATCAGTAGCTGACATCAAAAGCATAAAGCTGCTGCTTCTCTCCTAATAGATGGGCGTTTCATACACCTGACAGTGCTGAGAATCACATCTCCCTGCAAGCCTGCTCCCATCCCTTGCTCTCAGCGTAACCAGAGGCAGTGCTGCCCTATCCCCACATCCAGCCCTGCTAGCTGCGCTCAGCCCTGCTTCAGGGAAATATCCTTTCAAAATCTGCCCCTTCCTGTTCACCTCTCTCAGATGCACCGCAGGCAAAAGGGCTTTTCTGCATTATATCCACCCATCCACTCATCCATAAGCTGATTTCAGCCCCACTGCAGGATGAAATCCCCTGCTCTTCTCCCTCCACCCTTTCCACTGCTCTCCTCGCCATCCCCTTTGCATCAGTCTGATATCCTGCAGCAAAGGCTTCATCGCCTGCCAAGCCAGGCTCACCGCAGGATGGTGGCTCCTTGGGCCCTGTCTGCGTGGGCAGACAGAGATGCAAGCTAGGGTTAGCCACCTTGGCAGACAAAACACAGACATTACAGGGGCCAATGTTGCTGTCTTTCCAGCAGTGTGCCTCTGGGACAGAACCGGCTAAACACAATAGGAAAGTCTCCCTTGACTTGAACACACTCTGGACCAGGGCCCACCATCAGATGTGTTAGTGGCCAGCCATTTCAATGATGAAAGCCAAAATGGTTGCCAACAGTCAACATCAAACCTCCTAATGTTACCAGTAGCAGAGTAGCTGAGTGGGTGACAGCAACAAGTAAGGCCATAGGGCTTTTTGCTGCTCATCCATCCATGTGAGCTCATGGGTGTTCATGTGAGCTCCCCTCTGCTCCTGGGTGAAGGATACACTCTTCAACAGGCGCTGCCTGAAATGTTTTGTTCCTGGTCTTTCCAGTTCCCAAAGAACATGTTTGTGCCACCGACCCAAGCTGCTTTCTGAAACATTTCTGGTGCCAACAGCACCCTTTAACTTTTTTTTCAACACCAAAGCATTTCCTCCAGGACCTCTTGGCAGTATCAAGATGGAATGGTACAATGAACCAGAATTAAAAACGCAAGCTGACAACAGCAGGCAAACAGAGGTGAGAATGAGACATCCTAGACATGGGGTCCTCGGGTCTTTTCCTGCTGCAGCCCCAATTACTGGGGTGCCGTAGCATGGTTTTGTCCAAGAAGTAAGATTAAACTGCATGGGGCACAAAAGGCACTGACCTTTAGAGGGCACGGGGTTGGACTCAGGATCAGGATATNGGGGGAGTGGGACAGAGCAGAGGGGAGACGTTGTACACAGCCTGGGAGAAAACACAGCTCAGGTCCCAGACAGCTGGGTTGCCATGGCTGAATAAGCTAAATCTGGACTATGGAGTGTGGTGAGAATAAATGCGTCAGTACCCAGCAGAATAGGAAAGCTGTCCAGGTAGATCTCCACTCCTTTTTCAGGCTAGACTACACAGCTTTACTCCATTGACTTGCAGGACAGAAATCTTTGAGGTTTGAAGCTGATTATCTGGCTAAGAGATGACGGGGAAGAGAGGAGCAGTAGCTCTCAGCCCCCGGTAACCTAGCTAGGGAGTGAATGAAAGTGACAAAAACCTGCCAGCACACTGCCTACACATGAAGAAATTCTGTTTCCAGTCCCCCGGGGGAGACTTCTCCTGAAAATCCCTTTCTTGGATGTGGGACGGGGGGAATAAATCACTCTGTGTGTGTGTGTCTGTATGTGACTTTTCCACCTGACTTAGACCTGTACAAACAATGGTGCTGTGACAGACATCACATTTGTGCCAAAGGAATGGGACAGCCTTGCAGCTCGGGGCTGTGACAGACTGCTACCTGGGGTGACCCCAATGCGGGGCGTACCTGCAGTACCAACCACCCAGCGCACCGTGGGCACCAAGAGAGATCACAGCGTTAATTGCTAACTGCAGAAACGGGAGGCAGAGGTGCAAAGGAGCTGCAGGAGAAGGCCACACGTGGGATCTTGCCATCCCACTCATGCTCTTCCTGCCTCCTTTCCCAGAGATGGGGAGAGAAGCCCACCAGGGAGTGGAAAATGCAACAGGAGGAGGGTGGCACGTATTTCTCCTTCAGACACACTCCCCCTTGCAGCTCTGGGTGCAATTTACATATGAATGCTGTGGTGTTCTTCATAAGCAAGAATTAAGAGAACAAAAGGGTGCAGAAAGTGAGGAGAAGGGAAAGGGAAAAAAGGCAAGACAGAAACTGGAGGTGGTGACAGGCACCCAGAAGCAAGGTTACTGCTCAGAGTTATTTAGCGATGTCTCTGCTGACATGGGCTCCAAGGGTATAATTTCAGAAAGAGGTGTCTCCCCATGCTTTGCCCCTGTCCTTCCTGGCCCCATGATCCATTTTGCCCGGTTTCTGGTACATCTTTCCAGGGTGGACACTGCAGGCTGAGCTTTCCCAACCCAAGGAGAACTTTCCTTACCACTGCAGCCCTCCCTCCTGAGTGTTGAGTGTAGGGCCTTTGCATGCATCTAAGAGCCACATGTACACTCAGAGTGCAAAAATGAAACAGATTTGGAGAAATTAGTTCAAATGGTGCCTACACGCTTGGGATCTCCAAGGTCAAGGGTAGCAAGCACATAGGCCTTAAGTTTGTGGCAAGTGAAGCTGTGGTGCATCGTGTTGGGTTTAGACCAGCTTGCTTTCCTTCCAGTCTTCATTTTTTCTCTCGTTCTCTCTTTCTCTTTTGCTATGTACAGGCCCCGTATTTTTATGGAAAATTTGCATTGCTTCTTATGGAGTCTTTTTAGATTTAAACGCATTAACAAGAAGGTTAAAATCTCTGTTTGGGGCAGTACTGGCAGAGAATAAGAGGCTGCTGCTACTCCTGGGCTAGGTCAGATGGAGTGGTAGACGGCTTCTTCTCCTGGGAACACAAGGGAGGTGCCAGAGAGCCATTATCTTGAAATCCCACCCAGAGCACAATCACCATGAGCTAACAGCTCTTCCTACCTCTCTTTAGGTGCTCTCTCTGGAGAGTTGACTGCAGAAGGCGACTGTATTATTATGCTTGGAATAAGAACTGCATGATGAAGTATTTCCATCCCATGCCCATTGTAGGTATTGCTGGCATGGGAAAGTGNAGATTAAACTGCATGGGGCACAAAAGGCACTGACCTTTAGAGGGCACGGGGTTGGACTCAGGATCAGGATATGTAAAGGGTCTGCCAGCAAGTTGCAGTCTAGCAAGAGGCTATCCACATCCCACTCCAATCCTCTGTCTTTTCACCATCCCCCTCTGTCTCTGGTGAGCTCTAAGCCCAGGAAGCATCCAGCATTTCGCACCCTGGCACCGTGAGTCTGCACAGGACTTGCGGGTGCTGCTGCACTCCTTACCCCTGCAGTGCTCTGGCATGTGCTAGTGGTTGTTGAGGGAGCCATGGAGGAGGCCGGGTGTCCTCATGGAGCAATGCACTATCCATATTGCACGGCCATCCCTCGCACCCAGAAAGGTGGGTGTCTCCAACCAGCTGTGCTGATATTTCAGCCCAGACATCCTGGCAGCGCGGCCTGAAAGGGTGAGTAGCTGGTGCAAAACCTTCCTGGACCTGTGCCGAATTCAGAGATT
>VXBO01011182.1:240976-289564 GCA_013400135.1 Rhinoptilus africanus
TCTCCTTCAGACACACTCCCCCTTGCAGCTCTGGGTGCAATTTACATATGAATGCTGTGGTGTTCTTCATAAGCAAGAATTAAGAGAACAAAAGGGTGCAGAAAGTGAGGAGAAGGGAAAGGGAAAAAAGGCAAGACAGAAACTGGAGGTGGTGACAGGCACCCAGAAGCAAGGTTACTGCTCAGAGTTATTTAGCGATGTCTCTGCTGACATGGGCTCCAAGGGTATAATTTCAGAAAGAGGTGTCTCCCCATGCTTTGCCCCTGTCCTTCCTGGCCCCATGATCCATTTTGCCCGGTTTCTGGTACATCTTTCCAGGGTGGACACTGCAGGCTGAGCTTTCCCAACCCAAGGAGAACTTTCCTTACCACTGCAGCCCTCCCTCCTGAGTGTTGAGTGTAGGGCCTTTGCATGCATCTAAGAGCCACATGTACACTCAGAGTGCAAAAATGAAACAGATTTGGAGAAATTAGTTCAAATGGTGCCTACACGCTTGGGATCTCCAAGGTCAAGGGTAGCAAGCACATAGGCCTTAAGTTTGTGGCAAGTGAAGCTGTGGTGCATCGTGTTGGGTTTAGACCAGCTTGCTTTCCTTCCGGTCTTCATTTTTCCTCTCGTTCTCTCTTTCTTTTTTGCTATGTGCAGGCCCCGTATTTTTATGGAAAATTTGCATTGCTTCTTATGGAGTCTTTTTAGATTTAAACGCATTAACAAGAAGGTTAAAATCTCTGTTTGGGGCAGTACTGGCAGAGAATAAGAGGCTGCTGCTACTCCTGGGCTAGGTCAGATGGAGTGGTAGACGGCTTCTTCTCCTGGGAACACAAGGGAGGTGCCAGAGAGCCATTATCTTGAAATCCCACCCAGAGCACAATCACCATGAGCTAACAGCTCTTCCTACCTCTCTTTAGGTGCTCTCTCTGGAGAGTTGACTGCAGAAGGCGACTGTATTATTATGCTTGGAATAAGAACTGCATGATGAAGTATTTCCATCCCATGCCCATTGTAGGTATTGCTGGCATGGGAAAGTGTCCAATTGAATCATAAGCATTTCAGATTGACTGCAGATCAAGCCTGTCTGCCCTTCTTTATTGCTAACAGCTCCTACCTGACACAATCCTGGGCATGGTTAGGCAAACACTGCTGTTAAACCCTTGCATCTTCAGATCTGAGCTCCTGCTTCAGCCCATGTGGCTGTGAGCTGGTGGATTGCTGAGCGCAAGCTGGAATCATGTGGCACTGGGCTCCCTTCGTGTTGGGCTGAGCTCTGGCTCTTGGTTCATGCAAGGTATATCTGCAAGGTGTTGCAAAGTCCAGTGGTTGTAGAACTAGAAGGTTGTAGAAAAAAAGGAAGAATGAAAAAAAGTTAAAGGCAAGAAACAGTCATCTGGAAACATTCATTTCAATTATAAAATCCTTTTGCATGTTAGTACTCCATCTATGGTCATTTTCACCAGTTTTCCAGGAAATGAGTTCACTCATGCATGTGTTTGCAAAAGCAGCAACATTTAAATGAGTCCTACAGGAGGTGTGAGAAGAGAGGTTTCAGGCTCTCTGTAGTCAGGATTTGCATGAAAAACTTGATTCTAGGAATTACAGACATCCAACAAGAGAACAAAAACCTATTATGTGACCTACCTGTCCAGCCTAATCAGCCCAAATGCTGAATGGAATTAATTACAACTATTAGAAATTGAAATGAATATGCCACTGTTTCTCAAGAAATAGAACTTGATAATGTTTCAATTATTTAAAGAATTTTAAATTATGTTTTCAGTTCTCATATTTCATTTTTATTTCATTTTCCAGTCTTATGTTACCTTTTATAGCTGTTTTATGTCTTATGATGCTGCTAGGACGTGTAACTTTCACATCATAAAATAACATGAAAAAAGAAGTGAAGAAGAATCTCTAATCAGAAACAGTATTTTCAAATACAATTCTGGCATTTTCTGAAATTAAATATTTTTCATGTTGAAGTTTTCTTTTCCTGCATCCTCTCAAAAGGAATTTCACAGACTTAATTCAATTTTTATCCGGGGATTAGCAAAACAACAAAGAAATTAAACTCACAACCGTCGAGATGAAGAAGTTTTCAATGAAACACTTCTGCCTAGCCTTGCTCACCGCAAAGTCTTTCTGGATGAGCGACAGGTTACAAATTATCTACAGAAATCACCTGCCAAATCATTTCAAATTAAGTGTGCAAGGAAACCGTGATGTGCTCTTGAATAATTCAGAGAGTCACCTCTGCTATCCACTATCCATGACTACCCAGCCGTAACAAGGGAGCTGCCAGCCAGCGCTGAGCCTCGCTGCCCTGGCAAAGGGGGGTGAAGTCTTAGGAAGGAGAGGACTGGACTGACGGAGGTCACCACAGACATGCTGTGGGGATGTTGGGATGGGAAGATAAAGGCACTGGACTTGGGATAATGCATTTGGGCACATGGCTGAAAGTGCAGGGCGTTGCGTACATTAGAGCCTGATCCTATGTCGTTGCTTCTGTTGAAGGTAGGATAGTAGCATGTGGAGCCTGTGTGGGAATCACAGCCTCGTCTGCCTCCTTCCTCAGGTGGCCTACCCAGGCTTCCCACCAGCCAGACACTGGAAAGGGTTTCCAAGAAAGTCCTTCAGTCCATTGCAATCAATTAATCACAGCAAGTGGTAGGACCCGTCTGCTGTCACAAGCCATTGTGAAGAGTTTCCATAATCCTGCCTTTGAACTCTGTCGTTATTCGTTTACAGTGGGTTTATTAGAGACTTAATTTAATTGGTCCTGCTCACAGCGCTCATCGCTAACGCTCCAGCCATTAGCAGCTGTTAATGAGGGAATCCAGAGGATTACTGCACCAATTATCAGGTTTGGTTTGGACCGGAGGGGCAGCCCACAGCAGGTTCCTGTGAAATCATCTGGGAAGTGTGATACAGCGAGCGCGCAGGGAGCAGATGCGCTCTCTGGCTTGTGACATCTCAGAGAGGCACACAGCGACAAATCCCCACGCGCTGGGGCTCAGCCATCTGGGTACTCATCCCCATCCTGCAGTGGGCATACTGGAGAGGAAAGGACCGGCACCTCCACACGGCCACTGGAGGAAGAACCGCCTGCTCTGGGGCAAACCACCAAGAAAAATAATGCAAAGCCATGGGAAAGGAAGTCAAATTACTTCCTCCTTCAGAAAGCAGACAAACATGGTGGTGAGGGCTGGTGTTCAACAACACAGTTCCACCACAAATCCAGAAAAGTTGGTATTCATCCCAGGTAGGAAAGCATCTTGCACATGAAGCGACACTGTGTGCACTGCAGTTTGGAGATCCTTACCAGGTGAGCACACTCATTTATGGATAAGGGAAGAGTTCAGCAGTTAGGTCACACCTTTGCTCTCCCACCAAGCACAAAACCGTATGTAAAAGTACACTGGAGAGGTGGGGGGGAGAAAATCAGTTCCTCTCCACCTCTGTGCTGAGCCACATAGGGTCTCCTGCCTGATTGTGGGAATGAATGAATAACTGTGACCAAAAGAGACTGCAGTCCAAGAAGGCTGAGGGCAGATACACGCTCATGACTGTGATGAGTCCCCTGGCAGCCCCCTGGCAGAGGCCACAGACTTCTGGGGAGAGCTCAGCATCCAGCTGAGCAGAGGTGAGCTGAGGGGCAGCCAGACCCACAGGAACATGACTGACCTGTCAGCCAGAGCCTGAGGCTACTGAAGATGCTCTGTGGCTTCATGGGTCCTTGGGTGGGGAAATAAAGAAATAAAGAGCAGAACCTCAGCAGGACAGGAGCCATGCCATGAACCTCTCCATGCCCGGTACTTCTCAGAGAACTGCCTAACCCCCATGCTATGTGTCAGTGCCAGACACTGGTCCTCCTCTCCTAGGGCAGGGGGGGCAGTCCTGGGAGGAGAGGGGAAGAGGGAAGGAGACATGGGCTCCCCCATAAGGAGGAGGGTGCCACATGCACCCAGGGCCCCCCAGCAGGAAGGAGACATCAGTCACAACATGTTTTGATGAAGCAGCAGCCTGCTGTCCAAGCCCCTGAGGGGGACTGGGTGACCTGACCCTGCCTGGCTATGAGCAAGTGCTGGGGATGCAGCACGGGGTGGGGTTGTGCAAGGAACATGGGATGCTGCCTGCCTGTCTGTTACCTTGCCCCACTTCTGAACAAAAACCAGGGAGAGGGATCTTTTCTTTTCTGGTTTTTTCTTTTTTTCCATCCCCCTCCCCCAGCCCCCCTCACATCTCCCTTCCCTGCAGCTCATCTTTCTTCTGTGCTTCTGATAAGAGAGTGTGCATGAGCAGTGTTAATTATGTTCTGTGGAGGTGAATATGGGGCTGCCGGGTTGTGTCAGCCAGCATCTCTCTGCTCCCGTGCCTCGGGCAGTGCCTTTGCTTCTCCCCCATGCTGATGTGGAGCCCAAGGAAAGCCTGCACAGGGACCTGCTGTGGAGCTGGGGGCAGGTTGTGGGGTGCCTATGCCTGAGCAGCTGGTCTCCCATGCCGTGGGAGCCACGGATGCTGCAGAAAACAGGTCCAGCAGCCTAATGGGTGATGGCTGTGAGGGGAAAGGAAAAGAAGAAGGGACCAGTGAGGGAAAGAGCAAGATGATGATGGAGTAAGGAGGAGATGACACTAGAGAGATAAAGGAGTGGGGAGCCCTACAGAAACTGAGAAACTGAGGGTTCTTTTTGTATGAGACATTGTCAAGTGCTGTGAACATTCCATTTTTTAAAAATGTTAATGGGAGAAATTGAGTCTCCTTCCCTGCCCCCCAGACTGTTCCCTGCTCTTTCCTGGCTCACAGTTGTGGCAGGAGGCCGCATTTGACAGGTTGTCCGAGGGGGAGAGATTAACACCGAAAAACATTTCTATGCTCCTGAGCTAGAGGAATACAATTATTGGGACTGCTGGGTGCCAGCTTCTGGTTAGGAGACAGAAAGGCAGTGAAGAGGATGACCACTGAGACACCAGAAAGGACCACCTTCAACCAGTCATGCCAGGGAAGGGAAGACCTGAATAAAAGGATGAGGGAGTGAACTTCTAGGTGATCTCTTATTCCTTCACTCAGCCCTGAGGAGGAACCACAACCTACAGGATGGAAATGGTGTTTCTGCTCTGAGGGGTGCCAAAGCTAAGTAAGCCCTGAGGGGCAGAAGGAGGGCAAAAGGAAACACGAGCTTGCTGCTATGGGAAGAACAAGAAATTATCAAACTTGGATCAAAATGACACTGGGAGAAAGGGAAAAAAAGCCTTGTACTGAGGTGCTGTGGGCTGGTCATTAGCTCTCCCGAGTGGCGGAGGGGGAGGGAGGCTGCTGGAGGAACTGGTGGGACGATTACTTGGGGACCTGATGAACCGACAAGAGCAGCTATTTCCATTTCAAATGGGAAGGCGAGAGAAGATCAAACACATTTCACAGTAATGATCCGGAGCCTTTCCCTGCACGCTGAGCCACACAAACCCTCAGTGTAATTGAAGCCGCACACAGCTAAGATGGAGAAGCAGAAATCTGCTCAAGGGGGTTGGGGGGAACAACAACCACAAAGCAAACATAAAGTCTCAACTTGCAGCAAACAAACAGCTCTACGGTGTCCACAGAGTATCTGAGAAAAAGCCATTCCCCAACACAGGGCTCCCCTTTCTCCAGTTTGCCTACTATAGGCTGTCCATACACATCAAGAGGTGCTCTGAAAAATGACACCACCCCACTTTTCCTGCAGCTCCCGGGAGTCCATGGACACCTACTCCCAATTCCACGGGTGAACAAGCCAATAAATGAAAAATCTGTAGTAAATAAGCATTTGTGTTGAACCTTGGTTTTAGGTGGATATGGAATAAGAATGTCAGCACAGCACAAGATGGGCTTGAGATCTTTTTGCTTATTCATCCCTTTTCTGAAAAGACTGAGGTGACTCCAGTTTAAAACTAGTGAGGAATATTGATTGAGTGCTCACTGATTTTCATTCCTTGATCTCTAGCTGAGACTGCATTTAGGTATTCAGTAGTAGTTTGGTATGGTCCCATTCTTCTATCTGGAAACCAGCCTGAGATCCACCAGCCTACTTCAGAGGGAGAGACCTGTGCCACTGCCCCCACTACACCAGGCTTTAAGAAACTGGCTGTCCCAAGGTAACAGGGACTGAATACTTCACCCAGACCCGTATTTACAAATGCCATCTAGACAGTAATTCTGAGTCCTTCCAAATCCCATCTTTCCAGCCTAGAAGCCTTCAAACAAGTGAGGAAAATGTTTCTGTGTTGCAGAAAGTATGAGATTCAGGTATGTTTAACATGAAATGTAGTATGTTTATTTATTCAGTTAATCCAAATGTAGTTAAAAATTCCTGCCTCAGGCTAGAAATACTTGCCTTAGAAACAAGAGCGCCCACAATGGTGATGTATCAATCACCCCAAAGACTCTCGGCCCATCCTCCTCCGTTTTGTCACAGCCAAGCTATGGCAGAAAATCAGGGCTTTTCACATAGTCAGCAAAGCCAGGAGCCCCTTCACAGAGAGGGGTAAGACGACTCTGCAGAGCATTGGATTTTTTCTTCACTCAGAGTCAGAAGCCTGCATGCCTCCTGCTACCCATTACTTAACTTGTGCACAGCAGTCAGAAAAAGAGGAAAAGCAGTTTCTAAGGTAACCGTGCACCCAGCGCTTCAGGCTGTGCAGGAGACAGCCAGCTGCTGGGAACAGCTGGGAGGCAGCGGACAGCGGGCAGGTGAGTGCTGTCCCCCCGCCAGAAGCCCCACGCAGCAGCGGGGAGGCACAATGCTGTGCCCAGCCAAGCGAGGGGAAGGCCCCACTTGGGCTGTGCTCCAGCACCCCCATCCTATGGGGACTGGGATGTGGGCAGTGAGATGGCCGGGCTCTCTGCAGGGGTGATGCTGTGCAATCCTCTCCCAACACGCAGGTGCAATGAAACCCTCTTGGAATGTGCCAGTGTGGAAGTTCATTGGAAAACCCACAGTGTTTCCTCCCTTCTCCACCCAGATTTGAAAGGCTGCTCATCACCCCAGTTGCCTGTCTTCTTCCCCACAGTCCCACAACACAACCCTGGTTCACAAGAGATTTTTTTGATCCTTGTAGCCTGGCCTTCTCCAAGGCTCAGCTACCATGGTGGCAAGAGACAAGGAGGAGTCTGCACAGACAAAGCAGTTCCATCCCAGGGCTGAGGTGGGACACAGCCTTGTGGCAACATGGCTGAGACATTTCCAGGTCAAACCAAGGGCTGTCCTCTCCTACTGGGTGATGTGGCCAGTCCCAAGTACGGCTAATGAGAGTTAGTCATAGGAGCAGTTCCAAACTCTCCAGGGCTGAAATGAGAGCTGAGGTACCTAGAGATGGGGTTCGCTGGTGTGAGCTGAGGCTATAAGTGGCAGGAACTAAGATGCAGGTCTGTGTAGGGTGTTCTGGGGCCATGTCAGTCTGCACCCATGTTTTACGTGTGCATCCGTGTTTTATGGATGCCTTTGGGACAAGGCAGTGAGCGCCACCACCCCAATGGGAGACTGGTCCCTAGCTGTGACCAAGCACAAGTTGGACACAGTTTGGTGCCATCTCCAGGGGAGGTCACCCAACCCACAGCCTGCCCAGGTTGGAAGGGATTTTGGACCCTGCTCCAGGGCTGAGGCTTCTGGTTCTTGCTGTCATGAGACCTTGGTCTGAGCCCAGCTGAGGAGAAGCTCAGTGCTGGGACATGACGCAGTGCTGAGGTGAACACAGAATACGGGCTGCGAGGAATGGCATGAGCAGAGCCCACACCAGGGAGGGAGAGGGAGGCACGTGTGTGCACATGTGTATGCTGTGGGGCTGCATGTGGGGGACAGGCCAGTCCTCCAAGCATGAAGGAACCTCTGTAAACAAACGTGGGTGAGTGAGTGTGCCTGGGGTGCAGGAGGGAGTGCAGCAGCCCTGGTGGCTCTCAAACTAAAGCAACCACAGTAGGAAGCCCTCCTCATGCATAGGCTACACAGCCCCACAGAAACCCCTTTTGCGATACGCAGCCCTGGGCATCAACACTCCTGGCTGGAAGAGTCTCCTTTAGCATCTGCAGCATATAGATGTGTGTGTGTACGTGTGCAAGCTAGACCCAGGTGTGAACCCTGCGTGTGTGTGCATGCATTCAGGGTAGGTATGGGCACACACAGATGTTCTGTGGCAGTGAGTAAATGCCCAGACACTTATTTCTGAGCCCATCCTGTAAAACGTGGGCAGCAGAGCCTCTGCCCGTGCAGTACACAGGAGCACCTCAGCCAGCTGGCAGCCCCACCTCGTGCTGCAGCCAGCACCAACGCAGCCTTGCCTGATATTGAAACCATTACTCTTCACCAGTCCCTCGCCCGGTGCTGCCTCTTCATCCCCGAGAAGCTTGGAGCTAAAATTATACACCCGAATAATTATGCTGCAGCTTGAAAACAATCTCCCTCCCTCCCTACCCTTTTCTTTGACGTGTGTGTTTAATATCAAATTATTTATAACCCAGCCTTGTGGTCAAGCTTTTAATGAAAGAGCTGCCAGAGACTTTTAAAAGCATCGTATTCACTCGACTGGCCACATTATGCTGAGTAAGGGCTGCAGGGGCTTTAGCGGAAGGAGTCTTGCTGCTGAAAAATCCCCCCAGTCCATGTGCGCACGTGTTTTACTCACTCACGCTGCCTCTTGTTCTCTCCATGTCGTTTGTTCTGTCTCTCCTTCTCCCTTCCCCTATCTAGATCTGCAGTCTCCGCCTGGCTATCATGAAATTACTGCCAGCACTGATATCTACAAATAAAAGAATGATTAAACAGGGATTCTTCACTGCCACATGGATTTTTACTTCCCTAGGATTATGCATAACAAAAGTGAGGTCAAATAAATGAAGGAACAGATCCTCTAACCCTCCCTCTTTCCTTCCTCAGCTTTATCTGCTTCTTTTCACCGCACTAACCTTTTCATTCTCTAAGTACATATGCACATATACATATTCCTCTCCCCCTTCATCATGAAATATTGATGAATTCTGCTCCCCTAAATGAAGGTTTGTTGGAGAAGAAGCCCGCAGTTCATCTTCAGAGCAGGAGGAATGCAAATGTGTTGAAATCCTGGGAGGGATGGGACAACGAAATCCAAGGGCCGCTGCAGCAGCTGCCAGATCACGTTTGATTCTGCGCACAGGCACAGACAGTAGCAGGGCAGGAAAGCTGCCCTGAGTAGCACCGACCCTCCGAGTTCCCCAAGCAAGAGGCAGAAACATGACGCCCAAGTAGGAAGCTTATTTGCACAGAAGCTATGCTTTGAATTATGGGGGAGGGCCAAGCTACTCTTAGCACAGATGTAAATCTGTGGTTACTGAAGCTAAAAGGGAGTTATTCCAGATTTACACTCCCATCAGGGGGGTTTATACATGTAGTTTTCCACAGTGCCTTCTGCTATCCCAGGCATCACTCCACATGTCCAAGTTTCATGGGCTCTGGCAGGAATAAAACACGCACAACAACTTGGTAATCAGTCCCCTCTGGGTCTAATGTAAAAGACTTGTCCCCGAGGAATCTGAACACTTGGAAGAAGAAAACATTTAGGAAGCTGTGCTTTTCTTTGCATTCTCCAAGGAACAGAGTGATGATGCCTGTTCGTCTCGGTACCTAATTGGGCTCCCAGCGCTGAGTCAGGAACATCAAAGTGAGGATTGTGTACAGACCTCCAAGTGAAGTGCTGTGGCTATTTCTGATCATTTGACATTCATGTAGGAAAAGATAGATCTAGAAGGCCTCTCGAGTGCCTGCATACAGAGGTCTCAGGCCACAGCCTTTTCCCAAAAGGGCTACTGACCCCCTTGTACATGCTCTCAACTCCTGCATCTGAGGAAGCAACCTATGTTCTCCATCAGGGCAGCAAGTGGCCAGGCTTAGGCAATATGACAGTGAGGAAAGGCACAAGTGAGAAGGGATCAGGTGCTAAAAGACTTTTCCCAGTCCTCCAAGTCACTAAAGCATCCTGGTTTTCCCCAGGTCCAGATCCAGAGAGGAGCATAACAAGAATTTTCCAAGCTCTAATGCTGTCAAACCCTTGAAATTAGTGCTGCACTGGCACCTCTAAACCCAACTGTTCTCTGCATTAACTCTCTCCATTTTTACATGATTAAAGACCTCAGAAAATCCTCCCACAAGTCCCTCAGCCAGAAGCCAAACCCAGTGAAACCAAACGTGAGCAGCAGTAACCAAGACGATGCTTGCCCACGTCTAGCTGCATGCCTTTTGAGAGGCACTACCAAACCCACTGCTGTGCTACCCATTCCAAGAGCCACAGCGTCTCTGCTGGACTTGCAGCCACTTAGCAGAGCCAGCTGTACTGGGTGATTTATGAGGGTTCCCATGAGGTCTGCTCAGTATCACACGCTCCCTGGCCACAGCCAGCCCAGGGAAAGAACCATAAATCCCATTTCACAGATGAGAGGAGTGAAGCATGGAGAGGTGGATGATTTCACAGTCAAATCCCTCATCCAGATGCCTACTACCTTGGCTCCCCAGTCCTTCCCAAGTCCCTTTGACCCCTTCCATCATGCTGCTCCCTCACTACTTCTTGTGGTGATGGAGGGTACACATTGCTCCCCCTCCTTCTCCTCTGTATACTGCCAGCTGAATGCGTTATTTTTCTCCCCAGTTGAGAAGGCAGCTTCGAGCATCCCACTGTGTGGCTTATCTTCTGCAATTAGCACTTCCCACCATATCTGATAGGAGAGAAAGGCTCAGCTGCCCTTGATTAATTGTTGAGTATTTGCTTTCTTTTCCACTTCTGTGGCCTGGAATTAATTAGTTTATCCCTCTTATTCCTTTCATGGGCCACAGCGTTCTCCTTTTTTGTGCAATTATATATAATAGCAACGCTTGAAATCCCCTGGGGAACAGTTGAGAGAGGTTCTCTATGGGGAGGAAAGGAGCCTGAAAGCAGGGAGATTACTAAAGGTCATATGCCCTACAGCTTCCCTGTGGTCTTAAAATACATACTATCCTCTGACTCCAGCACAAATCCCTTCCCCTCACCACCTGCATTGCTGCTTTCTCCAGGCTTTTCAGTGAGTTAATGTTGGAACAGCAGGAAGAGCTTGCAGACTTGAAACCCAAGCGTGAGCAAGAGATGCAAAGCAAGGGCCCTCCTTGGCTGGACACCTTCAGGTGTTGCAGAAAACACAGATCTCACAACCCAGCAGGGACAGCCTAGCAATGCTTACCTGGCCCCTGTAAGCCATGGTAATAGGAACATTGGCTCAAATGTGAAGGAGATACTACAGCTTTGGTGCAGCAGCTAAACAGTTGGTCTCTGGTTGAGGAGAATTGCTGAATTGCTCCTGTTGTCTCCTCAAAAGGCAACTGACAGCACCCTGCTGACTTGGGGAAAAGGAGGAGAGAAGAGGGTTTTTGAGAGCAGAGGAGGCAGAGCATGGTCAGTCCCTCCCCTGCAAACACAGGTGGCACTGGAACCAGTGCTCACATCCCAGTTCTGCTTTCCTGAACTATATATCAGGACTAACTGAGTATGAAAGCACTGTTACTGAAAACGATCCTTGCTCCTTTGGCCAAACGGAGAAGGCTTTTCTGCTATTCTTTATTGAGTCTCTCCAAGCTAAGCCTTGCCTAGAAACTACAGTCATCAGGGAATGGTATGTGGGGCAGCCCTCCTCCTTGCATGGGGGAAAATGAAAGCATCTGGGAAGGGGTGACACAGGACTTCATCTAATTCCTGACCTGTTGGCAGTAGATCCATTTAAGCCCTTATTTACTGAAGTTTATAGACCCATAATTGTCATCTTCCTTCTTATCTCATTCACACCCCTCATTAGGCAATTTGATCTTTACAGTCTAAAACGCTTGGGCCACTTCACTTGCTGCATTTCTCTTTTAGCTGGGACGTGATGGGTCTGTGTTTGACCCAGCGTGGTCTGAGTTTCGGGGTGCTTTTCAGGTGTCAGGGTTCTTGTGCATGAAAATTTCAGTGGTATCTAACTCCTATGTGTGGCCGCAGGATGCTGCCCCCAGCTCTCAGGCTGTCAGTATGACACTGGCCTCACCCAGGGTGGAGAGGGAGAGATTCCAGGGCACTCACACAGCCAAAAATTTGGCAAGCACTTGTTTTCTCACTGCAATACCTGGAGAGCTAAAGCTGTTCAGCTTCAAGTCTGAGAACACACAGCAGGTTGACTCTTCATGGGTGTTTGCAAGGAGACGGAGTGATGGGTCAAGATAGTGTGCCCAAGAGACCCTGGCACCCAGCTCTTTGAATTGACATTCCCCCCCCCCAGCTCCCCTGCTTCTTTTTCCTACTCAGCTCTACTTTCGTTAGGCTGTCTTTATTATTAGCACTGCCCAGTTGCCTCCCCTACAATCATTTTAGGTAAACTAATAAATAAAGGTGATAAACGCGTGGAAGGTGAAGGCTGTGCGTTGCCTGGGCTGCAAATCAAGAAGCGTCTGAGGACTGCAGCTGGGGTAGTATGGCCTCTCCTGCAGCTCTCCACCCCCTCCTATCTCTCCTTTTCTCTCTCCTGACTTGCAGCTCTGCCGGTTCTGCATCACGGACCCCTTTGAACTTGCTCTGCAGGCAGGGTGTGAACGGAGGGCAGCCGTGCCTGGGAGTCTATAACTACACAGAAATGTGTCTGTGTGTATCAGGGAGGGGGAAATGCATCCGGGGCTGGCCACGCACACAACATGGAGCTAGGAAAGGCAAGCACGCTAGGGATATTACGCACTCTTACACCCCTATTATTGGAATCGCCGTCTGCACCCTTCAGTATACTGCATGCTCCAGAGAGCATCTGCTGAGCAAAAGGCATTAACATACAAGAAGGAGGGAGTTTGCTTTAAAGCAACTGTATCTATCCATCCAGAGTGTGTGCCGCAGTTGGTGAGTTGTTTCAGGGGAAATGGTTGCATCTCTCTCCTTGGGAAGGAGTCTAGCGCATCAGTGGTGGGCTCTCCCTTGACTCAGCATGGTGCTGGGGGAACAGCCATTTCTCTGCTCACAGAATCAAAAGGACATAAACCACCCACAGCTGTTTCCCTTATGCATTTTTTTCTGGGAGAGCACAAGGCAAGGTAGTTTCTTGCCTTACTCTGGAGGGAGTCTTTCCTGGTCCTGGTGCTGTGGGGCATGGCTGGAGAAGATGGGTCTCCATACGGGGAGAGGAAGTTTTGCCAGTGTTCTGCTGAGGGGTTAAGCGCAGCCTCTGTTCCACACTGACCTGCATGTTGGAGTCCCCAGCAGCAGGCACAGAGGAGACCCTTTTACCTCCCTGCATGGATTCCTATTTATCCCTGAAGTTCTTGGATTGGTGTCCTGGTTCCGCTCCTTCGACAGCTGCATTCCCCAGTCACACTCTGCTGGTGTAAAATGGCCAATCTGCCTTTCCCTGGATGGTGCTGCAGTTATTTACATGTCCTGAACCTCTCTCTCCTTCGTAATTAAGGGTGTGACTGACCTCATATGAAGAGCTTTTCATGGCCTTAAATGGCAGGACTGCGAAACCAAGAAGGCTTTCCACCCCGACCCCTACAATATGATTCATGCACATGCACCAAGCATCATCCTTTGTTTAACCTTGCAATAATCTACAGCTTTACTAAGGTGTCACTCACAGAGGTGACTTGAAAACAAACCAACAAACATCTCTCTTAAATTACTTGGTAAAGCTTTTCATTTTCTATCACTTTGCTTCACAGCTCTGAGTAACAGCAGACAGGGAAGATATGCAACCTACTGGCTTTGAATGACATGGAAAGCCAAGTGCCTGGTCATGACAGCACATTCAGGTTTGCAGAAACAGAGCCCGGAGGCATATGCATTTCTGCACACCCAATTCTACACCAGCATTTGCAATTGCTGAGCTGCTTGTACAAACCAAGCATTTTGCGTAGGCAAACCGATATTTATTCAGTCTCATTTGAATGCAAAGCTGCCACCCTTACATGCATAAAGCAAGCATGCAACACCTCACAAATAGACACACTACCCCCAGTGGTGGTGGAGTGCAGTCCCCAGCTTCCCGACAGCAAAGTCCTGGGATTTCAGTATCAGCTACTGCTCAAAAGGAGCTCAGCATCTCATCAGATTCCAGTTTGTTGTTACACATTGGCTACCTCAAATTATCCCTGCTGGTTTCCATGCAAAGTGTTATTTTTGCTTCCTTCTGTACATGTCTTTGCTGGGTTCCCAGACATTATTAAGCATCTGTCACACTCCACCCCAGAGGTAGCTGCATTTCAGCTGTGGCTGAATGATAGCTGTGTACGTAGTCTGCAAAGCATTTAGTGATTCTTCAAGATGACAGGAGCTGGGGATGTCAGTCATTTTCATTAACATAAATAAGATATGTTTCATTTTAGTCACTTTAAAATCATTGAGTCATTTATTGATGTCTCAGTAATTTATGAGCTCTATATCTTGGCTGGAAACCTACCAGTGTGACTGTTTGCAGCAAGAAATGGGCTCAGTACAGAGACAGATCTCTGTTCAGCTGAAGATCAACTATTTCTTCCCTGGGTCAAAGTGTTAAACAGTCTGGGGTGACAAGGCTTGAGAGCCTTTCATCTGCAGTTCATACAGTTAGTGGCAAAATGCTTTTACTACAGCGCCCAGTGAGAAATGGGTCAGCCATTTCTCAGTTCCTGTTGGTTCTATGGCTTATCACGGGCATCCAAAAACTGGATCTAATTCTCCTTTTTTGCTGGCAACCATAGCCCAGGGGGCAAAGGACTTATTAGGACAGAGAATGAACTTCCTTCCTGCTCCTAGAAATGGTCAGCCAGGAGGAAAGGTGCACATGTTATGTTTGCTCTGCTGCAGCTGGAGCTTTATCTGGAAGAAAAAGAAAGAGAATTATGAGTCTCCCAGGGTGTCAGTCAAGCACTCTCATCAGACTAATTTCAGACAAAAATTTTATCAGGCAAGAGAACTGAGTGGGTTCAGATGAGCTCTGGAGAGGCATTCAGATTTTCTGCTGATGAGACAAACCAAAGTGGGATTCCATCTCGTCACAGTCCAGAGAGAAGAGGAGGCCTGCATCCTCAACACCACCTCAGCAGCCCCCAGCCTAGTGGTGGGCTAGAAGATTTGTTCAAAAAACATGTCCAGGCTCTTAATCTCTTGCAAGATATCTGCACTGTCGTCCCTCTGCCACATGTTTTGAATCCTCTCTGCTCTCAGAAATGCCCAGCAAGGGTGACCATGAAACCAATGCAGAGAAGAGGGGTGGGGGAGTCATGACCTGTATGAGGGTCAGCCAAGCAAACTGTGATGCTGGGGGTAAAGAGGTGCCCCCAGCCACTCCAGCTCTGGCCACAATTTTTCCTTGGAGCAGCAGGAAAAGGAGAGGAAGACCGGAAGAGGGTGCCCAGAACCCACACTAACATTTGTCTCTTCCCCATAATATCACCTCTCTGGCACCTCACTAGTGGGAGAGAGGTAGCTTCAAGAAGAGGTTTTACCAAGCCCAGGAAGGGGGGAAAAAAAGCAACCCAAAGTCCAAACTTCTGTCTCCCTTTGTCTCCTCTCACCCCTATTCCTTCCCTTTCCCTCCTGTTTCTATCCTGTTCTCTTCTCCCCTCCTTCTTACTTTCCTTACTTACTTCCCCATCCCTTCCTGCCTCTTCCATCCTCTTCCCCTTGTTTTCTCCTAGGCATCCCCATAGGCATCCTGCTCTGTTCAGAGGCCCACAAAAGCACATGTCTCCCTTAAACTCTACTTTTAAATAGGCTGCAACCGTGTTTCAGTGGCCAGTCGGAGGGACTTGGGCATCACTGCTTTGCCACCAGACTGCTCTGTGACACACCACCTCTTCCCACAGGAGCCAGGAGCATCCTCATCCCACACTCACCTGGGGATCCTTGGCATGGAGCAGAGAGAGGAGAGGAGATGGTCCTGTCTGCACTGCAGAGTTGCATCACACTTGTGGGTGATGCTTTTTAGAAAGCATTGCCAAGAGTTGACACAGCATCTGAGTGGTCCTTAGTTCCCTCCAGCTCCAGAACTGAGCCCATGTGGGTGACCCATGTGCAGGCTAGAGATGCTCAGGTGCTGCTCTGTCTTACAACTGGGACCCATCTGCAGCCCTGACTTTCCATAGGGTTAAAGACCCCTCTCCTCCTTGCTCCCTCCTGAATATCACCTCTTTGGATGCAAAACCAAGGCTCAAGGCTGGAATTTGTCAATTCTGCATTTGTCGACTTGTCACCCAAGAATGTTAATGATCTTCCTACATGGCCCGCAGCCTTCAGAGGTAAAATAGCTCTCCTGGAACACTAGGATTTTCATTGATTTACTTTTAGTGCTTCCAGACAGTAAAGTTCTCTTGGTTTTGACCAGCTAATTGTATTTTCTGAAGGCACTTTATCTGCCTATCTGTTATGTACCAGTGGGATGGTGGGTGAGTGTGTAGCTGGATGGGCTCACACACAGGTGGGATGACTGGCAGACTGCTAGACAGGCTGTGGTGGGAGCCATTTGATTTCAACAAACAGCACAGCTTTCAATCCAGTTAAGACACGCAGCATGCTAGGTCCCGGTGACTGCAGCAGATCACTCTGCTAAAGTCCATCATGCTGCCAGTAGAGCAGCCCCTGGCTTTTGTTTGAGCAAAAAAGGCTCTTTTGCAAGCTACCCGGTCTGCTAACACTAGCAGAAACACAGTTAAATTTGGTGGCACCGGAGCAATAGCACAGCAAGTCTGGATTTATCAAGCTTCTCTGGCCACTGGAAAAGCTGTGCAGATGCATCTTCATGGTGATGAAAACTGAGATGTTTTATGTCCCATCTGCGATGAGCTATTAACATCCACACAATTAGTTATTGTAGCCCAGCGATGAGCGGTAACAGAAGATGCTGTGATATCACTACTGCACATTAGTATCTGCCCTTAGTGAAATAAAGCAACCCCTCTGTGGGAAAGCGATGTATTATATATAACACTGCCGAGTGAATTTTCCCTGGCATTTGAAAGGCAGAAATGCAAAGCACACAAATACAGCCCAGCACGGGAACACACATCACTAAATTGTTAAAGGCATGTCTAAACTAGTCACAGATGGGAATACTTCTCTGAACCTGGGCATTATTGCTTTCTGAATACCTTACCCTCTCACAAGATTTACTGCTGAGCACAATACGGGAGCCAGAGCTGACATTTGATAGCTGAGGCAGTTGTCTAAATGTGAAAGACAATAAATCTATACCAAGTCAAAAGGCCAGAACGATCTTAGGATAGATGGAAAAGGGTATCTCTAGGCCAATCTCCAGATGGGAATCTAGACCAGTCCCTGTTGAGCTGCCACTGTAGCTGCTTGGCACTTCAGACCTTTTGTTTTATTTTTTGAATGTGCTCTTAGTGTAATTTTTCACAGCCCCTTTGAACAGGTTCCACTGAAACTCCCCAGATCTCTCGACGTGTTTTGGAGTCCAGCCTTGGCTCTCAGAGTGAAAAAGGTATATGTCAGAGCTCCAAAGCCCTGGGCTTCAGGAGGAGGTAGGAGTCTGCCCCTCGGTCTCCTGCCATGCCCAGTAGCCAGCAGCAGGGTTGCTCTCCCTCTGTGGCCACTTGCAAGGATGAAGGGCCTGGCCTCAGGACTGTGGCTTCTTCCCTTCTTCTGGAACATGTGCCAATGTGTTTGGGGGTGGAGGGGAGAGGGAGTCCACGTTAACTGTGACTCAATGTGTTATTTCTGGCAGCTATTCCACAAGATATTTTTTTCTGCGTTAAAATTCAAAAGCCCAGGAAGGCAGCTCAGGGACAGACTCCAGGATGCCAAAACCTGTAACTCAGAGCAATACACAACTGTATAACAAAAACAAAAAAAACCAAACAAACAAGAAAGACCACCTCTCCTCAGTGTTCTTACCATTAAAACCTCTCAAGCCTCCAGGAAATTATTTTTTGAAAAAACAATGACTCAAATCTCCAAGGACCCTGCAGTCTCATGTTGAGCTGATGCAGTTGCTTTGGTCTGGCCTTTCAAGTTGCCTCCCCGCGGCTACTGCCCACCCCAGTGCCACCCCAGTGTGGCCAGCTGCACCAAAAGCATGTCCTGGCAGGGAGAGGATGGGCACCCATGTCCCTGCCACCCTGGGCAGGTGGCTGCGCCACAGTGACTCGGCTGCCCACAGCCCTTAAGAGGGGAACGGGTACTGGGGACAGGCAAGTGTCTCTCATAGTCCCAGCAGGTGACTCAGTGGAAGGTACGCAACCGCAAACGGTTACTTTTTTGTTTGTTTTTTTTCAGCCATCTTCCAGGTGAGCCACTCAGACCCCGAATACCTGCAGACAGTACAAAGCTCACACCAGTCATGCAAAACCTGGGGCCAAGTAGAAGCCTGCGGGGCCAGCGTTGCACTTGGTTCGCGATACGTGACGAGCTCCTGGTGGCAGACAAGGGTGTTGTGGGGTGCGGCGTACATCACATGGGATCCCTGGGCACGCAAGACACTGTGGAAATGCAATGTACCGTTGATCCTATTCCCCCATGTCCCGGTCGCTCCATCCCTCCTTTAGGTCTTGCAAAGTGGAACATCCACCTAAACTGCTTTTATTGACTCCTTCCACACCAGCAGCCACTTTGCAGAGATTAGCCCATAAATGGGTTTTGTGCCCTCTCCCTAACCTCAGGCCAGTCCACTGCATGACCCATTACTCTCCTGGCCGCCCTCACCATGTGCCAGCAGGTCACCATGGGTCCCCAGGGGCCACCACTGTCCATGACATTGAAAACACTCTCCTCCACCCCAAAAGCCATAGCCTGCTCAACCCCAGCACCACAGCCTGACCTCAGCAAGGCTTCCCCCATGGCCTGGGGAGAGGTGGCTGGTTTGGGGGAAAGCACAGAGGTTGGTAGCTGCAGAGGGCAAGGGGTGAGAGAAAGAAACAGGGAGAGAGAAAGCAAAGATCCTGGAGAGATATAGAGCAAGAAGGGAAGGTTTCACATGGATCCAAGGTGAGTCAGCGGTGCCTACAAGGTGGATGACACTAGGGAACAGGTTGAAGGAGAGGCGCTAACGCTCTGCCATGATTGCCCAGCAATAATACACAGCCAAGTCAGGTCCATGGCACAGGAGAAAGTGTTGCTGTAAGGAAAGCAAGGTATGCGTCTGAAGCATGAGACCTCAACAAATATGGATTTGGGGTTCAGCCTCCAGGCTTTGCTGCTTTACATGTGGCTCCTGGCTGCAAGCCCTTCTGCCTGCTTGCTTTTGTATCCAAGTTTTGCTCTCTCCCCCTCTCTCACTTTCATGCTTTTCTGGTCAAGTAGGAGCTTTGCTCTGGGTTGGCCAGGGTTGGAGAACCAGCTGGAAGCACGGGGGGAAGGAGCAGAGAGCACAGCGGTGGAGACAGGTGGTGGCTCCAGATGGTGGGGAGGGGACTTCATGGTGGGGGGCAACGGCAGGGGAAAGGAAAAGCTGGAGAGAAGCAGGGGATGAAGAGATGGGATGGAACGAGTTGAATGAGAAATCGCAGGAGAAAAAGACTTGGGCATTCATCTGGGTGCCACACACCTCACACTGCGAGCGGCTCCTCTCTGTCTGCAATGGTTTGGTTAATGCTTAGAAAGGGAATAAAATGTGTGTATGCCATATATATTTTTTCTTTTTTTTTTTTGTTAATAACAGTGATCTATTTATAGGCTGTAAATTATACACCGTGAACGTTGCTCAGAGACAAGACATTATTTTGCTGCCAACAGGGAAAAGGGAAGGAAAGAAAAAAAGAGACAGGAGAGAGAGGGGAGAGAGAGAGAGGAGACACATAGAGAAAGTGAGGAAGCTGTGAGCTTCTGCAACCCCCCCCTGCACCTCACACATTTACAGCAAAGGACACATTGTGTGCAAGAGGGATGACACTGAAAAGGAGAGATACACAAGGCCAGCTTCAGGAGCCCAATCCCTCTCCTTTCTTCCTGCCATGCTGGAAAAGTGTGTGGGAATTTCTGAATGAGCTGGGGTATTTTCTAGGGCCTCCTCTGAGTGCCAGAGCAAAGCACCATGAAAAATGTTGCACAGGAGCTGATGGCCTGTGGTATCTGGCATCCTCCCACCTACTGCAGACACAAGTGCATGGGCCAACTGGCCAGCTATCCTGGCCCCGCAGAAAGCAAAATCTGAATGCTTGAAAAAAATGCTTTACTATTCCCCTTTTCTTTTCAGTCTCTTTTCTGGTTTCCCCCCAAAGCCTTCTCCCTCCTTTTGAAACCACGCATGAACAGAGGAGACATTTGAACTCAAATTCATCTGCCAGAGTTAGAAACTCAGTGACGCTGCCTCCCTTTGCTGTCAATAGGGAAAGGGAAAGAAGACAATTCACCTGCTTGGCCATTAATTATAAGATGTCCCTACAGTATTTAATTAAGTATAATATTTAAGTATCTAACATCAGATGAGATATGTCTAGGCCTTATGAGAAACCAACAAATTGTTTCCAGCAAGCTTGCTGTATACAGGATGAAACCATTCAGGAGTAACCCTGGGCCATGCAGAATAAGAAAGATTTATTTTTAATGCAACTACTGATAAACTTTTCCATTAATCCTGAGGCTTCAGAAAGTATCAGAGCAAATCTAACATACCTTCTTTTTTTCCTGAATCTTACTGACCTCTTTCTTTCGATCTCTGAGCTTTATTCATCTAATTGTTCCTTTCTTTCCACAATAGTCCACTTCCTTTTTTGTCATCTAGATTTCATACTGGTTTTAATACTCCATTCCTTTTGTTTTTATACACTGGGACAAGAATAAGAGGTTTTGATCCAGCTTGCCTGTAGAACTAAAAAATCTTTGTAATCTCTGAGGTTTCCCCATATCTGTTCTGTATGATCAAAACACAAAACCTGGAATGTGAAACCCACTCAGTTTACAACCCCACCATGAAAAGCACTGTATATCCACCCTACTGGCACTGCAAACAGACCTTTGACTGACAACCCACTGCAAAACATCTGTAACATCCTCTGAGCAATGTCACAATCCAGACATAGACCAGGAGCAGATACTGCTTCCTACACAGCCTCAAATGCAAGGGGCACATGTGTAGAGGCATGCAAGACTGAGATCCTAATTCAATCCACTTGTCTTTTCTCCGGTACTTAGTAATTGGCTCAGATTTGGAGTGCCCAGGGTCAGCCATGTTCTGCGGACAGGGCTTCCCTGCATTTCAGTGCAGGCAAAAAAGGAAGCCAATACAGAGAGCTGGAAAAAGATGAGAGGGATCTGTTTGATGGTCTATTGAATCATGAACAGTTGAGTAACAGGTGGTTGAGTAACTGGCGGGGTACTGCTTGGCATTTTTTCCAGCCACATATTCCTCAAGAGGAAGGAGCAATTTAAGCCAGTCATCCTCAGGATGGAACTAAAGTGAGATCATTAATTTGGATCTGAGTTTGCAGGGCAAAAACCCCAAAGTGATTGTCTAAGCTGTTAGTTAGGAAAGATGGCATACACATTTAAGATGGTGCCATGTTCAATGCCATGTAATGAAATCTGTGAGCTCCCTGGAAGCACCAGCAAATGGGAGCAACAGCATTACAGTGCTTGACACCAAGAGCCTGCCCTCTGCAGCTGACGTTACGAGCCAGCCTAGGACACTGTCATAGAGAGCAATCCTTTTAATGATGAGTGCTTGTTTGGTGACCTGTGTGCAAAAGGACTTTCTAATTCCACTTAAAGGGACACAGAAACACCATCCCAGATGAATCCAAGGGTAACTCTCATGCAGTGCTGTACAGAGATATCTGACAGACACTTAGCAAAATGTTACATCATACAGAGTTCCATAAGTGTGTTCAGAGGTACTGACTTCTGCCCTGGAAGTATTATTGATATAGAACTTTTGGCAGAGATACCATGTCAGCAAACTGCCTTTGCACCCCAGCAGTAGCTCTTTCTACAGCTAGGAGAGGACATCCATGCCGGCAGTGATGTGTGGGCAGGGACCTTGCAAAGCAAACACTGCTGCCAAATAAATAGAAACTCAGATCTCCAGAGTTTTCCGTTTAGCCTGGAGAACAAGTCACCCAGCAGAATGGATCAGCCCAACTACTCCTCATCCGAGCCCCGGGGAACAGCCCTACCTAAGCAGAGCACACCCTTCCCCCTCAAGCTCTGATCTTGCCAGAGCTCAAATACAAGCAACGTGAAAGAATATCCCACAGTTGCTGATGAATTAGTACATACTGCCTCCTCTCCAAGTCGGGGCTAAAGCTAAATCTGTCTGCATCAGATTAGAGAGCTACGTTCCCTCCCCAAACCCTATCACCTGCAACCCTGCCTCAGTCCTATCCCCTGAAGCTCAGAAGCGACTCCTGGACCAGTCCTCCCAGCAAGTGGACTGGCAGCCCTTACCCTTGGCAGGGTCTTGCAGCCAACTTGTATTTTCACTGGTGCAGCAAATCAGAACTGAGCAGTCACCCCATCTCAGCCTTGCAGGGCACAGCAGTCTCCAGAGCTGCTGTCTGTAGCCTTCCCTCACATGCCCTTCCCATGCCAGAAACCCCTCTCCTCCCTGTGCCGCACAGCCCGGCCGTAGCTGCCAATCCACAGGCAGACGCCTGCCAGGGAGACCCAGCAGGGCTGAAGTTCTGCAGAATCACATCTGCTCCTTTGTCCTGATTTACCCCATCTCATCTATGATTTCATTCAACTGAAATCACAACAGCTTTTCCAGTCCTACGTAGGCAGGGCTGATCCCTTCATGGTTAGATTTTTTTTTTTTTTTAATGAGTATTATTTTGGGGTGGAGGTGGAGGGGAGGGTGCTTAAATGCAAAAGTCTGAATCTATAACATAAAATCTTCACTCAGCCTGAAGGAATAAGTTGGCAGATTGATGGGGAGCGTCACCGTAGTGTGAAAGAACAAATAGGGTGAAGATGCTGCCAGATGGAAAACTGAATCCTATTTGGCTCAATGAGCATACATATCTTTGGTGGCATACGCACCACTGGCACATTCTGCAATCAAACCTTATTTAATCTTAGCTGTAGCTACCACCAAATTCTGCCCTGATCTATAAGCAACAGCAAAATATTGCACCCAAGTGATCCGTGGGCTTGGAGAACCCTTTCCTTGTCCCGCTCAGCAGATCACAGATTCATACCTCTGTCCTTACACCAGTGATTTCTATAGCCCCGGGTAGAGGACCCTGGAAGGATATCTCCCCCATGCACATCCCTTCCACCTCTCCAACAGCTGGAACCTCCTTCCAGCAAGAGACCTGGGAGGGACGGCTCTTTGCAGAAGGCAAGATAGTTTCTACGTGGGTGAGATTGTTGTTGTGAGGGCTCTAGAGAAGGAGAAAAACCTCCTCTGTTACTAAGCAGGGATCTGAAGGCCGTTGTCGGGGGAGAAGCAGAAGAATTGCCATAAAAGGAAGAATTATTCTGCCTGCAGCCAAACCACCTCGACTCTGATCTTGTCAGATCTCACAGCAGCAGCAGGGCTGGTCAGCACGGGGAGGCGATTCCCGGGGGGAAAGCAGCATGTTGCAGTGACGCAGGGAAGGGGGGAGGGAGCTTCTCATCCAATGCAGACAGTAAACACATTCCCCCTGTGAACTTCTTAAGGTTCTATTTCCTGACCAAAAGGAGAAGGGCCCTTTATGATCCGAGGGGTGCTAAGTGCGCAACACATGGAGCATCTAATCTGGCTTTCTCATCTAATTCCAGAAGGAATAATTAGATAATGCCAGAGTACCCTCTCTCTCTTTCCACCTTCTTTACTCCCTCACCTAAACTGCTCCAGCAGGTTACCAGCCCCAGCACTGTTTGAAGAACTGCGTATGAAAAATGTCCTGTTATAGGAAATGTAAGGCCTTGGGAACAAAGCGACCCATTGCAAAGCCACCTATTGGGAACAGAGTGACCCCTTGCCTGATCAGCAGGACGACCACCAGGACAATAAAGCAGGAATGGGTGTGGCAGGGGAGAGGGAACTTAGAGCACAGGATCCATCGATCCAACACCAGAGTCAACATTTCTCAATGGACTGCAAGGAAAAAGAGACACCCTCCAGACCCCAGCCCCTTTTTCTGCAGTACACAGAGATAACCCTGGGCAGGCTGCCTCCTTGCTTCACCTCTTAACTGTGCCCTGCTCAGACAGCAGAACTGCAGAGGCTAACACAACAGCAGCACCCTCAAACGTCCTTGAAAACCCTGGGACAGAGATGACAGCAGGGTTAAGTCCACCCACAGCAACTTTCCTTCAGCTCGACTGAGTCCGTGTTGACTTCTGTCCACAAGACAGTTGTTTAAATTCACCATAAGACAAGTAGGAGGAGAATAATAGATCAGGGGGAGGAAATAACCGACTCTTGTCCTGCTGCTCTTTGTCCAGTAAAGTGATAAGGCAGAAAAGAGAGAGGAGGCTTTTTCCCCGCCGCATTAAGAAGCTGAAAATTGAAGAGCAAATGAAGAGTATATTTGAAGATAGCACAAATCCTTGATAAAGCCTCTCTGAAACTTGATGAAAAATTTCAAAGTGTATCAGGAAAGCTGGGATTCTCTAAAGGATAAATCCAGACAGGGCAAATTGAGGAGAAGAGATGGACACAGATGGTTGGCCTGGGCCCTCTGGAGCGAGGTAGGCATGTAGAATGAGCTTTAACCTCCATGGAGCCTGCTGGCTCAAGGTCAGGGAGAGAGCACTAGCCTGGAGGTGAAGCACCCAGGGCCTTCAGTCTCTGCTAAGCCTCTCCTGCCACTTCAGGAGACAACTCCATTGTGCAAGCACTGCAGATGCAGAGGCTGCTGGGGCAACCATAAGCACGGCATGGTCTCCATCTTGCCTTGCTCTCTGTTCACTTTGCTGCCTCAGGGACAAGCTGTAGCCAGCACCGGCAAGCAGCATACTTGTCTCCCTGCCTCACCAGGAAAGCAGGGGAGCATGCCATGGCCACGGTCATTGCCATGTGGCGTTGAGGTCTTTGGGAGGAGATGTAGATGCAGTCACTAACCCCAAGTCTTGGTTTTCTCCAGTGTCTCTTATAGGTGAGCAAGCAGAAGCACTCTGCCTAACTTTTCAGATCTGCACTAACCCTAACTCCCCCAATATTTAAAAGATTTGGCCTAAATTTCTTACCTGCTCTTCAAGGATTTGTCTTCCCCCCTTCCCTTTTCCAACAAATTAATTCCCTTGGAACAGATCTGTAATTAAGAAATCATACAAGGGACTTTGTCATCAGGTAAATACAGAACATAGTGTCTGGAGACAGAAATTCTTTCTATGAAGATTAATTAGGCAGAGTTCCTGTCCCAGTCTGTCTGGCAGTGGGGGGAACAGGGTCTGAACATGGGAGAGAAACACCAACACTCTCTCCCCCGCACATCCAGCACCATCCACCCAGCAAGCATCACGCAGGGAGGCTCTTCAGAGGATACAGACGGTTTCTCTATTTGCAGGCTTTTGGTTTAGGAAAAGCTGCTGCTAAGACTATCTCATTCAGCAGCAGAGAAAAAGGCTGGAGAAAATACACTTATTCTTGATCAGAAAGGACCACATTTACTTGCCCTATGTGCACTTGCTTTCCCAGAGGGGGTGCAGACAGGAACTGATGTTTGCGATGTGTCCAGTGCTTGGTGAGAAGGCAGGTGCAGGAGAGGCAATAGGACACAGCTATGCCTCTTCCTGGCAGATCATCTTGGCAACAGATATTTTGCCTTAGGAGTTTGTGCTCTTTGGTGCCCACCAGGCAGCAGCAACCTGACTGCAGAGGCCTGAGTCAGTGAAGGGAGCAGGAAACATAGAGCGATAAAGAGAAAGCACAACTTTGCTTTACATGTTGAGTGGAAAACAAAAATATCCCACATGAGGACAAAAATCCACAGAGGCCACAGCATACAAAGCAAAGCAATGGATGGAGAGATGGTGCAGAACTCAACCCAGAAACTGTGTTAAAGCAGCAAGGAGAAAAAGGGCTGAGGAAAGAGGTACCAAGCATCTGCCACTAAAATTAATTAAATGTAGCCAAAGAAGGAAAAAGCTCAAGAGAAGAGAGGGAAGATAGGAGCATATCTTGGTGGGGAGCGAGAGGACTTGGTGTGGGAGGGAGTGCTTACCCTTTCACCAGAAGACTCACACGCATAGGTCCTGCTAAAGGACAGGTGTGGGCAAGAGTGGATTACTCCAAACGAGGAGGCTCTTCTGCCTCCACCTTGCATGGCCACATATGACCCTTTCTCCTGTGCCTGAGTTTCGTGTACCAAAGCAGCACTGGCAAAGACCAGAGTGAAAAGATATGCGTGATATTCACAGTGGTCCCTTCCCCATCACCACTCCCCAGTAGGTAGCGTGGGCTTTGTGGCTATCAGCAGCAGATTTTGACCTGAGATGGGAAGGCTTAGGCAGACTAGCCACCTCTGATCATCCAGCCTTGCCCACAGGCAGCCAACAACAGGAGCATACAGCTCCAGATAACGATCTTAGAAAAGCTCCTGCTTGTGTATAATAACTTGTTCTTTTAATAACAGTGGCAATACCTGCACTTCTTGTAACAAGTTCAGCCCTTGGGATGTTTAATGTCAGAGTCCCAGAAACCTGGATTAGCTAGCTGGTAAGACGTGGGCACTTCAGAGAACAGCAGGTCTCATCTGGGAGGCACATGGCTTCAAGTAAGCTCTTGGCCCAACGTAGTGACTGAAACATTGTCGACATTCCCGGGAAGGAAGGAAGAAAAAATTATATTCCGAGAAAGTGAAGAAAGCCTTTGATGCTCAGTTTATTGGGAGGCATAATGTGATATATGAGAGATTTAGCCAGCATTATCAAGAACTGGAGGAGACTGCTAAGTCCTTCAGAAGAGAGGCACAGAGCTATTCAGGACACTTCCAGAGAATTTATAAGAGGCAGCATCACTGTGGGCCTGAGAGACAAAGAGTATTGGGCTCCTCCTTCCAGCTTGATCCACACTGACTTTAGCAAAGACCAAAAAAACTCCAAGAGTAGAAAAGAAGAAGGAAGATTTGGAGAGTAAGGCGTGCACAGGAGGAAGAAGCAGGTAGGTTGATGCAGCCCGTGATAATTCCCACGCAGGTGAAAGGGACCAGGCACACCACAAAAACCTTCAGGGACAAAGAAAGAAAGAACAGAAGACATGCTGAATATGCCTATGAAATCAGGCCCTGTGTTTTTATGCACAAAACAAGCTTGCAGGAGGCCATAAGAAAGGGAGCTCAAGTCTGTCATCCTCAAGCAAAGACGTAATTAGGAGAAACTGCACTTGACACAAAAAGCCACCAAGGTGTGCAGAAGCAGGGTAAGCCCTCACACCCCAGACTTTAAGGCACAGGATTTCAGGTGCTATGATGAAACCCTAAAGGAAATTACATCTTGGATTGCCAGGAGGTCCCAGCAGAGACAGGGAAAAAAACCTACAACCCACAACCCCTAGGCTGGCCCAGTCTTCAGAAAAAGCTCCTAACTGGGGCAGGAAGAGGTTTATATTCTTCCCTTCAGATGTCCCTTTGTTGTCAGCAGCTCCATGCTCTATACCACTTGCAGCAGCTGGCCAGTCATTCACAGTGCATATAGAAGGGCTCACCCTGGGATATTTTGCCCACAAAGCTTTCCTTAGGAGACAAAGATCATACTCTCAATTGGAGATGAGAGCAATAGAGGTAGCAGGAGATGCAATTCTGATGTAAGGAAGGAGCTAGATACTGATATGGGATTAATGCCCTGTAATTTTTGACGCCTAAGCACAGATAACAGCATAACATAGGAAATGAAGCTAGACCTGCTTGCAGTCAAAGGAGAGACAGGTACTTCTGCATTGTGATTCTTCGATCTATTTGAGATAGGTACATAAGGATAAGATAAATCATGCTCTTCCTCTCCCATGGCTATAAGGGCAGCCTGGCGTTGTGGTAGGCATCCATCCTTAGAGAGAGAAACCCACCACCAGCACCTAGAGAGCTTTGAAAGGCTCCAGTAACCCAGGCCAAGGCACAACTAACCTGGTGACAATGAACAGCCTCCTCCAGAGAGGACACCAGTACCACAGGCCTGATGATAAAACCGATATACCTGTGAAGATACTGCAAATCGGTCTCTATGTTGTGCTTGCTGCAGGTGCAGGACCACTCCCACCCCAGTGGGAGCCCGTGGGGCGGTCTTGGCCTCCACTCAAGAGCCCAAGTGCTCCCATCCCAAGGCCCAGCGTGGTCCCAGCAAGTAGGCAGATGTGGAAAGCAGAGGCTCATCATCTTCCACCCTGCAGATAAAGCACCAGAGATTAGGGGCCACCACAACCTTCAGAAGAAGAAGGAAGAAACAGGCAGTTGTCATGTCCTTCATGAGACAAATGAAATCATTTATCCCATTGTTTCAGGTAGCCTTGGTGCCAAGGAGGAGCTACTGCTCTGCTCTGCCCAGCTCATTTTCTCATTTCTCTCTTTCTCTGAGTCTACCAGCTTTGGTCCAAGAAGGCCACAGCAGAGTGCTGGGGAATACAGCCCAGCAGCACAGCCTGAGGAAAGGGCAATTAAAGTGATCATCTGCCTTTTCTCTGTTTGATTGGCAGCTAAGTGCAGGTGAGGAGAGCTGGGCCACGAGCAATGCCTAAGTAAAAAGTACTTCACAGAGAAACTAAGATGCTCTTAAAAAAAAAAATCTCCTGTTCTGGGGAACCCAAAGAGAGGTCTCTGTTTAGCAGGAACCACACGCAAGTGAAGAGTGACAGCCCAGAAGCCCCCTCCCTCCTTTACGTATGAGTGATTCCTGCTGGTTTCCAGGGGGGAATGTTTGTGTCTTGATGTTGGAGAATGACCAACAAGATCACCAACAAAAACACAATTAGTTCCAATTGCAGAAGGCTGTTAGTTTTGTATGTATGTGAGCGTGTGTGCTGACTACGTAAAAATGAGTTTACAGAGCTTAAAATCAATAATTTCCCTCTTGCGTAAATTTATTCTCCATCTTCTGTGCAGCCATAGTAGCCTAGGCAGTGGCCACAAGCAAGTCAGAGAATCTGGTCAAGACCTGGAGAGCTCCATGGAGGTTCGTTGGGGTCAAAGGGATATTTTACTGCTAGGCAAGGATACAGGGAGATACTGCCTTTCAGGAGGAGAGATATAAGCCAGGTTTCTTTGCATAAAGGCATCCATGGGGATTCTCCACAAATGGCACATGCTGGCCAAGCTCTGGCCACGCGCCAGCCTGATTTATTGTATCTCAACTCCCCTTCCAGCTCACATACTCTCACTTGTGCAGGGACATACATGTCATAGGAGTAGATTGTAGATGATCTATTTCTGCCTCTAGAGCATGGAGAAAAAAGTCACGGTCTCATGTTATTTGCACTGTAATCACAATAGCCATCTGCTGAACCAAACCAAGTTGAGGCTGTTCATTCAGGATGTGCATAGGGAAGTTTTTCTTCTTATTTTGCAACCACCAGATCTAGATGCTTACTTTCTAAAACCCCCCTTAGATTTCATGAAATCACCAGAGTCCAAGTCTGGTACTTTAATAAAGTCCTACGCAAAGCTAGGAAACTTATTTCAACAACTTTCCTCAGTCTCTGGGGTTACTGCTAGCTGTAAGGTCCTAGTTGCAGTCTCTAACCACTACCTCAAATAATTAATAAAAGCAAGTATCCTGCAAAATAAACACAGATTAAATGAGGCTGTTTACCATCTATGCTTCTTACACTACTTTGTTTCTCTATCCCATCATCTTTCAGCTGTTGGCTTCTGTAAGCACATGCTATCTTTGGAGGCACCTCACCTACAGCACCTGGATTAAGAGCGCAAACACAACACAAGCAATTCAAACTGGCCCCACAAACCAGCCCCATGCCCGAAAGGGACTGGAGAAGACATCAGCAGAGAGATAAATCATGACTGATGTTAAACCCAGATGCATCACTTCACAAAGTGCCAGGGTCTGGTATTCAGAGCAGAGGAATTTATGAGTTTAGTTTGGACGTAAGTGGCAAAAGACTTAGCACTAGGCAGTCTGAACGATGTTAAGCACATTCATCTTGTCCAGAGATGAATGAAATGTTATCAGTAGAGCCAGAGAGGGTAATTTGACCTTTCTATCTGTCTGTTTTTCTCCATCCTTGCAGCTGAAGTAGAGAAAAAGAAATCCTTCACTAGTTCTATCAATAAACTTCAGTTCCCTTTTTGTTCCCCAGGGCCTGAGAGCGTAGGAGATACCAAAATGCACCTTGCACACAGGAGAGGCTCAGGATGCAGCAGAAAGACAGGTGGAGACGTAGAGCTGGCAGCGGGTTGAGACTACTGGAGTTCACAAAGAGACAGGGATTTTGCTGGAACAGGTTGTAGGATACCCAGGAGAAAGCAATGGGAATGTTGTGCTCACTGAAGACCCTGTGCATGGAAAAGTTGTACAGTGGGTTGTACAATGGGCCTGGAAGTCAGGAGTCCTCATATTCAAGCCGCTCCTCTCATGCCAAGAGGCTTCCAGCATTGGAGACATACCAACAACAAGGTGCAGAAAGCATAGCACTGAGGGCTGCATCCATCCAGAAGAGCAGGGAAACCAGAGCACCATTGGGACTGGCTATTTCCTGAGCACTGGGAGTCCCATTTGAAGAGGTTCCCCCATCCATCCCTAGTAGGACCAGACACACTATAAAACACAAGAAAAAAGCAGGTGCACACAATGAAATGAGGAGCAAGGGGACCCAAGGACTGTGCCAATGGCCAGGAACAGAGTGTATTGCACACTGGAAAGTCCCACAAGGGTCTGGCAACCAGCATCTCCCACCTCTTTCCCCTATTGCAGGAAACCTGACAGAGACACAGCTTCTTCCTTCCATCCCAGCTTCACCTCACATCTCCCCCCACCCTGGGATCTCCTGTGCCTGACACAGCTGATTGCATGGTCTGCAACCTGTCGTGGAGGCCCACAAAGCAGAAGGAAGGCTCCAAAGCTGCGGAGTGGCAAAGGGACCCCTGCCCTGTCTCAGCATCCGTATCTATGTCCGCCATGTGCCTCTTATTTCAAGTTACAGCTATTGCCTTCACAAGTCCAGGACATCGTGGCAATTCCAGGTGCTGGAGGAGAAGCCATTCCTCAGCTGGCTGGTGAAGAGCTCTGCACAAGCTCAACAAAAGCCTCAGCAATGAACCTGCAACAAAGCGCAGTCTGGGGAAGGTGGAGGAGGAGAAAAAAATCTCCCCTAGCTGTAGACTGTTGGTTTATACTCGGAATATATAAGAGAGAAATATACGGCAGGAACTTCTTCTGTATGGGTTCTGGTCAGACTTGAAAATGCTCCGGTAAAAGTTTTACTGTAAAAGTTATGGCTTCAGTTTTTTTAATTTTCTTTTTTTTGGGGGTGGGGTGGCGGGGAGGTGAGGCTGGAAAATGGCAGGAAAGAGAAGAAAATTGCAAAGCTTCTTGTGAAGTCCAAGAGTGGGAAAACGTGTTCAGCAGGAATAGTACAAGCAATGCATGAGTGTGTCCCAGGAGCACTAGGGGAGAACAATGCAAAACCTGACACACATCATCTCTCACATCAAGATCCAACGTAATGTCCCTCCAGTACTGGCACTGAATGCAAAATCCACTTTTCCTCCAAAAAGCAGCCTAATTGATGCACAGAAGTGTGAGCACATTACCAGAAGGAGGAAGCACCATGGGTCTGTGTGTGTGCAAGCAGGAAGGCAGTCCTGTGGGAATGGGGGCAGGAGGCAGAAGGCAGGGATCAGTGTCCCCCAGCAGGGCACTGGAGGGGAGCAGAAGACAGTGGGGTTGGCACAGGGGCTGCAGAGAGGGGCACCCGCAAGACACCACACAACAGCCCAGGCAGCACTCAAGTTTCCCAGTGCTCAGACAAGTGCACAGCCAAAGCACTTGATGCGAGTTGTTATTTAAACAAGCCGGTTGTTAATAAATGGAGCCTTTTAGTCCTAATTGGTGGAGAACCACAAGCCTGCAAACCTCCCGGAGCTCTTCAATTATAGATAGGGCCCCAGAACTAATGGGAACAGCTGAGCTGTGTTCGTGAGTTGCCACAGAGCTGCTACTGCCCATCACTGTGCACAGACCTGACACCACTCTGGCATGTCAGAGCTGCCATGATGTAAACCTTCCTTTATATACCCCCCCAGAGGCAGATTCCCCTTTAGCCAGCCAAAGGCTCTGGACTCTGAAGGAGAAGGGCTATTGGGGCAGCTGTTTGCACCTCTTCTGCATCCTGCCCACTGCTGGCTTCCTCCCCACCTCCCACCTGCCAGCTCACCAGTTCTGATGGAGCCTGTCTGCCTCACACAGGTTTTGTAGCCAAGCAACCACCCAGTGCTCCCATTGACAGCCCTTTTGCTTGTTTCCTACACCTCCCGTGACTTCACAGGTCCTCTCCTATGTGCGGGGTGCTGGACAAGCCCAGAGGTGCTTTGTTTCCACACCCAAGAAGAGGCAGCTCAGCACAGTCAGAGCCCAGGTACTGCCTTATTTCTAAGTTATTGCCATTTTCATGACTTCAGTCTGGCTAAGAAATCTTTCCCCCTTGGTCTTTCTCTATGCTGCAAGATACTACCAGTGTTACCTACCTTCTCTTGTGTAGCCATGAATACAAAGCATGCAACAGGCACCCCTGACAGAGGTGGTGAGTGAACACTTCCTACCCCGCAGCACATGAGATGAGGAGCCAGCACACAGCTAGCTACAGGGATTCTTCCAAGAGGCACCAACATCCACTGAAGGCTCTGAAATCCCTCTTGTTCCACCATTTGGAGCCCCCCTGGGTCCGCCAAATGAAACTTTTTAAATGTTTCATTTTTAAAATGCCTGAGGGACAGTTGCCCTTTGGATACTAAAAAAGTTGTTTCCCAGTCTGGCTACAGCTTCTGGGCTCTAAGGCAGGAGGCTGGGAGCCAAGGTGACGGGCAACGCAGCAGCTGATAGCTGGTTTTCTGTCCTACCAAACAAATACTTAACATGCCTGAGTTCCATCCATGCATTTATCCAATTGAGCACACTCCTGCCAAACAACAAGAGCCTCATGAATCAGTGTTTTCTAACAGAAACACACTGTCAAAAAGATTATTCACCAAGCCCCAAAGACCTGTATACCCTGGGAGACCCTACAATACAAGCTAAGTCTCAGGGGCGGAAGCAATCTCATGGGTTTAAATCCATGACTTGGACCCTACTCTCTCTCCATAAGGAATTAAGTTTCCTGTCTTCTGGTACAGCTGTGTGCCTTCATTTGCAGAGCTCTCAGTTGTAACTCATGAAGATAAATGAAGTAGAGGGAAGAGGGAGTTCTGAGGTGGTACTACAGGGTCTGGACTGCTTCTCTACAGCCACCCTATTTGTTCTGTTGCCAGTGTCTTGCAAGGACTTTAACTGGCTGCTCCTGAAGGCACCTATATGCTAATAAGCAGAGTGGAGAAGGGAATGGTGTTTATTCATGCTTAGTTATGCATTTTTAGACTCAAAAGTAAACCACGCGCTGAGTAGGAGCCAAAATCCCTCTTCCAGAGCAATCTCTATGTTTATGAGCTGCCTGCCCAACCCAACTCGCAAGACCCCTCAAGGTAAAGGCATGCTGGCAGGAGGCATCATGCAAGCCACTGCATGCGGAGGGCTGAGCTCTGCAGGTCACAGCTGCTGCATGTACGGCAGGCAGAGGGATCGTAAGAGCTGCTGGTCACCTCCATTCCTGCTTCTCAGAGCAGTGGAGATGAGCTTAGCTCTGAGATACGTTCAAAAGGCACGTGGGCACACACGAGCTAGGGTCAGTTACCACTTGTCTGCTAGTCTCAGACCTTTTCTCCACAGCCACAACTGGTTCACCTCCTCCCAGTCTCTGTTCATAACTGTTCAGTAAAGCCTTTCTCTCTCCTGCAGTCCCTTTCCTCCTAGGCTTGAGCTCTCTTCCCTGACATTGAAGCTTTCTGTGAGATCTGTTCAGGTTAGCTCTTCTGCCAAAGGCAATAGTGGTGTTAGTGGCTTCAACAGATTTAATCAATCACTAACAGTATTCAGGGCAGATTGCAAAAAGACTCTTGCACGGGTTCATATGAGGGCCTTCCTGTTGTTTACTACATGCAAGGCATACGCCACAACACGCTCTTACTGGCATAGTGGGAGAACATGCTAAATGGAATCCACACACACACTCCCATGCTCTGAGGTCTCTTGACTCTTTCTGCGATGTGCTGTCCCAGTTCCCCTAGCATCTATGGGCCATGGGAGTACCAGGCTGGAGACCACAGTGGTGCATGCTATCCTATCCTATCAATAAGTTGCCTCCAGAATAGCAATCATCAAGCTGAGCTTCTCCATAGCTGCTCCTTACTAATGAGGAATCAGCCTTTGTATCTAAGCAGTGTTGAGGAATGAAAATGAAAAAGAAAAAGCAAACCAAAATATGGAACCCCTTTGGAATAAATATGGGTTTTTTTAATGAAGAAGCCTTTCAGGCTGCTTTGAAGTTCTTGTGACGCAAGATTGTGTGCTGTAGCTCTTGCCTTTGTGCTATCACCTTACCCAACCTCCAGAGAAAGCAGGAAACATTGGATTGGGGCTCAGGGAGGAGACCATATATAAAACCTTGGGTGCGGCAGAAGACAAGAGGCTAGGGATTATGATTTGGGCCTGCCTTACATGGCTCCTCCATATCTTAACCCCTGGAGGATTTGCCCCATGCCTGCTGCTGTGGGGTTAGTCGATAGCAGCACCATAGGTAAAGTATAACAGGTGAAATAAAGGCCAGCTCTCCAGATGTTTGGGTGAAAGAGGTCTGCAAAAGCCACTGGATCTTGCCTGTAAAAGCACGGTTGCCAGAGGCCAAGATGTCCATCCTCAAAAGCCTTACATTCAGAGAAGGCTGTCAGTGGAGGAGCTCTCATCATTGTTGTGCCACATGGGGGATAGGTCAGCTGAATCTTTCTTCCTGGAAGAGAGAACAGATGGGAAAGATGGTATAAACCACTGGCAAGTTAGGGATTATCAGTTTCTGTGTGCAGCTGTGCAGAAGACACCAAATATCACAGCCTACTGCAACTCTCCAGCTCATCAAAACAGTTCTGGAGGACTTGCATTTGATCTTTGCACTGTTGGTCATGATAGAAAAGTTGTCCCATTTCCAGTTTCTCCTTGTGTAACTACATGGACAGAGGTGAGATCGGTCAGGTTGAGAGGCAGGGGAGGCCTACAATATAGACCTTGCCTAAAAATGCACAGGCACTGCAAAACACTGTAAGCTGGAGATCAATGCAAGCATGTGCATGTTGTCGGGATTGCCATTCACCAGCGGCTCCAAACAGCAAGGCAGAAGTTATTCGAGAATTTTCTGGTGTGAATGAGAATGCTGTTTGGGAAAGATGCCCTGTTTCTACCAGAAACTAGCTGGCATACTACAACATTGATTGTCCTGTTAGAGAGCGTAGTAAACAACATTATACAAATCTGAAGTGGACTATTTGTGATATAATTAATGCTCAAAAGTAGCAGTTATTTCAAGACGGGTACTTGACCACTTGACCTTGGAATGACCATGAGTACCTGTAATGGCAGCAAGAGCTGTGCTTTCAATATGCGGGATCAGACGTCTGCCAGGCCTGACCTGGCTTGTTTTTAACGTTACCTCCCTCAACTGAGATGTGTTTGTAGCAGTGGCCACAACAGCACTTGTGAGAAATAAATGTTTATAATGCTCTAGCCACAACTGCTTGCCGTTGCTTACCGCCCAGCCTGAAGCACAAGCAAACCCTGCAGGAACAAATATACATCTAATTAAAAAAGCCACGGTGTGTAGGGCAATGAAACATCAGTGACTAGACCGACTTGCACTAAAGCAGAGACAATCTCAGCACAGCAAAAACAGTGCCCAAGCACAACAACTCTGTACTGTGCATGCTAGGAAACCATTGGAGAGAAATGTTGTTCTCAGCAGAAGGAAATGTAAAATGAATTAACAAAATGTCTCTGAAGGACAAAGCCCTGCTGACGATTTAAATGACTGTTTTGAAACCAGCCTTTACCACAAACTGGTTTGTGATTGACAGAAAGATATGAACAAAAAGACAAAGGAAAATGGCAGAGATCAAGCCCAACACAGCTATATCACAGCAAGGACTTCTTTTAATCAAAATTATTTTCTGAAATAGCCTCCAACAGGGTCCATGTGGCAAAACTAAGCCTTACATTACCGAGACCAATTACAGAAGTAGAGTTTGTAGCAGGAAACCTCACCTGGGTGTAGTATATAGAATGACATGTCAGTGAAAACATTAGTGCTTGACCTGGGATAACACACAGAGAAACAGAGCTCCCTTTAGCACCCACCAAAAGGATTATTGCTTTGTTTTCTCAAAACTCCATTTTTCCCTTTTTTTCAATCAACAGAAATTTATGCATTTTCCTCTGCTGCATGCCAAGGAAAGACTATTTAATAGAGCATAAACAAACAACTGAATGAGATTAGTTAAATAGAACCTCTGTGAAAAAGGCAGCTGATAAAAATCCAGGAGAAGTTTTACTAATGAGAAAAAAAACTGCTAAAAATGCAGGGCTTAAAATAATGGGTACAGTAATATTTTAACAAAGTCTTTCTGCTTTGTTGCAGCTGAGTTGCTGCAACTGAATTCCTCAAATGAAGAAAGGCTGAGAGCACTGGGACTGCTCAGCCTGGAGAAGAGAGGGCTCAGGGGGACTCATCAATGTGTACAAATGCCTGAAGGGAAGGGGCAGAGAAGATAGAATCAGGCTCTTCTCACTGGTGCCCAGAGACAGGACCAGAAGCAATGGGCACAAACCGAAACACAGGAATTTATGAACATCAGGAAACACTTTTTTACTGCGAGGGTAACTGAGCACCGTCACAGGTTGCCCAGAGAGGCTGCAGAGTTTCCATCCTTAGAGATACTCAAAAGCCATCTGGGAATGGTCCTGGGCAACTGGCTCTAAGTGGCCCTGCTTGAGCAGTGAGGTTGGACAAGATGGCCTCCCTAGGACCCTTCCTACATCAGCCATTCTGTGAACTTAACTGGCAAGAGAAATAACCTTATGGAAGTGAAATAAGTTGCCAAAGACTGCGTTTTCCAAGATTAACAGCTAGTGTAATATCACAGAGAATGGGCTGTTGGAAAGGCTATCAAACTATGGCATCTACAAAAAGTCTAAAGACAAATTGACTAAGGATCCATGGAGTTCCTAGAGATTACTGAATGTCGATGGTCCAGACACTGTTCAGGCTGAATGAAATAGGGAAAAAATTACTTTCATTTCTATGAAGCAAGCTGTTGCACAACAAGAAGTGCAGGTAATAAAAGTGAAAAATCACAGGGTTTTTGTAGCAAGAAATTTTGGGTGCGTTCCTAGTAAGTAGTGATTCATCTGTGTGTTTCTCTTCAATGTGTCAGTTCAAGCATACCCATCAATGCAGAGTCAAATAAGGTAAACGAGAAATCCATACAAATGCCAGACTACTGGATAGATGAAGCCCTACCTAATTCAAGTGATCTGTCTTAGCATAGACTAAAATATCTGGCAGTGCTTTATGAGATTCACCATTTCAATGATTCTTGAACAGGAACTCTGCCATCATCTAAAAAGTTTCTACTTCCAAGGTTAATTAATACTGAAGTTGCTACAAAAAGACCTATGTGCCAGGAGACACAGCAGACCTCACTAAAAACAGGGTCAAACTGTTACTTGCTAGAGAAATGAGAAAGAATTAGGTGTGTCAAAACCACTAAATGAGACCATGTGGGAAAAGTGACCATGACATGTTTGTATAAAGACAAATTACATCAACAGAGTTCGACATAGAAGGCTGAGCATGAGTCTGGCTTAAAACACAGCATGATTGTATTGAGTTTGTGAGGCAGGGTTTTGATAGTGGAGAGTGCTACAGGGATGGCTTCTGTGAGAAGCTGCTAGAAGCTTCCCCTATAAAGCCAGTGCCAGCCGGCTCCAAGGCCATCCCAATGCTGACAAAGGCTGAGCCAATCAGCGATGGTGGTAGCACTTCTGGGATAACATATTTAAGAAAGGGGGGAAAAAAATACCCTGTGCAACTGCAGCAGAAGAGAGGAGTGAGAATATGTGAGAAACAGTTCTGCAGACACAAAGGTCAGTGAAGAAGGAGAAGGTGCTGCAGGTACTGGAGCAGAGATTCCCCTGCAACCTGTGGTGAAGACCATGGTGAGGCAGGCTGTCCCCCTGCAGCCCATACCTGAAGCCCATGGAGGACCCCACACCAAAGCAGGTGGATGCCTGAAGAAGGCTGTGAACCTGTGGGAAGCCTGCACTGGAGCAGGCTCCTGGCAGGACCTGTGGACCTGTGGATAGAGGAGCCCTGGTGAAGCAAGTTTGCTGGCAGGACTTGTGACCCCACAGGGAACCGACGCTGGAACAGTCTGTTCCTGAAGGACTGCAGCCCATGGAAGTGACCCATGGTGGATCAGTTCATGAAGAACTGTAGCCCATGTGAAGGATTCATGTTGGAAAAGTGCATGGCGAACTGTCTCCCATGGGAGGGACCCCACACTGGAGCAGGGGAAGAGTGTGAAGAGTCCTCCTCCTGGGGAGGAAGGAGCAGCAGAGACAATGTGCGTTGAACTGACCACAACCCCCATTCCCAGTCTCCTGCACCACTGTGGGGGGAGGAAGTAGAGAACTCAGGAGTAAAGTTGAGCCCAGGAAGAAGGAAGGGGTAGGGGGAAGGTGTTTTAGGATTTTGTTTGTATCTTCTCATTATCCTACTCTGATTTGATTGGTAATAAATTAAATTAATTTTCACCATGTAGAGTCTGTTTTGCCCATGATGGTAACTGATGAATGATCTCTCCCAGTCCTTACCTCTACCCATGAACCTTTTGTTATATTTTCTCTCTGCTGTCCAGCTGAGGAGGGGGAGTGATAGAGTGGCTTTGGTGGGCACTTGACATCCAGCCAGGGCCAACCCACAGCAGCAATCAAGGGTCTAAAGGCAGTGCAAATAGATTTGGAAAGAAATCGTAAAGGCAGACTGGTAAAACACCTCTATCACCCACATCCAGGTTACATGTTTGCAATGCCCCTCAGAGATACCCACCTAAGAGAAACTGAAGATTGCACCTCCTCTTCCAGGACACATTCAATCTTGCTAATGCTGCTCTGTGTCTGCATAAGTAACTCAGTTCCTCATGGCGTGAAACGAGATTCTCCACTGTCGTGGTTTGGGCTGGACTGGCCACGGAATGAACACCCACCTACTGGAAACAGCCCAGTGACCGAAGTGACTGGAAGTTTGGTGAATGAGGAATAGTTTGGTTATCAGAATAACCCCCTTTTCCCACTGTCTGACTTTTGTTTGCTAGCCTGACTCTAGTATTATTTTTGTTTACAGGGTCATTATGCTCTTAAGTCTTTTAATAAATTAATAGAATGTCACATTAACAAAGAAGGCCCAGAATATGTGTCACTGAGGAGTCACTTGTACTCCGGTGTTACAATGCCTTCTTCTGTGGTGAAAAGAGAGAGATTTTTCAGGCACACAGGTACTTCTTCATGTTTGGAAGCAGCAATGTTGAAGGGTTTGTGTGTCTCAAGGCCCCTCTGCACACCCCTACAGGATTAAGATAAGACCTACCCCCACATCAGTTTTGCCTCCTGCACATCCATAGACCCCTCACTTTTATAACTGAGGCACCATTTAAATCACTGGTGTAGCTGGCAGACAAAATCAGTATCAAGCTGAGACTGTTCACACTGGGCCTGCTGCAGCTCTCCTTGACGCGCAAACCTGCTTTCCCATCCTTGCAGCCAGGAGGACAAAGGAGACCCTGGAAATGGCTCGTGTTCCCTCTGTGCCTGTCATAAAAGCAGTGCCATGGGACACAATGCTAGGTGACAGCTGCCTGTGGAATATTCTTCACTCACAGTGTTTCCATTCAGGACACCTCAGCATTTAACAAAGCAAAGCAGCTGAACTCTACATGTAAGAGAGCTCCAGGTACAGGGTATCTAAATCCACCTAAAGAGGAAGAACAGCTCTGGCACTCACAGCTGATCAGATTTCTATCCTGCCAGCAGGATGGATCCCATGTTACTCCCAAGAGCAGGGAATTCCCATGCAGAGCTGCCTTTAGTTGCTAACCCACTCTGTGAGTTTGGTTTTGATTTGGGATTAATTTCCAAGAGTGCCCATGTGGTTTTGCATGGCTGTTTGTTCCTAAAAGCATTTAGCCTACCCTTTTGAGTTCTGCTTTTCTTCCACTGGAAGATAGAAGCTTCACTAGGGACTGAGTTCCCGCTCAAGTACTTACAGCTGTGACGTAGGTGGCCAAAACACATTGGGTTTTTTTGAGAGGCTCACGCTGTGTTTGTACTATGGCACACCTTTGGAGGCAACCTCACTTCAGACAAAAATCCTCACCTTCTAGATCCTGCACAAACACAGACCAGAGTTAGTCCCTGCCCTATGATATCTGCATACCAGAGAGCAGACATGGTGAAAAGCTGCTGGCACAGCAAGACTGGCAGAGGAGGCACAGCCCACCAGCTGGAGAAGAGGCAGGTGAGCCAACTCAGGGGCCCAGAGTGGAGATCCCCTCCTCGAGCCTTGCACCCGTGTCCTGGCAGCTGCTCTACCTTCCTGACCCCTCAGTAGCCGGATAATCTGTGGTCATGGCATACCCACTGCCCAGCCACTGTCAAAGACTTATTTAACCACCACAGTAAAGAGAAGTCTGAGCCTAGAGAGACTCTTAGAGTGAGATGGAGCAGAGAAGCAGGAGACACATTCCCTTGATCCAGCTACCTTTCCTCCCTCTTCATGGCTGACCTAACCATGGATAATCCTTGCTGGGTGATCAAGAACCCAAGGGTATCCACAGCATCCTCGTGCTAATGTCAACAGAGGCAAATCTCATCACAGACACCAGCTGTCTCCACTCAGGGACTTTGTGGTGAAAAAGCAGTAACAGAGATGCTGCTGTTCATGCTGTGTGCAGCTGCCAGCAGTCAGCCTGCTTTAGGTGGCTGCTTTAACTGCTTTAGGCTCATCACCTCATCTCAAAACACCTGAGCAATCCCTCAGAGCAGAGACCCTCCTTCTGCAAATTGCCTTTGCCACGGCCTAAGATGCACCAATAGAAGATGTAATAGTTTCTCTCCCCTGCCTGAGCCCTACATTACCCATAGTTGCATAATCCTCTAATGTCTTCCTGTCCCTGCCAGAGATTAATTTATGCTTTTAATCATGCTCTTGGTAAATCTCAACCAAGTTCAAACTACTTGTTGGGTCACAGCACTCCTATATAAATGGCTTATCTGTAAATTTACTAGCCCTTGTGCTGATCTGTGACAGTGGTTTTGGTCTGGCCAGGTGGGAATTGATGAATTTGTTCCTCTCTGAGCAGTGAGAACTCCAGCCAGCGAGAGCGATGGGGAGAAGTGCTGTAAGTTTCCCTAAGGGCATTGCCCAGGAACCTTACTGTGAATAAATACCTGCCTGACTTTCCACAAAATCTGTTGCGTTATATATATTTGATGTATGCAACAAGAGCAAATTCCAGGGACTGATTAATTGCAGGGTGAGAAAGGTAAGTGCCTTTAATCTATAAAAAAGAAAAACATGTAGCCTTTAAGACTTTCTCTCTTGTACCAGGCTGACTTGGAGTGTCTGTTGGCCTTTTCTTGATCATTCATCATGTACCTGTTTATTACCTTCAGTTCGGTCTCCAGCATCCTTAGTCTCTTTGTGCATCAGATCCTTGCTCACCCCCTGACAGCTCCCCAGCCCCTCTTGCTTTGGATCATTTGAATTGTCCTTCAGCGGACCTCTAAGATTTCTGCACTCCTCATTAATTACACCGCTCCTTTTCTCCCTCCTCATGTTTATCCTTCTGTTTGTATGGGCACACCTCTGCTTGTTTTACAACCACCTGGCAACACATGATGACAGGGTGTTGAAACAGCTTAGCTGGTAAGGGCTGGATAGCCGTCAAAATGCCATGTTAGTTACACGGGTGCTGCTGACTGAGGAATTGCCTCAGACATCCAGTCACCTAGAACAACACACATTCAGATTGCCGTTTTACTGGGCTGAGAGAGCGGGGAGACGCACCTGGCCACAAGCATCACTGCCTCCCATCTGTGTGGGTGCGAGCAGAGCGGCAGAAACACTGGGGAGGTGAAGAGAAAAGCTACAGCCTCCTTCCCAACGTGATGCACAGGGAGGAGAAGACAGGGCTTGGGAGAGGTGCTTAAAGCTGTTTGTCCCCAGCACCAGCAATGACATCACCATGAGGTTGTGATCTCAATGCCATCTACGTGCTAAGGAAGCCAGGAATGGAGACTATCTCTGCACTCCATAGCTGTACTGAACAACCCTCCCACCTACAGCTGCCTGGTGGCAGGAGCTGCTGTGCCATTGGAAATACCCTTCATCAGCTGAGTGACAAGACTAAGCACCTACTCTGCTTGCAGGAGGGTCACTGGGAATTCTGCCGGCTCAAATTCAAAGCCTGTGAGTCAGGACATACATGCAGAGACCGCTTTATTCCCCATTAAAATGCACCAACCTCCCAGAGTCAGTCGTACCGAGGTACTCAGGTTATCACAGCCTGGTATCAGAGGTGTAAAAAGGATGTACACAAGGGCATGTCTAGTTGCTCTAGGAGAGCAGCCTCACAGCTCAAGCAAACGCCGCTTTCCAGGCATGTGTCATCTTGCAGTCAAACAAGGCTTCCCTTCACCAGAAAATGTTTAACACTCTCACTCACAAAGCAAATGTGTTAATGTAAACAGCTTCAGTGCTGGCTAGATTGACTACACCGCACATCGCTGCACTGAGCTGGGCAGAGCACCTTTGCCGTGCCCGGGCTGCTGAGTTCATCCGTGCTTATGGATGTGCTACAGCAGGCAGTTCCCCTGGGCAGGGCTCAAGTTAAGAATATCTGCACGGCAGCCCTTCAGTCAGGCACTAAAACAAGGGATTGTGCAGTAACTTTTTGGTAATTTTGGGATGGACATTTTCTTCAACGCTGTTAATTAGAGAATATATCTGCAAAGAATAGGTATCTTCTCACAGAATAATCTTTTGCTGATTGCATCTCCTGAGCTCAGACATATCCAAATGCGTACGCAGATGCTGAGTACGTGGCTGATTACTGAATAAAGAGCGACATTCAGATAGCTGCTGCAAGGAGCACTTTGCAGTAATAAGCAGGCAGTCTTTGGGAGTTTTGGATAGTTCAGGGTGTTTTCAATATATAGATGTACAATCTTTCTTTTACATTTTCCTAGCAGGATATTGTTGCATATAGCCCTATATAGTACATTGCACAGTCACGCAATAATTTAAGCGAAGTGAATTACTGCTTTTGTTGCTGGAACAACGCAAAAGATAAAAAGAGGAATATAAATATGCATGCATACATTTGTATAAAGGAGGCACAAGATATTTAAGAAGTCAAAGGAGGAAAAAAAAGTTGGTGGTTTGAAGCTGTAGTTGGGAAAAGATTAAAAAATCCAGCCATACTCATTCAAAATTACAGGTAGAATTTTTAGATAAGGAGAAATTAATTATACAAGCTGGAACTGGGCCAGGACACTGTCCTTTTCTATACTACACAGCGTTATCATGTTTGAACATGATTGTAGCTAATTGAGTAAGGGGACACAATGCTGAGGCACAACTTTCCTCTGAGAGCAGGAGCAAGCCAGCACAGCCCCCTCGGGGTCTCTCTGGTCCTATTGTCATGGTGTATCATGCTCCTGAATGCAATTTTTCTAGGGCTCCGCCATCCACTAAATCAGTCAAGATCCAGTCTCTGACTGAACACAACCTTTAAGAACAAGGCACCACTGTCCTTCATGCTCTTGCAGACATTCATGCTGATGTTACACCAGCTGAGAAGGTGGCTCACCAGGATTTGGGTATGGAAAACACCCCTGTGCAGTTGACACTGCTGAGCAATGCATGGGGACCTGTAAGCCCTCCACTTGTAGAGTGTTTTATTTACATCTCATGTGGCAGAAAATGGGGGAAAGGGAGGGAAAACACAACATTGCAGCTGTCTGACAAGCCTCATTCAGCTTTTTCAGTCCTGACTCAAAGCAGTGACTACTTGCTACACTAACTCCTCTTCCTGCAGAATACTATTTTCCCTCTCCCATTAAGGCTTTATCCTACGCAAGGTACCACAGCGATGACTTTTCCTTTAGGGTCCTCTAATAAGCCTTCCTAATTTGAGAAAAATGAAGGCTGAAGGGTTCACACCCTGCAGGCCAGTCAAGGAAGACGGCAGCCCAGGATAGTAGAGGTTGGGGAGGATGCTAATATGTTTTAATTGCATGCTAAACTTTTGCTTTCCCTCCTGGGACAGAAAGCAGCCCTCTTGCTCTGTGAATTCCACTGATAGTACATGATGGAGTGGTTTCATCCCACACGCAGGAGAACATGGCATATGGCACAGGACCTTTCTTGGAGCAACCATATTGCTGCATACCTTGGGATTAAAGTTGAAAAGATCTAAGTAGGTAGCGCTTATGGAGATGGCAGGCAGTGCACCCCGTCGTACTGAGGGAAGGATGTGGGAAACCTCCCCACTCCTGGTGAGTTGAGTACATTTGACAGCGTTTTCTGGAGGACACCCCCAGGAGGTGGTGCACCCAGCAGAGGTGAGCTGGACCCCAAGGCAGGCGCAGGAGCAAAGCTGCTTCTCAGCTACAGCTGCACTGGCAGTGCTTTGAGAAGTGCCAGGAAATAGGTCCTGAAGCTGTGTTTTGGGACAGACGTGCAGAAATCTCCTTGCTGTTTTGAAGGCAATGTCAGCCACTGTGCTCATAAGTACCTTTGATTCTAGCTATATTTTTTCCCCAAACACACACATTATTTTCTGACTCCCCTTGCTGCTTATTGATCTGCCAATGAGTACAGGCTGCCAAGAGATGCCTCAGACAGTAGAGCTCGTTACATTTCATTCTGCTCCCATTTTACATCTCTCAGCCCTCCTCTCCTCTGTGCATGACATTTTCAGCTACCCTGCAGCAGAGAATTTAGCCCAGAAGGGAATCCAAAACCCACGTCTGTCTTCAGGGCCTGGCACTCAGTGCAACTCACCTGTAAGGGACGCATTTATCCGACTCACGTCTTAATTTACACACAAGCCATGGGCTTTGGTTGACCTGTCCTTAGCTGTATTCCAAGTGAAGTTGTCCATGGGTTCAGACTTCCAGCAGGGACCTGCCCAGGGAATGAGTTTGGTGGGAGATTTATCTGAGACAAAATAAGCATCTATTTGGAGATGATGTAAATCTTTCTCTGGGAGTCCATTGACTGGACCGAGTCTAGATGCTGGTGAAAACCTAGGCATAGAGTTGAGATTTCAACCCCTAAACCTTAAGGTGAGCCCCTACACATACAGATGTGCATGCTCACATGCACCCACACAAACATATACACAGACATCCCAGTGACAATCATCTCAACAATCATCAAGAGCAATCCTCATCCAAGGGCAGTTATGCCCCAGACACTGGCTTTAGGCCAGCATAGTTTATGTTTGAGAAATGCCTCCTGCTGTACCATGACCAAGGAAAGATGCTTGGAGATGTCCCATGTTAGACACCTAATGTTATGGAGGTGCATCCCCACCTACATGGCAAGGGTAGCAGACCCTGGATGGAGCAACGAATAGCTCTTGTCTTCCTGTGCTGTGTTGAAAAGCTTTTCTGTAAACCTTGGCTTCCCAAAGAAACAAAGGGGTCGGTGGGTGCTGATAACATCAGAATAAACCTATACTTGTCAACCTTGAATATCATAAGGCTAGTGATAACGTGATTATTTCCCCCCATATTTTTACCCATTTTTTCATAGCCATTCTTGGGCCCAACATATTCTGCCTGAGGTGAAAGTGAAAAATAATCTAGCAAGAAAAACTAATCAATCTCTTTCCAGTTCTAGCCCATTGTTGTGCATCTGGGAGATTCAGAGAGAGAACCTGATTTTTCGGTCGCTATCTCATTCCCTGATAGCATCTCCAGACTTCTTAAAAATCACTCACTTCAGTTAAAATGCTGTCAGTTGAACCATTTGAAAAGTTCTGGTTGGATTTTATTTCAGTGATATTTACAGAAATATAAACCTCCTGAGAAATATTTTTCCACTGTCTGAATACTCTTTCAATCCCTTTTGACGATTGTCTTTGCTTTTCACTCACACGCTCCGTTTAGTTTCCTGTTTGGATTGGTTTTAGTGTATTAGCAGTTTTTACATGTGCAGCTTGGCCAAAAGTTGAATATTTTCAAACCTGAAACTAAATTGGCTGGCATTTCTTTTTTCAAAACAGAACTTGTCAATTAACTATTTCAGTAACAAAAAAGGGAGAAAATGTTATGCTTAATATTGAAGAGGTGGAAAATCTTCCTGTTTTGAAAAGGTAAAAGCATGACACAGTTTGAAACTTTCAAACTATTCACATTTCCTTTACACCTCCAGTGAATACTTAGTTCTGGCTAGCAATTGAAATCTAGTGAAATACCCACCCCCCTTCTTTTCACAGATGAACCTGGGGCAAGAGCTAAAGTTTGAACAACTTATACAATATTTCAGGTATGTGTTGGAAGTTAGTTATCCAGTTTTGATGACAGTGTTCTGCATTTGAGTGGAAATTAATGCAACTCTGTCCCAGACCTGCAAAGTAGTTTTTTGTTTTCTTTACAAAAAAAAATCAGGTGCTGTCAGAATTGGCCCAAAACAATCACATTTCATTTTTTGCACTAAGCCACTGTCAAAAAAAAAAAAAAANAAAAAAAAAAAAAAAAAAAAAAAAAAGAAAAAGAAAATTGATTCCCCATCAAAATGGTGTGTTTTGAACCCATAAATACAAGGATGAGCCTCTTTGCCTTAGTAGCTAAAGCACATGGATTGAGACTGAAGAACAAAACCCCAATATTCACCTTTTTTTTGGCCTTCTGGTGTCACTAAGGTCACTGTTGCACTGGTAGGTTTTGAGGTTGGAAGGACCACTGTCACAAGACCATCCACACCAGCAGCTGAGTCATTTCCCTGCAGCAAGTCCAGTGACTTATGGCTGATAAGAGAATGGGGCAGGTACCAGAAGGGATGCAGAGCCGTGACAGCAGAGGCCTGGAGCTGAGGCCTCCACTGCACCCCTCAGAAACGCGCGCAATTGAGTCTTAGATAATATCCTGTTTCCTTTGGTGATGAATGGCAGTGATGACATTACCCACTGCCTCTCCAGCTTCATATCAAAACTGAGTATTGAGCCTTTCAGTCTCTCCTGTGCTATTATTGACTTGCTTTTCACAGTTAGTGCTTAACATCTATTTTTAGGATTCTCAATAAGCACATATTTATGTATTTATGTGTACACAGTCCTCTTTACCTTTACATCTACTAGCCAGGGATTTTCTTTCCCTGGCTCATAATTTTGCTCCCCTTATCAATTATCTGCATTTACTAATGTTTAATTTCTGTCAGCTGTTATGAGCTTTTCTGGCTGACGACTGCTTTTCCTGTCCTGAATCTGGCTTACTGCATCTTAGTGGTTTTGCTGTGTTCCACCCTTTTAATTGCACCCTACAGGTAGTCTAGCATCCTCTGACTAGCTCAGTTAGTCCATTTTCTTTATTTTTAGCTCCCTAAAAATAGACTGACTGCCCTCTCACCATTAAAGGTGACCCACTGCTCTGTGTTTCCAAAACCTGCCACTTCTTAGCACTTCTTTATAAATAGCCTCTTTGGCCTTTTCCATTGGTTGGACGGAGGTAACCTCTGCAAAGATCAGCTTCTTCCCTCAACTTCCCTGTAGTCTTGGGGTCATGATTAATGGTTGGTGCCAAGATGAACTGACATCATTGGAGACTTCCTTACCATCTTTGCCACCCTGCCCTCCTCTATAGCCCCAACTTGGGTTTTGTTTTATGAAGACATTGTGACAATGCCTTGTCACTTGCTGGTCTGACAGGAGGAGTTCAAGACAGCTCCAAAATCCTATAGACTGTTTAGCAGTGTTATTATCAGCAGCTTCGTGGTGGCCTTCAGTATGCAGCCCCCCCAGCCAGTTTCCAGGTAGTGTAAGGGGAGATTCAACCCATGGAGACAGTTCCCCATCCACACCTCTGCCTCAGTATGTGTCTGTGCTTCTTGAATGTGAAAGGTGATGGAAGTTATTCCTTCATTCCCTCTCACAATGAAACCCCGAGACACTAACCTCAACCCACAGCTACTAGCGAACACCAGGGCAAGAGCGCCTCTCAAGTAACATCGCATTCCTAATTTCAACTTATCCCAATTTCACGCTTTTAAAACACCACACATGCAGCAAAATTCCCAGGCATTCTCCAAGTTAAGAACAAAATGAACAAAGACAACCGAGAAAATGTTCTGATTATGGGTTCCGATTTTTTTTTTAACCCTGATATTCTGTGGTAGGTTTCTTTATTTTTGAATATAAAGTGACAGAAATAATTTGTTGTTAGAAAAGAGAAAGTATCTTTGACTATTTACAGGTTTTGTACATCACAAAGGTTTTCATGTTTTTGTTGATTTTTCTTCTTTTTTTTCTTTTTTTTTTTTCCTCCACATCCTTTAAACAATGCTGAACTGGAAATCTCGACAGTTCACAAAAAACCCTCTTCCCAAAAAAC
>VXBO01011182.1:289760-397263 GCA_013400135.1 Rhinoptilus africanus
ATTTATATATTTATATATTTTATTTTTTTCCAAGTTCAAACACCAAAATTCAAGAGAGAAAGGAAAAAAACAAAACAAAACAAGTGTCTTCCCCGCCCCCCTCCAGAATCTGTTGATCCCTGCTTGTCCAAAATCAGAAAGAGTTATTTACAGAAAGAAGAACCGGAGGGGGGAGAGAGTGTAGGGAAGAGGAGGATGAAGTCATGACCGGTGGAGGAAAGATAGTAGGATTAGGGCCTCGGAGAGATGAGGCAAGCCTGAGTTCAACCGCGCTTTCCCTTAGGAAGACGCTACACTGGGGATGTATCCACAGTGTCCCCTTGCCGCCGTGTTCATTGCAAGGGTGCTGCCTTTCTGGGTCCCCATCTCAGCCCCACACCAGGTGCTCGGTGGTCACCGCTGCCCTTCTCCCCGCACTCTCCACTGGTCCTCCCCATGCCAGACAGCCATCCCTGAACAGGCCCAGCCAAAGGTGGCACTACAGGGAGCAGAGCAGAGCGCCTCGAGGGTCTCCGCTGCACCCAGCTGAGCCCCTTTGTGAGGATCAGTGCCAAGGTAACCAGGCCATGACTGGCAGCAATGGTTGCTGGCNTCCTTTAAACAATGCTGAACTGGAAATCTCGACAGTTCACAAAAAACCCTCTTCCCAAAAAACAAACCCCAATGAGAAACAAGAGAAATCAAAGGGGAAAAAATCAACTCCTTTCACAGTTCTCCAGGAAATCCATTTGCTTAAATATATATATTTATATATTTTATTTTTTTCCAAGTTCAAACACCAAAATTCAAGAGAGAAAGGAAAAAAACAAAACAAAACAAGTGTCTTCCCCGCCCCCCTCCAGAATCTGTTGATCCCTGCTTGTCCAAAATCAGAAAGAGTTATTTACAGAAAGAAGAACCGGAGGGGGGAGAGAGTGTAGGGAAGAGGAGGATGAAGTCATGACCGGTGGAGGAAAGATAGTAGGATTAGGGCCTCGGAGAGATGAGGCAAGCCTGAGTTCAACCGCGCTTTCCCTTAGGAAGACGCTACACTGGGGATGTATCCACAGTGTCCCCTTGCCGCCGTGTTCATTGCAAGGGTGCTGCCTTTCTGGGTCCCCATCTCAGCCCCACACCAGGTGCTCGGTGGTCACCGCTGCCCTTCTCCCCGCACTCTCCACTGGTCCTCCCCATGCCAGACAGCCATCCCTGAACAGGCCCAGCCAAAGGTGGCACTACAGGGAGCAGAGCAGAGCGCCTCGAGGGTCTCCGCTGCACCCAGCTGAGCCCCTTTGTGAGGATCAGTGCCAAGGTAACCAGGCCATGACTGGCAGCAATGGTTGCTGGCCCTTTCCCTCACACTGGCTCCTTTTGCTGATCACTCATTTCACTCCAAGCCTAAAGTGGCTGAGCATGCAACTAAACTGTGTGTTCACAGAAGCCTGACCCTAGGGACAAAGCACAACATGAAACTCATCCTGTTGCCAGCTATCCTTGGCATCCTCTTCTTCTGTTTCATGACTGCAGGGTATCGGCAAGTAACAGGTGCTAAGAAAAGAGTTCTCCACAAAAAATCCACCTCTGATCCCTGTTCCTCCTTCCCTTCCTGCCGTATCCTGACTTCAACTGCAACCTGCTGGAAAAGTTCTGCCAGACAAGTCAAATATTACATTGCACAAAATGAAGTTTATGTTGCAGATGTGAGCCTGCAATTTACACATGATCTGTGTGTATTATAATGTATTAATCAGGAAACACTATGTAAATGTGTGTAAATGCAAACCGCGATCTTAAATCAGTTTTGCATAATGCAAGTAAACAAATTAATCTCCCAATGCACTTGTAAATGTTAATAAAAACTTGACATTAGCCATTAAGTTTAGATAATGTTACTGGATGAGAAAACGGTGTTGTATGTCACATGTGCCCTTGAAATTCAAATGAGGAAAATTTACATGTTCAAGACATGCATGTTCTTGAGAACTCAAATTGCTGTTTGCTGCAAGTCATGTAAGCTCTACTTTTTCCGTCAGCAATTTCTTTTTAAAACACTGCCTCCTCCCTGGAGAGAGTAAAACATTCAAAATTAAATGTGAGGAACCCTTGAATATTTGAAGAGTGGCAGTGACTCTGTAAGCAGGAGTATGCATAATTTAAAGGGGTACTGGCAAGACAGACCTAAAATTTTGGAGCAATTATGAGACTAGAACTTGAACTAAGCTGAACTGTAACCCTAGGAAAAATGGTTTTATTGTCCTAGCCTTTTGAAAACAAAATGAAGCTAGGTCAGCCTCTGTCCAGTTGCATGTTTGTTTGCATTTCAAAGCATCCTGCAAGGTTTGGAAGCAAAGCCCAAGAAGAAATTGGCCAGGAAGCTCAGTCAGTATTCAAACAGACCAGGATGTGTTGGATGAACTTCATCAAGATATGCCAAGTTGGATGAACAATTTGCAGGGTACAAAGAGGTTCTTGATGAAGCCTCTCCAATGTGACAGCCTGAGGTGTTACTGCACACTGGTGGAACTGAAAAAGGAAATTATTTTCTATACAATGTTTTGACAGCCTCCCTGTAAAAGCTGAAAGTTTGTAGCAACATGACAAAAGCAGCAGAGGGATGCTAAAGACTATTCATGAGAGGTACACTAAGACCTTGATGTGCAAGTTTCCAAGGAAGGGAAATGAGTTGTATTTTGAATCCTAGTAGAGCCCTCATGATCAGCCCAGAGAAGTCAGGTCAGGGTGGCAGCAGAGGCTGAGCCTCATGCACCACACACATCCTGAGAGAGCCTGTACAGCCCAGCACCTCTCTGGATCAGGCCCCACTTCCTCATGCTACCTGTAAAAGTAGAACTAATTAAAGATGCACAGAGAAAACTATCACAACTTGTTGTTCAGGTTCTCTTTGTCCAAGGCTGGGATAAGGTACAGCATCCTCAGTGCTCTGTGCAATGGAAGGAGCGAAATGAAGCTGGAAAACCAGAGCACTCTCAAAATAGCAAGATTTCTCACCAAACACACCTGAAGCAGAAGATGATTGCTCTGGGCATAGCTTTGCAAATAGCTGTCATCCCTTCATGACCTCCAGAGGGGGAAGAAGAAGAAGAAGAAGAAGAAGAAGAAGACGACATCCTGCCAGGTACTGAAGTGGTGATAGGCAAATCTGGGGTCTGGTGGCCTGCTCCCGTATGGATCACAGACTTCCCTCCTTGCTGTTTGCCAGCTTGTGTAGGAAATCCTTGTCCCCTTATGGGGTGGGGGGAGCTCAAGCGGGTGATATTTGCACAGTGCTGCAAAGAGTGTTTCTCAGAGCTCAGAAAAGCAACAGGCTGAGACCCTGACTGGCCCTTTAGGTTGAGGTCCCAGGATCCCAGATCATGTCTCTCAGCACAAGCTTCCTGCGCTACTTCTGACCACATGCCAGAGAGATTTCTGCACTGCTTTCTCCAAACAACAACCATAAACACAGTATTTTTGTGTATGAAAACGCCAGATGTCCTTTTCCTCTGCCCCTTGGCTTTACCATAGTTCATACAACAAGTCACATCAAGTCACCTAGCTTATCATATGTCTGGATGCCTCAATTATTTCCCCTATAAAGTTACGTCTCATTTAATTTCAAGAGAATTAGATGCAAATGCATGCAAGATTTCAGGATATTTGCATAAAATATGTAAACTGTGGCATCTGTCAATTTACTTGTTAATGTAAATGCTAATATTAATGTATTTCAGTTTAGCATCAAAATTGCAAACTCTTTGAAGTAAGGGCTATGGCAGTGTGAAGCATCAAACGGACGAATCTTGTTTGAAAACAGGGCCTAAAAGTTTTTGATCAATTTTATGACAGGGTTTCACCCTGCTGGCAAAGCATTTCACTTTACTCACTGCTTCCAGATTAATGACTGGTACCGACGCTGCCCAAGTCCACAGCAATAGCCCTGTTGTTAGGAGAGATGGAGTCATTTTGACCAACACAAAATTACCCCTGAAGCCACCAATTACTGCTTGCATTCCACGTGCATCCCCAGGCATACCTTTCTGATGAAATCCTGCCGAATGTGCTACCTACTTCCCCCTCTGTGGCAAGTGCTATTGAGGAGGGAGCTCCTGTACCTTCTGAAGATAGCTTCACATCTTCAGCTCAACTCCAGGAGTAGTTGCTAGTTGAGGTTACTATCACAGTGTTTTAGGGTCAGGAGAGCTCAACTAGGTTACCTCGCTATTAAATACTCTGGCCACTTCATAAAGAAAGAATTCTTTATTCTTTAAAAAGAATAAACATTCTTAGCTTTTGTAGTGGAAATTTCTAAAAGCACCTGCGCAGCTAAGCACTATTGGCTTTCACTGAGATGGGGTTTGTTTTAATAAATCTCGCAGGTGCTTCTAAAAATCCTTCCCTAATTGATGCAAACATGGCACAAGCATTAACTAATTATTTCTTGCTAACAGTTGGTGCTGCTGTCCCCCAGGTACCCCTAGCTCTCCAGGCTGTGTAGTAGGGTGACTTGAACAGAGCCCTGCAGGCACCAAATGCCTGAGACGCTGGACTCAAGACTCATCCCTTGAGACCAAGGTGGCAGAGAAAGTGGGCCTGCTTTTGTGGCAGAAGCTATGGTATTCCCTCAGAAAAAGGATGTAGAAACACACTCAGATCCTGTGTATGGCCACCAGCCAAAGATCTGCAAAACAATGCCCTACACAGAGAGACAACAGTCTGAGTTTCAAGTGAGGGAAGAACTTTCCCTTTCCCCTTGTTCAGGAAATTTTCCCTTGAGAGCAGGGGAAATAGACAAGGAGAGAACCAAGCCCTCCCTTTCTGCTTAGATGCGAGTCTACACACCAATCTTGAAAGGCTGGCGAGCACAGGGTGTAAGTCACTTAGCATTCCAGTGCGCGTCCCCTCTGCTAACAGCGCAGCAGCAACCCGCAGACGAAGGGCGATCGCTTCCCTAAAGCTTAACCTTGCGGCTGGCAGGCCTCGGTCTCTTGCCTCCTCAGCGAGGATAACTAATCAGAGCGCCACAGAGACAGGCCCAAAACGTCATGCTTCTCCAATTTTAATCTAATGTCTCAGATAAGAAAGCGGCCGTGAAGCCCTTACTCTCTGCATATAAAGAAGGGGAAGGTCAGCAGGGACAACAAACTGGGCTGACACTGCACAGTGAGTCCTGAAGTGGCTTGGGGAGGAAGGAGAACATCTGACCAGTTAGTGCCTAAGCAATATGAAGCTACAAAGCTAGGAGAAGTGGTTGGTTCATTACAACTAGCTCACTTTGGTCCCAAATGGGATGCTTTCATCTGTGTTTTAGGACAGCAAAGTTCAGCTCCCAGAGCTGAAAGGGAGCATCTGTGGGCAGAAAAGGGCCACCAGAGCCAGTTGAAATGCATTTATCACTTGGAGAAGTCCCTACATGTGACAGGCCGAAGAGGAGCCCTGAAATTGTTTGCTCCAAGAAGTGAACGACATCAGCTAATATCCCCCCTGGTATGGAATATGCATCTTTGCAGATGCCTTTTCTGTAACTACAATCCCAGTTCCTTGTTCAAATGTCAAAAAGCCACATTGAATAGCTCTTCTCCACTGACAGAATCTTGGCTTCGTGATGGACCATGCAAATCAGCTGTGAGGGCAAACAGACCCAGCAGTCTTCAACATTACCAAAAACAGAGAGGCGTTTCAAGGAGAGCATCTAAGGCTTGTGTGCTCAAAACCTCCAGACTCCTGCCCTTGCTGTACATGTGAACTGGAAGGACTTCTGCCCTCCCTCTGCCCTGGTTAAATGTCTACCTTGAAAGACCTGAGATCTGAGCAATGAGGTGCAGAGACAAGGTGGGCAAAATGCAAGCTGTTCCACTTTGTCATTAGGGCCTCTGGGTCTAAGGGAAGAGATGAGCCTGCCGCTTCACTCCAGGGAAGGGAAGGTGAGTGAACACGGAGGCTGGAGCAGAAGAATGGCCGCTAGCTGAACTTCCAGCTAGCATAATGCATGGCCAAAGCCTCAGTTCCAGACTCTGAGACATTACACTTTGAAATCTGAACTTTCAGAGCATTTGACAAGTTTCTGCTTTAGCTTAGACCCCTCTACTTCTAAGGGAGTTTCTTTCAAAATATATTCCACCTATACCCATATTTCCAGGCCATGTTTTTCTTCATTCTAACACCCTGTGCGGCAAAATTATCTATTCTTCACCACTACACTCATTCCTCTGCAGGAATTTCCTGAAGAGAGGCAAAGCCCCCAGAGCTGAGGTTTTCACTGTGACTTTTCCTTGCCTGCTGTCAGAGGCAGCACTTGCACTGCCAGGTCAGCAGACTGGGCTCTGATGTGCATCATGCACTTTCAGCACTGAAGCTGACATCTCTGTAGGTGCTCAGTCCCTTGCCCTGCCCCCTGCCTCACATCCTCCATGGGGCATCCTGCTGCCCAGAGAAAAGAAAGAGAGACCATCTCTCAGATGGAGGAGATAAGAAGACCTGGGGGTCATAAAGTCACAATGCTGCTCTCGCTTCATGCCACATTTTCTAGCTGGTGAGTATGCACCAGCACAGCATTACACAGTCACCCACACATCACCCTCTCCCTAATTCCCCTATTCCTACCCTTCCATGCTGCTGTTGCCTTGATCCCTGGCTCTGCTAAGGGGACGCGTATAAATAGGAGGCTGCTGGTAGAGAACCAGTCACAGGGTGATTGTCCAGGACAAAAATGCTCCTTGTGATTCTCCTTATTATCTTTGAGCAAGCAAATGCCAGCCAATAACACAAACACAGACTTAGCCCACTTGTCACAGATGTAAAATACCATGTTCTTTGTAAGGAAGGTGACTGGAATATCCAAGCACTGGAGGAGAGTAAGGTAAGCAACACCACTAAGCTACGTGTAATGACTTCTCAGCCCTCGTGGTTCATTGAAAGACATAGAACAGTGCTAGCTTCCTCCCATAAGGGAGCAAGGGCCCCTTTTCTTAACATGCAAGGACAGAAGGCCACAGAGGCATACTGTTCCTCACAGCAATACAGTCTTGCTGGCATGATTTGATGGTGAAAGGACGGGACTAGGAGACAGAGTAAGTGGGAAGAAGGGTAAATAGTCAGATATTCACTGAAGGAACAACCTAGATTAATAACTAATAAGGACAAAAGCTTCAGTAGGCAGGGGAAAGTCACTCTCTTCTTCCCTGTAGGAGTCAGAAAGCAAAAACAGATAGAGCATGGGAGAGGTATTGGCAACAGAGACAGGTTAACTCAGACCTAGATAAGCCAAGAAGTTGCTTCAGGATTTGGTATCTCTTACACTAAAACGACTCTCCCTCTGTTTCCTCCACCACCAAGAGGTAATGTTCCCATGGATCCTCTTTCACATCTGTATATGTGGCTCAGAATTCAAGAATCAACCAGTCAAGTTGGTCTACATCACCGTTGCCTCCAGGTTCTCCCTGTCCAGTCCACCCAAGTCCGTCTTGACTTGAGCAGAAGATAAGATTTTGACCCAGAGTTCTTTTTCTGCACACAGCCAGAGGAGTAGTCTAGGCTGATCTTGAGTTTTTACTGATTTTCATTCTCTCAGTCAATGCCGAACCCATATTTTCAGTTACATAGTGTGCTATCTGCCTCTTCCCTTTCAGCCTACGATGTCCAAGACACTCAGACAGCAAGGACAGGAGCAACAAAGAAGGTCCCCTGCTAGCTGATGGGGTAGTGTTTTAATGATTGCGTGGGGGATGAGAGCATGAGGGGGGAAGATGAAATTAATATGCAGGAGGTCTGATTCACTCAGGCACGAGGAATATTTTCAAGACAGAACAGATAGAGCAACCTACCAACTTCCCTGGGACAGTCCAGACACCAGCATCTCCCATCCTCTGACAATTCAAAGGAGCAACACTTTGATCCACAGCAGGGTGGGATGGGTGCTACCACCTCCTCAAAGGCAATCTAGTGCTCCAGCACCTAGAATCAGGTGCCCAAAGGAGGAAAAGAGCACTGACCCCACATCCTTCAGTGGAGCAGAGAATTGCCACCGTCATTCCTAAGAGGGACTGGAATGCTGAGACAACATACTGTTTTGTCTGGAATTGGAAGAGGCAGTGTGCTTCCGTTAAGAAACCTATAATTTTTTTAGTTTTTTTCAGAGAACTGAAGAGTGGTGCCAATACGTCCTGCAAAAGTACACTCCTTTGTTCCCTGACTCAGGAGGACATGTGAAGAGACCCTGGTTTAACTCCTGCATCTCACATAACAAAAACCAGAACTTTGTCAGCCCTTCATTAATGTCTTACCTCCTTCACACCTGCCTCCCCAGTACTGCAACCTCGACTACTCAAAAATCATAAACCAAGCAGAAAAGATTCATGATCGCTGTTAACACTTAAAAGCAATCCATAGCCATTTTCAATTTGCCTTTTGTTTTTTGAGTCTTTGGGATTCATTCTGTTCATATTTTCAAGATTTTCTCCACAGCAATCAGAGATAAAAGCATCTTTTCATATAAAATATGGGTTCTTTTTTTTTTTTTACATAATCACAAGACTCCAGTTACCAAGATTGAAGAAAAACGTGATGTACTGTGAAACTCGCAGTAAAAGCCATGGCAGTAACATCTCTCTCATACCCCACTGCTTTTCTTTTCCTTCTTTTCCCTCAACAACTAAACAAAAACACCCTCTGCACAGCTTTTATTCTTGATCATTTTATTTTGGTGGTTTTCATGCTACATAAAAATTATTTTTATATCAAAAAATTATTCACAATATTTCCAAAATAGTTCAAGTTTTTTTTTCCTTTTTGTGTTTTTTAAATATTTTTAATGTATTTTTATTTCTTTTTTTTTTTTACTGCAGCTAGGGTTACAAAACATCCCATTTCCTCTCGCCACCACCAATTCGCTGTCAGTTCCCTTTTACATTTGCATATGTAAAAAGAAAAAAAAAAGAACAAAACTTTTTTTATCATTTACTTGAGAAATAAAAAGTCATTTGGCACTCATGTCTCTGTGGCTCTGATTTTCACCAGTGGAGTGGCTGGAGGTGGGCACGTGTGCATGTGTGTGTGTGTGTGTGTGTGCACACGCATGTGCATGCATAAAGGAGATGAGGAGGAGGCAAAATTTGGGCAAAGATGGTCTCAGAAGCAGATAGGATGTAACTGCTGTGTGCAACAGCCTGATGGGTGGCCAGGTTCACCGCAAGATACCAACAGCTCAAGAGAAGAGGAGGTAGCAGTGTTGGGCAGTAGAAGACTTACACTAGAAGTGAGTATTTCTTTTTCTTTTGGTTGGTAGACTGAGTTCATCAAACGTGCTCTCCAAAGTAAATGTACATTAGTTAGAAAGCAAATACAGCTGAAGCTGACCTGTGCCAGCTCTAGAGATGCTACCTGCCCCAATCCTAGTAGACATGACAGTCCTCCACTACTGCTCTCAGCCACTTCCAGGTGCCAAAGGATGAAGGTGCTGGGCTTTCCCTTAGGTGTCATGACATGAGAGCTGGCCAGATACCCATCAGATACTTTAGCCCCTACTGCATGGTGTGTGAGACTCTGCTCAGCCTTGAATGACATTGTCTGAGGTGAGAGTCAGCTCTACTCACTTGCAAATAGCTCAAGAGAGCCGAGGCTGAACCCTCTGGCCCATTTAGGGTCATTTGTTTGTCCTTGTTGCAGACCTATGCGCTCTGCTCCTGGTCTGGCATGGGAAGGGCTGTGCAAGGGTCTGTGAGCAATCTTCCCCTGCCTGCCTGACCCACAACCCACACAAGCCAGAGGATGATCTCCTATGGACGCTCATTCCTATGGATGCTCGTTCCCTTTGGGTCAGGCCCCTTAGCAGCCACAGGGTCCTTGTCCCAGGAACGGCCGTGTAAACTGCCAAAAAAGGGCCTTTCTCCCTCCTCACGCAGGCAATCCCACATGGCTTCAGGAGGGCAGGACCTAGGGGTCAGACACCCTCTCTGCCTATTACTCGCCTCACAGCAGCCTTTGGGGCAATGGCCAAGGCTCACTAGAGAAATTTTTTTTTTTTTTTTTTTGTGAAGGGAAAAAAAGAAAAAGAAAAAAGGAAGGAAAAGAGAGGAAGTAACAAAAAACCCATCAGCTCCAAAACCCACCTGTGCAATGGTTAAATAATTTGCCTTCTGTGACTCCGCAGGGAAGTAGGCGAAAAACTACTTCCCAAAAGGCTGCTGCCTCCTCTTATACCAGCCCTTGCCTCCAATTGTCACTGGCAAAGAGACATCCCAAGACAGCCCTGCCATTCAGGAAAAACACATACAAAGGAAAGACCCCAAACACAGCTGAACCATACAAACAATAACTAACTGCACAGAACTGAGGTCTCGGAAAGTTGTATTGCTGAAAACACCTCCCTGCTCCCACTAAAAGGACTGTGTAAACAAACAAACAAACAAATGGACAAAAGAAATCAACAGCTAATCAACAAACCTTTTTCTTTCCCACGTTAGAAATTTTGAAAATGCAAAGCTAAAAAGAGCAGTTTGATGCATTTCTGACCACGTGTGAGAGAGAGCCTGCTCCAAAGATAAGAAAAGCAACCAGACAGGCAAAGAGGCCTCCAAAGCTAGCAGCTTTCTGTGCTAACCTCCACACTAACCGTTGTCTAGTGGGAAGATCATTTCCTACAGCACCTCTTGAAGGCTCCAGCTTGCTAGGAGCTTTTAGGTGTATAGCATGTTGATAATAGTAATAATACTTAAAATACACACACACATGTGTACACACACTCACACAGATATATCTCTTCCGTAAAAGACAAGCCCGGCAGAGCACAGGATAAAATTTGATGGAAAGAGTGGCTGAACATGGAAGAAAGCAGAGGAGGTGGACGGACGTGGTCTGATAGAGGAAGTCACTGGAGGCCACAGATTATTCTGTTACATTTTTATATATATATATAAAAATACATATATAAAAATAAAAAGAAACCATCAAAGAGGCCCAGTGACACCAGCACAAAAGGGCTGGTTAAGCAGATTTAAGATAGTGTAGGCGATGAGGGCCACAGCCCCCAGGTGTTGCTCCTTCCTTATCTGACTAGTCATGGCATCTCTTCATCAGGTCCTGATTGTCTTTTTTGGCTGCTGACAGAGGACAGCAGCCTCTTGTTCAGCAGTCTGGCCAGTTAAAGTGCTGTGCCGCTTGGCACTGTAGGGTCCTCCCAGCAGGTCATCCTCTCCGGTGATAGCAGTGTAGCAATCTCTCCTGGAAATGAATGTGATGGAGAACGGCTACAGAAAGTTCACTCCCTCCTATCCTTCCAATTTACTGTTCCCTCTGAAGAAACTGAATCCCTCCAGAGCTTGGGATTTTGCAAGCTCCCTACCCAGCTCCAAGCAGCAATGATGAGGCTCTTCCAAACAGGGTGAATGGGAGATCAATCCACCACAGCTCAGCTTTTGCCTGTGTCCATCTAACACAAAGGCAAGAAAGGACAGGCCTAGTGCATGCTTGCAACTGGAATTTCAGTGCTTGCATTGCCCTAGGAGGCAGCAAAAGGAATGGCAAGGGAGCCTCTTGTTTCAGACACAGGACAGATTGACCAGATCTCTCCCAAAAGACCTTACAGGTCAGTGCATGATTGTCTTCCTGCTCCACCTACCAATTAAGGCGAAGTAGGTTATGAGTATGGCACAATGATTTGAAAATGTGGCACAGCGGATTCAGCACAGAAGTAAATGACCGCATGGAAAGGGTTTCTGGTGCTGTAGTCAAACCATTTTCAGGAGGAGTCTGCGTCCCAGCCTTGTCACTGATTCAGAGCTGGTCCACCAGAGCCCAAACAAAGCAGCCATGCCAGGGCCTACCAGGTAAGCAAGAGCAACAGCAGGGTTGCCAAGGTACCTACGGTACTCATCACCTGGCTTTAGCAGCATACGGCTTCAAACACTTTTCTCTCATCTCAAACACATGCGCACAAACATCTAAGAGCACATACAGACTGTGGCACCACACATACAAATGTGTGCAGGCTGCATAAATATACATACCATGAACCCACCCCTGTCCCCCACAAGTAGACACGTGCAAGAAATACAGACAAGTAGCAACAGGCATGCAACATACACATGGTGACCCCCAAGCAGAGGGAACCCCNCTAACCGTTGTCTAGTGGGAAGATCATTTCCTACAGCACCTCTTGAAGGCTCCAGCTTGCTAGGAGCTTTTAGGTGTATAGCATGTTGATAATAGTAATAATACTTAAAATACACACACACATGTGTACACACACTCACACAGATATATCTCTTCCGTAAAAGACAAGCCCGGCAGAGCACAGGATAAAATTTGATGGAAAGAGTGGCTGAACATGGAAGAAAGCAGAGGAGGTGGACGGACGTGGTCTGATAGAGGAAGTCACTGGAGGCCACAGATTATTCTGTTACATTTTTATATATATATATAAAAATACATATATAAAAATAAAAAGAAACCATCAAAGAGGCCCAGTGACACCAGCACAAAAGGGCTGGTTAAGCAGATTTAAGATAGTGTAGGCGATGAGGGCCACAGCCCCCAGGTGTTGCTCCTTCCTTATCTGACTAGTCATGGCATCTCTTCATCAGGTCCTGATTGTCTTTTTTGGCTGCTGACAGAGGACAGCAGCCTCTTGTTCAGCAGTCTGGCCAGTTAAAGTGCTGTGCCGCTTGGCACTGTAGGGTCCTCCCAGCAGGTCATCCTCTCCGGTGATAGCAGTGTAGCAATCTCTCCTGGAAATGAATGTGATGGAGAACGGCTACAGAAAGTTCACTCCCTCCTATCCTTCCAATTTACTGTTCCCTCTGAAGAAACTGAATCCCTCCAGAGCTTGGGATTTTGCAAGCTCCCTACCCAGCTCCAAGCAGCAATGATGAGGCTCTTCCAAACAGGGTGAATGGGAGATCAATCCACCACAGCTCAGCTTTTGCCTGTGTCCATCTAACACAAAGGCAAGAAAGGACAGGCCTAGTGCATGCTTGCAACTGGAATTTCAGTGCTTGCATTGCCCTAGGAGGCAGCAAAAGGAATGGCAAGGGAGCCTCTTGTTTCAGACACAGGACAGATTGACCAGATCTCTCCCAAAAGACCTTACAGGTCAGTGCATGATTGTCTTCCTGCTCCACCTACCAATTAAGGCGAAGTAGGTTATGAGTATGGCACAATGATTTGAAAATGTGGCACAGCGGATTCAGCACAGAAGTAAATGACCGCATGGAAAGGGTTTCTGGTGCTGTAGTCAAACCATTTTCAGGAGGAGTCTGCGTCCCAGCCTTGTCACTGATTCAGAGCTGGTCCACCAGAGCCCAAACAAAGCAGCCATGCCAGGGCCTACCAGGTAAGCAAGAGCAACAGCAGGGTTGCCAAGGTACCTACGGTACTCATCACCTGGCTTTAGCAGCATACGGCTTCAAACACTTTTCTCTCATCTCAAACACATGCGCACAAACATCTAAGAGCACATACAGACTGTGGCACCACACATACAAATGTGTGCAGGCTGCATAAATATACATACCATGAACCCACCCCTGTCCCCCACAAGTAGACACGTGCAAGAAATACAGACAAGTAGCAACAGGCATGCAACATACACATGGTGACCCCCAAGCAGAGGGAACCCCTCTAAGCTATGTTCAAGCACAGTGAGTTCCTGGGAGATGAATCCTGGCAAAATGCATTGCAGGAAGAGGTCCACACAAGCAAAAGAATCCACAAAAGGCATTCTAGGCATCTAAACCCCTAAGCAGCTGTTCCAAAAAGCTCCTTGAATTTCACAGGAATTTAGCTGCCTGTGTTGATGGATCTGGTTCCAAGCCCTGGAAGGAAAGCAGAAGGAGAAAGCACAAACTTTAATCTTATCCCCTTGACCAATTTTTGTCAGTTCAGGGGCACGTATAATCATTCTCCAGCTGACATGGGACTTATCAGCCACTGCGCAAGGGCCTAGACAGAAGTCTCATGTGATGGATATATTCTCTCTGGATGCCCTGCAAATGTTGCAGGTATGTCATGCTTATGGCACATCGAATAAGCAAAGCAAACACATCAAGGAACCTGGTGACGCTCAGAAAGGTAACTCACTACTTTGGCCAAAAGTTAATCTATGGGATGTACTCCCAAGGAGATGCCTTCTCACATCGTTGGGGTAGCACCAAATGGGCCAGGGATTTCCAGCTTCACTTATGTTTGGAATTCTGCCAGGAGTCACTCAAATGCACAAACATATGCCTTCTCCCAGACCGACACATATTTGCAGGCATGTATTCACAAGTACACAGGCCACTGTGGACCATGCTGGGAGAGCCATGCCAAGGTCATAGCAAGGGTACATGAGAGGCATGTCTACCCTGCTCATGCCTTTGAGCAGAGCTCCATCCCCATGTGGCTGTAGTGGTTTCTCCCACTCATAAATCAGAGATGCAGGCCTTCAATGGCAGGTTGAGCAAGAGTTAGCTGCAGCTGGGAGAAGAGTGCTGTTCTGGATAACCTCTGGTCACGCCGACCCTTCCCATTGCTTCCTGCACTGCACATATGCTTTCACACAGTACAGCTCCAACCCTCAAAGACCATGGCACATGGCAACACACAGGCAGACACGGAGAGGCTCTTTTTTTAGACTGTGACCAGCAAACCCAGGTGTCTTCAGGGATGAGCAGCCAGTGTTATGGCTGTGGAGGATGGGGGGGTTGATAGACATTAAGGGACAATGCAAGTTGTCCAAAAGGGAAGGATGGACATGTCTTGGTTTTCACATTGGCTCTGTCTGTGTTTATTCACCATGTCACCCCCTGTCACTCTCCTCCCTTACTGACATGACACTAGACCATAAAGCCTAGGCAGCTCATGCCAAGCACCATCTTATATTGACTTGTCAGAGAGAAAGGGACCAAATATTACCAGACATTCACTCCCAGGTTTGCGACACAGCAGAACATCATGTAGATGTTTACAAGTAAATGGCCTCTAGGCAATAAAGGAAGGTAGGCCCTGTGCTTCTGAAAGATAGCATACATCTTACCGGTAGCCTTGCTTTATTCACATAGAGTGAAAGCAAAGATTCTCTGCTGACTCTGATGTGGATCAACCTGGAGTGGATAAAAACTGTATCTGTCCCTGCTCTAAATTCACCATCCAGACATCGAGGACAGAAATTATGTTCTTTCTCTTGGCTTTCTCAGAAAAGACAATTTCACTGCTTTCTTGCACTAGCTAACTTGCCAGCCTGATCACTTGTTATTTCTTGAGTGGGCAAGAGCAGAACACCACCTCAGTGAAAGTGACAGAGAAGTCAAAAACAGCTACCAAATATCATCTTCTAAAAATCTGGTCAGGGCTAGAATTTTCCAGGAGAGGAGAAATAGAGGCCTGCCCTTCACTCATCTTCTGTACAGCCTTGCACAGTCTGATGAAGACAATGGAGCAACAAGACAGCAATAAGAGGAGCGGAGTGGGCAAATAGCCAGCATAAGTCATTCTGGGGGAAGAGGCATAGAGATGAAATTGAAGAATCAGTGTGAGTAAGATGGGAAATAAGTTGATAAGAGGCCAGGGAGATGAGGCAGTAAACTGCTAGAGAGATCAAACGCCTGCAAATGAGGTTCTGCTTAGAGGAAAGACAGAGTGGGTCTAAAGAAAAGGAAGCAAAGTAGACAAGAATGGCACAGAACATCTGAGACCACACCACCTCCCCTCTCACTGGCACTGGGAAGGCCACAAAAAGAGGGAGATGGAAGAGTTGGTCAGGAGATGAAGGCCCAGAGAGAGATCCCTATAATCCACTGTAATGAATATACTCCCAGGGAGAAGACAATGGGGACCAGGGAAGAGAAAGTAATCAAAGAGCAAAGCACATAGAGAAGGAAACAGCCCTGTGCCTCACACAAACAGTCCCTAGCAATCAACACAGCTTTTATTACAGGAAATTATTAACACCCTCTGCTACCCACCACCCCTCACCAATCCCAAACCTCCCCTGTTTGGGGACCCTTTCTTGGCACACACATATAACATCCAGATAAACTTTCCGAACCAGCAAAAGCAACCACTGAAACAACTTCAAACACCACAGACCAATAAAACCACAATTTAGAAGTTAACTTTCCCAACCCCCCCATGCCATTATTTAATAAGGAAATACTGTACAGATATAAAACCCACCCTTTTCCCAACCTGAATATAATTGCTTGAGTTAGTTTCTGTACATATATACACACATATTTACACAGTAATGCTGCAGTCAAGAAAGCAGATGATGTGAAAGTCACAAAATGAATACATAAATTAAATAACTACCAGCAGAACATTAGGAAAGGTCACGTTGTTCCTACTTGGCAAAAATGCATTGTGGGACAGAGTCATTAAGCATACCGTGCGTGTGTCTGTGTGTGTGTGTGTGCGTGCGCGTACAGGCACGCAAGCCTCACAGCTTCCTGCTGTGCCAGGTTTGTTCGCATGAGTTTCACTTCCCCAGTATGTCTCGTATGTGTACATGTGCCCAGAGGAACCCCTGTCCTACAGCATGGAATTTTTTTCTGACCTGTTGGAGTGTACACTGGTGCTTTCTGTGAACCTGTAATGGCAGGAGGCCAGCAGGTTAAGAGATCTGTAACTACTGACACATCACTGAGATCCTCCTTTACCTCAGCACCTAGGGGACTGTACCCTTGGCGTTGGCAGACATGAGTCCTGCTCTCTGCGATAGGGTTTCACTGCCTCTTTCTATACACAAGCAGATTCATGCTGTGTCAGTTTTGTTGTCAGGAATGAGAGAAGGGTGCCAGAATTCACTCAAATGGCATGGCTAGGAGAGGAATTTGGGGATGCTCAAGAGATTAAGAAAGAACTCAAATCCAATTGCAAAGTGTTTTTTGTTGCCGTTCTAATGGCAGACACCCAGGTCTGTCTGCAGTCAGCCCCAGGGAGGTCCAGAGAGCCCATGATGAAGATGAAGCAATAGTATTCGTATTGCCAGTGAGACAGTCAGCGCCCCAGTTTGCCTTTAAGGGAGGAGGAAGGAGGGAGCCACAGGGAAGTGTAGGTGGATGAATGCAGCGAGGGTCTATGGCTTGGAAATCTATTTGGCTGCAAATTGAAAATAAGCCCTTGTGGGGACAACGATCAGGTCCCACTAGTTACTATCTCAATGTGCCCTGCAGCATCCAGCAGCATGGTAGGTGTGTTCCAGGTGGACACGCCAGGTGTGTTCAGCAGCAGGGAAGCACTTATGGGAAAGAGTGGGTGCAGACGGGGATCGTGGCCTGGAGTCTGTCCCCATTTGTTGCCAGCAATCCAGTTCCTTTCTCGCACACAGCTCCCAGGGGTTCCTGTGGTGAACCAGGCATATGCCACCGAGAGGCAGCATAATTGGACCCTAGTCTTTGCCAGCTTGGATTAAGCAGAAAGGGTGAAGCATAATTCCTTAGAGCAATGGTGCAGAGAGTCAGCACAAAGTCCCTTCATCAGCACTCCTCATCTTTATCCCCTCCCCTTTTTCTTTTCTTTTTGGCAACCAAAAATACGTGGGGAAGTGCAACCTCCCACCCTTCTCCATGGGAAGGGCTCATCAAAGGTTGCTTGACTGGAGTGGAGGATGTGTGAAAGGCCTAAGCCTGATCATTGGCTGTGTTCCCAGGCTTGCTTCCATCTGTTGATAAGCAATGGAGGTGGGAGGATATGCCACATTTGATAGAAAGCTCTAAAGCAAAGACTTGCCTATAAAGATCCCTGAGGTATCTCTGATCGCTCTAACCTGTCACCACCATCATATTCATTCTCTGTCTCCCCCTCTCTCTTTTGCTGGCAACGTTGCTGTGAGAAACAACCCTGATTTGAAGGTACAAAGGGGCTTTATTCAAGATGGATGCTAGTGTCTTCTCGGACTGAGGAGCTCAACTTCAGCATGCATTGCTGAAGAAGTCAGAAGCAAAGATGCCCATCCTGGCAGCTCTTAAGTCCTCCACCAAATCCTTCAGGACATCACAAAGGAACCTCTTCCCCCTCCTGCACTGGAAATTGAAATATCAATTCCCTATGGGCAAAGTTCACACTTGTGTATTGCTGAGTGTTTTGAACCCACCAGGGTTCTCGCCTGGAGAGTTCTGACAACACATGCTTGATTTTAGAGAGAACGGGATGATTTTTTGCTGAGGAGGTGGGGCCGGTGTGCTTCATTGTCTCAACTGACAGCAAGTCCTGACTGCAGCTTTTCTTTCCTGTTTATGATGTGACATGGCAAATTCTGATATTGCCCTCACTGGGAGGTGTGATGGGAGACAGAGAACTACTACACCAGCCTGTGTTGTGTTGCGCTACAGTAAAAAGCTGGTGTGAATACTCCAAGAAGGTTTATGGTGTGGAGAGCCATGGCTGCAAGTTCTACCTGCCAGCTGCTTTCCACTCTGCGTGGAACATTTCTGATATTTTTTTAATACTTCCTCCATCTCCTTCATACACATCCTCCTTCAGCTGAGTACATACACTCCAGTACCACTTCAGAAGAACATGGCTCATGAAAATACCCCTCAGAGAGCCATGCCTAGGGCAAGAGTGAGGACGCAAATGTCAGAAACATTGCCAAAGGCGCCTAATCTTTCCCAGGAGGCTGGCTGCAAATATACAGTAGAGGTCACCAAACTGTAGAGGACGCAATGGTTTTTGCTTGGTATTCTTGTGTGCAGAAACTTTCACAGAGGGGAAATGTTCCCAGCCAGTGCCCCAGAAAATACTGGTGTTTCTAGAGGAGAGAGAGAGAAATGGCAAGGGAGGGGATGTGGAGTTTGTCAGGCTCTGGTATGAAATCCCATTCTTTTCTGGACAGATAATAAACAGCACATGGGTCGTTTTCTAGTATAGACAACACCTGCTGCTAATATTACCTGATTGATTCACTTGAATACTTAGAATGAAAATACACCAAATCTAAAATTCTAAATATATAATCAGAGTTTAATAACATCATTGATTTATTTTCTGGATTATGAATTACACCCTCCCCCCTCCCACCCTCTCCCCTTCATCTCTGTCCCAAAACTTGTTGACCTGACAGAACTAAAATAAACAAAGCAACCAGAAAAGATCACTTACAGGAGAAAGGATTAACCTGATGGACACGTGGCCTAATCTATTATGGGAGAAGGCAAAATACCAGACTCCTGTGGTTAGACCAGTGGTTCAGTCCAGAATTTCCAGTTCTTCTTTTCTGGTTGCCCTAGAGCATTCATTTGAGTGGTTTGTGGCACAGTTAATATTTGCAGAGCACTCCGAGTGTTAACAGTGCTACAACAGTATCAACACTAGATAATGGTTTTGGCAAACTATCATTTGCCGATCAGTGGAACAAGGGACAGAGCAGTTCGGAGAAAATACGAACCAACTTTCACCCCAGAACACAAAAATCAGAACCTTTAAGAAGAGATTTGAAAAAAGTTCCATTAACTTCTTTTTGGTTTGTTTTCGGCTTAATTTCCCTGCAGAGACACCCTCCAGGTTTCCTCGTTCCAGGTGGGGAGGGACGGAAAAGTACCGAGATAACCGCCAAAGAGATTAGCTGCCCTCACCAGCTGTCAAGCTTCCCCCCCAAGCCCTTAGGAAATACCAGAAATTATCACGAGCTTTCCCAGGTCCAAGATTTCTAAACCAAAGTAGCATTGGAGAAGTCTCTTAATGTCAAAGTGATGGTCCAACCTGAGCGGCCAACTTGATGGTTCACCCCACCACTATCAAGACAGCGTAGTGCCTTGAGGCCCAAACTCCACAGAGAGATGCTGGTACAGAGAGTTTATATGCAAAAAGGAATTGGGGGTGTTCCCATCAAAACATGAAACCCTGCTGGCAAGGCTTGAAGTGACGTTCCGGCGTCTTCCATTCATGAAGATAAAGGTGACAGGGCGATACGGGGGGCCTCAGGGGAACACAACACACATGGGTTTCTCTCTCTCTCTCTCTCTCTCTCTCTTTTTTTTTTCTCATTCATACGGCCTCGACCCGCGTAAACCGCTTCCAAAAATGCAGCCTGAAAAGTCGTAGAAAACAAACAGAACAGAAACAAACTTCCCCTCCCTCCCACCCCACAACCTGAATATTCACGAGAAGAGAAACACCAATTTATACAAAAACGCAATAAAAAAGAAATATTTACAAATGAAAGGAACGCCTTCTTGGTGGCCGCTGTCAGAGGCATCTGACAAGCTGCCATGTGTTCTGGATTGCAGATCGCTCTGTTAATTTGTTTGGTTTCTTTTTTTTTTTCAGTTTTTATCTTTTCCTTTTTGTCTTTGTAATGAGAGAAGAGGGAAAGAATAAGAATTTCCCTTAGCCTGAAGACTAAGGGGTGGCATTACAAAGACTCTCTCCCTCTTCCCTCCTTAATTTCCTCACTGATATATAAGAAAATACTCCCCTCGCCAACCCTGCCCACCCTCTCCTCACACTCTGACTTTACAGGCAAATCCCACCCTCCCCCCGCCCCAGCTTTAAAAAATAAATAAAATAAATAGGTAAATAAATAAAAGGCCTTCTGTTGGCTTAAGAGAAAGATAAGATAAAATCAACCAGGGTGCGGTGAGGAATATGAGAGAGGTGGCTTTCAGCTCCATGAAATGTGGCTCATAAAGATGGGGCTGCCATCTCCTTTCAGAGCCAGTCCTCAGCAGTGTCCCCATGCCCTCAGCACAGGGCTCTCTCAGCCCTTCCCCTGCTGAGCCATGGCATTGAGACACTAGGACAGACCCAGGATAAAGAGGAGTGACTTTGCCATATCTCCCAGGACAGGAGAGGTCAGCCCACATCCCCACCTCAGGAGAAAGAAGACACATGAAAGGGGAGTTCCGCCTCTCATTCCTACCATTGCTCCCTTTCCTTTAGCTTAACTTGCATCTAAAATGACACAATGGAAAGAAAAAACCACTCTTATCGATACTAAGTGCACCAGGAAAGCTGTCACTACAACTGCAGGGATGGGAAACCCTAGGCTATTCCAGCTTTGCACCTGTGCTAGTATCTCTCTCTCTCGCACGCAGAGGCACACGTACATGTACACACGCATCTCAGCCTTGCATGTCTTGTCTTCAGCCCTTAGCACAAGTTTCTGTGCTCTCTGGCATTTATTCAAGCACAACCCTTCCCAGGAAGACATGCCGCGTACTTCCCCTGTACATTCAATAGTAAATATACATATATATTTCCCATGGGTGCGCACACCCTTCTCCCATTTCCACATGTGCAAGGAGGCATTGAAACAGTCCACCAGCACCACCACCACCACACGCACCCTTTCATGGCACTTTTTTTCCTCTCAAGCACCATGCCAACATTGGCAGAGGGCACCCTATTCCTTTTGTTCCAACCTACTGGCCAAGGATAGGGAGGGCAGAAGGATGAAAACCCTTTTTTCCCTGCCCTCCTTGCTGAAAGGACATGCCGAAACAGGCTTGCTGAGCCCTGAAGTGACAGCGACAAAACTCCCCACCTTTCCCTACTCTTTAGCTCTGTTCCACTGTGTTTGTCATCCAGACACCTTATAGGATTGTGGTTTTATTTTGCTTTCTCTGCAGACATTTCAAGTATAAAGTTATTGTATATACTCGCGTATAGGCTAACCCATACTATACACTGCTCCCACCCTTCAAGTATGTCACGAGAGCAATTCACAGCTCATGAACCAACCCTGCGCCACTTTCCCCAAACTCTTCTCATTTCAGTGCAAACCAGCATCGTCTGTCAGAGATCCCAGCAGCCTCCCTGAGTCCAGGGTTGCTTTCCCAAACTCAGACCCCACTTCCTTTCCATTTCTCCCTCTGGTCTGCCACAGATTCAACGGCTGCAATAGCCATAGTGAAACCACTAGCCAGACCTGCAGACAAGCCTTCTCTCCCTCACCCCACACCCCCTAGCAGACAATTCAAAATTTTAGCGTAAAATTTCTCAGCATATACGCAAATATATATATATATATTTCAGCCCTAAACCCCCATAGTCTTCACAAAATAATGTAACAAGAACCTCAGTATAGCTAACATATAAGTGCATCAAGTTAGTCGTGTTATTCACCCTTCACTTTCTCCATGTCTTTAAACACTACTCTTTTCTAGGCAGTATTAGGAAGAGTTGCCTGAGCAAGCATCTTTTCCTGCGTGTCCATTACACTGCTTCTGCTGTCTCCTTCTGCCACACGCACTCGTGTGCGTGCACATGCCTTTGTCTGGTGGGAGCCAGCAAGAATGAAATGCTAGAGTCACTGCCGCTCCCCCTCAGCCCACTCCCTCCCTGCCTTTTTCTCTCCTTCCTGAAATCACAAGTGAGAATATCCAACTCCAACGTCACTGTAAAGTGCAATGGCCAGGAATGGAGGAGAATGGGAGGAGCGAGAACATGGAAAAAGAGATAAAAGGGGAGGGATGGGAAAGAGGAGGAGGAAGAGGGGAAACCAAAGAGGTGGCACTTGTCACCAGTGCTGCACTACTCAGAACTCCAGTATCCCACAAACTAAGGATGATCCGGGAGAGTAGCTGATGGGATTGATCCCACCCCACCCTCCCACGCTCCATATACACCCCCAGTCCCTCCCCGCGCTCTTCCCCTCTCACTCAAACGTCAGACTCAATACTGGAGAGTTTCTCATAAACATGCCCGTTGCTGGAGCCATTGAAAGCCCTGGGGTTTTTGTTGTTAGGCACACAGGGGTTGGACTGGTTCCCTATACAGATGTCCTTCTGGAAACGGGCTGGCACAGCCCCATGAAGGGCTGAGACCACCGGCTTGTTGGTGGTGACGATGGCTCGGAAGTCTGGCCTGGCTTTGGGCCCTCCTGCCACCACAGGCTGCCTGAAGAAATAAGATTTGCTGCCGTGGAGCAAGCATTGGTCATCCCCAAAAGTGGGGATGAAAGGGTTTTGGGTGACCCGGTCGGGGTAGAGCGACTTGCTGAGCATGTAGCCCCCGCTGCTGCCGGGGTTGTTGTGGTGGTGGTAGCTGGTGGCGGGCACTGAGGACTTGTTGTTGGCAAACGTGGTCTCACTGGCTGGCATCTCAAACATGTGGGCGTAGGGGCTCCCTTCCAAAAAGCGGCCCTTGTCCTTGAGGCTGACGCTGCGGGGGGCCAGGGCCGAGTCATCCTTCTGCAGGTCCACAAAGGTGTCATAGGAGTGCTGCCGGCGAAGCTTGTTGCGGTTCTTCTTCTGCACCTTGGAGGCAGAATTGGAAGGGCTCTGAGGATACTTGGAGGAGGAGGTGGCACTGGTGGCCACGGGCACGGGGGCAGGCGGCTGGTCCAGCTCTTGAAGCGAGTTGTCCTCACTGATGTCGTACAGGTTGCCTGCTTTCTTGCAGGCCTCACAGCGGATGCAGGCCTGGCGGGTGGAGTTCTGCCCCACCACCGATGGCGTGTAGTTGTGCAGTTTAGAAGGGCAACCGCGACAGAAATTAGCTCCAGGTCGGTCCTCCCAGTCTAGGTTGGTCAGGTTCTTCTCCCACGGTGCCGGGACCCCACTCACAACACCATGCTTGTGCTCGTTGCCTCCTCCAAACTCGCCCGAGCCATGCTTGTGGTGGGCCCTGTTGGTGCAGGATCCACCCCCTCCTCCTCCCGTGTCACGCTTAAACTCATCTCCCCGCTCCTTGTAGATATCTGTCAGGTCCACATGTTCCCAGTGTGGCGAGTTCTCCTTGGCCCGAAACTGGTCCAGGTAGAAGTCCCGTAGCCCTTCCTTGTCCCTGAAGTAGCGCTTGTGGTCAGGCGAACGAGGTGGGCGCCGGCGATAGGCCAACTCTATCTCATCAAACTCCCGCCGGGACTTGGCAGAGGCTGGGCGCTTCTTCAGGCTGTCCTTGTACTGCTGCTTCCGCCGCTTGGCTGCGTTGCCCTCGATGTTGCCATAGGTGACTGTGTGAGTGGAAATGTCAGAGACGTCCGAGCGGATCAGGTCATCATGGGCCCCGCTGCCCCCATAGCGGTCACTCTTGAAAGAAAACTTGCCATAAAGGTCACCCAGTTGGCTGTGCTTGGCAGGGGGTAACCCCAAGTCCAAGGGCTTCTTCCCGATGGACCGCGACTGGGCATTGAAGGGTGGGTTGTCACAGTCGTAGAGCCCATCGATGGAACTGGTGCTGCCAATGCTGTGGGGGCGGTGGTGGTGGTAGTGGTCCTGATACACATTGCTGTCCTTCAGCTGGAGGTTGCCAAAGGTCCTTTCCACCTCACTAATATAGTCACTAAAGAGGTTCTCCTCGCAAGGGGGGTTGTTGTAGGACTTGCAGTCTGAGTGGGTAAAGCTGCGGCGGTGCTCGGAGATATCATAGACCGACGACTCGCGGCGGATAAAGTCCAGGGCACTCTGCGGTGAGCCATTGACCCCTGACAGGTTGGCCATGTTCTTGGCTGTCCGAAGCAGGCGGAGGATGTTGGAATGGGTGTTGTTCATAGTCGCTGTGGGGGAGTTCATTGCTGACTGGCGTTCCTCGATGGCCACGCCATGGATGCAGCTGTAGATACCCTGAAATGAGAGAAAGCAGGAAGGTGAGTGGTTCTGCAAAGAATATACAAAAGGGGATCTGGACTGGGATGCTGTGCAGTAACAGGATGTTCCTGTAGGACAGCAAGGCCTGTCAGACTTCCATCATGAAGCACAATCGAATCAAATGAAACCAGACTTGCTCTACCAACCCTTGCTGTTCTGCCCCTCTTTCTTGCCCCTCACATTTTTTCCTTCCCCTCCATTCCTCTTCCGCTGCTTTACTTCATGTCATATCTGTAGGATGCAGGAATACCTGCTTGCATCTGTAAGAGTTACTCAAACCTAGTAGGTGTAACACTGAATTGCAAATGGGGAAAATAATATCCTTGGGAACAAAAGCATCAAGACAAATGGTTCTGTGTGGATGAGAGGAAGAAAGTGTGGTTTGGCCCTTGAAATTCATGGGGACATCAGTGAATCAACAAGACAGAAGCTATCTTAAAAAGGGAACAGCTTCATTTGTCATAAAACTAGCAACATTAATCACCAGTACAGATTAGAAAAGGAAACAGAGAAAGAGCAGGACTTCAGGTATTTAGGTCTTTTGCATCTAGTTGAGTGAAGTACAATAGAATTTTTAATTGCATTCTGTTAAATTTAACAGTGATAACAGGCTCCAAATTGACATCCTTGAAAGTGAAAGTCCTCTATTCAACCTCAAATCAGACAGCAGACGTGCCTGGTTCTTCCACATTCCTGCTAGCTCATTTGATCCACGACACAAACTGTTTGCAAGAGCTATGCCTAGGAGTAGAAGGAAAGGATCTCACTTATTCCCTGGCCTGCCAAATGGCACCTGCCGATTAATGTCGATTGTGAAATGGACACCATCACACCATGTTACCATGGTTTCTCAGCAGCTAGCAGATAATTAACACTTTTCAGACTTTTCACCAACCTGGGCCAGGTCTAACAGATAACCCCAGAATGAAAGAATCGGTACTTAGCTAAGGACCACCAAACACAATCCCCCATCTCATCTCCAGACTAAACCAGATTAGAAACTAACAATATAGAAGAGAGGCTGTGCCCCTGCATTCAAAACGCTTTGTCATTTTCCTTAACAATATTTTATGTAGCAATTATATACTCCTTGCACAAAGTTAATTCTATTACATGGAACACTGAGGTCAAAAATCTGAGATTTGACCTCACTTCAGAATGGATCAGGAGAAAGGACCAGTGGCTTGAAAGAAGAAAAAAAGCTCCGAACTGGATACTGTTAGCTATACTAATAGCAGAAAAATGACTCAAAATTTACTAGAATATTCTTTAAATATAAGTATTATACCTTAAGGCAGATTTGCATAAAGCAATTGCTAAGTTCATGTGGTCTTCCTCTCTGGAAGGAATTTCTGCATGGTTTAGGACGTAGCTTTTGGTTAGGGACTTCTGACTGTCCATGTTACAGTTAACTTCTCTTTATACTGCACTTTCATTTCCATGTGAAGTTTCCCTTTCCATGACCACAATCCAGCAGAGACCAGAGATGCCACAGAAAAATATTAGATGCTCTTGCGACATTAATGATGAAAGCATGCCAGACTTTATCCTGCGGACCACCACTCTATGCCACCTGTGTGTTAGACAGTCTCAGAGGATTTCCCCACTTCCAATGCCTAGGACTGTCTGAATAAATCCTGTGTTCTTCCCCACTAGCTAATGACACTCACCCTGCTGATGGAGAAGACCACACCGGGCTTGCCAGAGCAGACGCCCATGAAGCAGTGGCGGAATTGCCAGTAGAAGAGGTGCTCACAGATGAAGGTGATGAGACTGAGGGCCATGGCTGCTCCCAGCATGTAGAAGACACCTGCCATGTTATCTATATCCAGCTGGCTGCTCATAACCTCATTCTTCTCATTGTGACAAATGCCAGTGAGCCATAGGGCTTCCAGCTCCTCCATCTCCCCTAGAAAGACAGAGAGAAGGAAAGAAACAGGTTAGACGGCCCTGCAATGACTAGAGAGCTCAAGCCGGGGCAGACTGAAAGCAAGAAGCTGATCTAAGGTTATTTCCAGTGGCCATGCTCTTTTTCCAATTCTATTATGTCCATGGAATATCCTGACTGACCTTCTGATAGGGCAGGTGTAATTTGTCACAGGGAAGGAAACAGGATTTTTCCACCACCAGATATTAACCACAAAAAACTGTTCCACAGGGCACAGATGTCGCACTTGCCACATGTCTACAGTGAGATCCTGAAAAAGTTGCCCCCCAAATGACTGAATACCTAACCTCACAAACTTCCACTTTCATATTAGGCCAATGAAGGGGAAGGTCAGTAACTGATACTGGTAGACAAAAACGAGTTACTTCTAAATGAAAACATTGTAGGTTTCCAGCTCAAAACTCAAAATGTTGATTTTTTAAAAATCAAAACGTCTGCTTTTGCATTTGTTTGCATCATATCCATAGGTTATTAAAACTAGGTGCAATGTTCCCAAAAATATTTGTGCATTTTTACCTGTTTTTCTCCCCTCCACTTTCGTCCAAATTCAACACTTTCAAGCCCTTTGACCAATCAAAAATATTACTAATTTTTATCAGCTAGGAACAAATGTTCTGTAGTCTAATTTCATACCCCACTTACTTCCATTATGGTATTTCATGAGGGGAGAGAGAGATAAACAGTCACACACACATACACACATACTGAGACATTCAGAAATAAACTAATTTTGCGGGTTGGCAATTCTTTTCATTTTGTTAGGAAAGTTAGTTTTTCACATTTTCAACCTCCAGTTCAGTGACAGGGGGAAAAAAATCTGTATATTTATGTGGCGCCATAGCACAGTCTTTAAAGCTTTATGGAGCACTTACGTCTTTTTCTGAAATAACAGATATTAGATTGTTTAGGAGACAGAACACCCTATCCTTCAGGTGGCCAATTTTCTGCTGAAGTACATCAGAGCTATATTCTTTACATATTTATAATACTGGATGTTATTTTCAGATTTCAGGGGAAAAAGGAAATATTTATAAATAAAATAACCTGTGCATTTTATTTATTCAAAAGAAGGACACAGCAAGATGTAATATGGAATGGAAAGGGAAAGCCAGGAAAATATTTTCTAAGAAGGAATTCCTTATGCCATGAATTTTTTTTTTTTTAATAATAGCAAATTTCTGTAAAGGATGAGATGAACTAGGTAACTATAATGTTCTGATTAAAAACTCACTTCAAAATACGCTTCTGAGTCTCAAGTCCTTCCTTGTTTTTTCTGACGTTTTGGAAAATATGAGTTAACTCTTTCATCAGAAGGAGTTAAGAAATAAGAAATACTTATCCTTTAATTTTGTAAACTCTGCATGGCTTGATCCTGTCTAGAGCCATAAAGCGTGGGAAGACCATGGATATTCCAGTATAGTTAGTGGGTTTGGTCATGGCAGAACCTCAAATAGTGAAAAGTTCACAATAGAAATCTTGTTTTTATAAGACATTCTTTGCACAAGATATGTTTCGAGCACACAGCTGGTTCTATGAAACCTTTAGTGCTTTTGACATTGCTTTTGAGGATACTGCTACCCTGCATCATCAACATAAACCAAGTGACATCCTCACATTTTTGGTGTATTGCCTCTAACAAACCCTTCTTAACAATTTTCTGTTCTCAATCCAAATCTGAAGCACCAGAGCTAGGAACTTCTATTTCCTACATGCAAAACTTGGTATTTCTTAGAAAAACTCCCAAATCCTCTTGTCACTTACCATCTCCAAAAAGCTGCAGAATGGCAAGATCAACCTGGCGCTTCCAGCCTGAGTCCTTTTGGATGGCAATGCCATAGCCAGTGGAGGCAAAAACTTTCCCACTCCCAATTGTCACCAGCTTGCAGCCTTCATCTCTTCCAGCCATGTAATTTAGCACTGCTGCATCATAAATAAAAGCATCCAACTTCCTGCACAGGTGCAAGAAACAAGAGGGATATAGCACAGAAAAGATAGACTCTATATGAGTTCAAAGGTGTTCTCAGGTAATTAAGGCAGAAACGAACCTCTTTCAGATAGACTACAATAGGTTGCATCTTTACCTTCATCAGAGTTAACTAAAAACTAAGTCTAGAAGCTGTTTACAGGCAGAACAAGATTATAAATGAGGACTGTCTGTTTCTTTCTGACTCTTTGATAATCATCATTTCTGATCTGAAAGAAAATTTGTAATACAAACATACCGCAAGAAAACGATGAATAAAGAGGAAGTCGAGGGGATCTATAGTGCTAAGAATAGCTTATATTACTGTACTGCCTTTCATCTCAAAGGAACCTGAAATGCTTTATAAAATGTATCAATATTAGATAGCAAAGTAGGGGTTGGAGTAAGGAAAAGATTATCTCCAATTCAAACTGCTGGCATGACTTAGCTGAGTAAAATGTATTTTTTTATCAGATTAAATATAGTCAGGACATCATGTTTAACTCCTAGGTTACTGTGAAAAGCATTAATGGATCAAGTGGCCATGACAGCAGCTTTATGGTTTACCATGCTGAGTAGCTCTTTGGTAAAGAGTGCTTAGCTGAAAACCACAAGAAAAATTCTATTTCAACACAGAGAAATCCCCATTGTGGGCTGGGATGGGTAGACGGCACAACAGACTGATGAAAGCCTTCCCCTCACTGCAAGAAATTGATTTGGGTGTGGGGGGCTGCATCTTGCACATAACCAATGACAGCCGATGAGTAAATCCTCCCACTAGATGTGAAACGAAGCACTTTCCGATATAAGACCAAAGACCTTCCACCTTGCACATTCTCACACCCACGCTATCTTTTCAATCCACCTCCTGCACATAAATTTCCAGTATGATGATTATCTCAGTTCAAGTGCGTATCTGTGGGGAAGTCTGTCCAAGGGTGGATATGAAGCCAGGACGACATCTACCGCAAGTGATGAGCTCTATTTCATCCATTTATTTCCAGGACAGAGCATATTTATTTCCTGGATGATGACTATCCTGGCAAATGTACATTCCCAGGATGGCATCCAACAATGCTACAATCATTTATAATGGGCTGTGTGCCTCTGAACCTGGCAAACAGGTTTAGGAATATTCAGTCAATCTAGTAATTAAATTGGCTGAACATCTTTATTCGTGCTCTGGAATGAACTTTCTCGTAAGAGTGCAACACAAGTGTAAGCAAGAATGTTGGTTTTTCACTGGGGCTGGCCTCTGATAAAGAAAATGGTCAGCTCTGGGAGGAGGTCTTTAACTATAAAGGACAAAGGCCTGCAAAATGGTGTTTTAAGTTAGTTCCTTTGCAGATTCAGTGTTATTAAAATAGGATGAGCTGTTCAAACATACTTTTTGCTAATGAGTTTTCCCACGTTTCTCAAATTACCCAAGGAAATGCTCCCATTTTATATACTTCCTCATTATTCAAAAAACATTTTGTTCAGCCCTTGATACTAACATATTCCAGAGAGGAGGGCTACTTCCAAACTATTTGCTTCCAGCACACCTTCCATTACACTCTATTAGCTACTGATACACTGGGGTGGGATTAGTCTGACAAGGATTGTTTCAGCTTCCTGATTAACATAATCTTTTATACATAGAAGAAAGGAAAACAAAAGAATTTCCAGATGATAATATAAATGTTCCGAAAAAAAATCTTTGTCCACAGAAGTCTGAGAGCTTTCCCTGTGTATGCATAAGGACCCATCAGCATGAAACATCTCGATGAAGTAAGGTCTTCGGGACAAATATACACAAGGCTAACATACACAAGGATATAGAAGATACTCTTTTTTTTTTTTTTAACAGTCTTAGAAATACAGCAAAACCAGAAACTCTTATACAGGTGTCAATAGAAAAACCTGGCTAAGAGAACCACAGAATTATACTCCTGTGCTATGTGTGGTCTTGCTATACTTTTAACCATGGAATGACAATGGAGGGTCATTTTTCAAATCCTAGAAAATAAACTTCAGATAAGCATGAAAAGAAGTCAGGTATCTGTGGTGAGTAAGCACAGAAGAAGGAAGCCTCACCCAGTCTTCAGTGAGAACAGTGCATCATCCACCCCTCTCTGATTGAACTTCACCATGTAGCTGTGCATTTCAGGGTAGTTGTTGCGAATATTCCTTTCTGTGCTGCCATTGGGAACCGTCCCGAAGCGAAAAGGGGGTGAGAAGTCATTGGGTTTCTGGAACTGGAGAGACAGAAAAATAACATTTCTCACAATCTTTCAGCAAGAAGCAGTCATCTGAATGGGAGAACACACTCTCCTCAGAAGGTAGATCTGATTTTATTTTACTATCATGTAGAAAACATTGTTGAGAAGATATTATATTTCACTGCTTTCAAACACAAACATCTATTAGTGCCTAAGAACCAAGAAGTGAATCTGAGCAATACAGTCTTTTTGTCCACTCTGGATTAAGTGCATAAAATAGCCAGCGATCAAAGATTAAAAGGAGGTTAGATAAAAGGAAAAAGGAAAGGGAAAAGGTAACAGTGGCTTTGGAACACAGTCAAGGAGAGATTTTCAATAAAATCTATGTGCATTTTATCCACAAAGTGTCATTTATTTTCTAAGAAGTATCTTTTTCAGCTCTGTGGATGCCTTTGCACTTCCTGATTCTGACTGAAATAGAAAAGTAATTAATGAGGAGAGATGCCTCTCAGAGCATCTCACACCCACTTCACCAAACGAACGACCAGCTTTCAAACTTTTGGGCAAATGTCCCAAATGAAATGCTATTAGTGGCTGCAACTCACTGGTAACATTTGATGCCCAGAACAGAGCTGGCAGAATACTCCAAACCTTTTGCTGCTCACAAGAAATACATTCATCATTACATTCCCCTACGGCTGCAAGACTGTGAGGTTTTATATGCCACTTGCTTAACTGAAGTCATAGTCAATGCTCTCTGGGGTTTTATGAGCAGTAAAATTTAGACTGTCAATTATCAAGACTGCTTAAAAACCCTAGAACCAGCAGACGGGAAGGAGCATAGAATTGTAAGCCAGGAACTGAATAAGCACTAAAGAAAAAGATGCAAAGGTAGGTTAGATGGAGGGAAGGCCCCTCCTCTCTTGATATATCAAGCAGTAGCTTGCCTCATGCTAATTCTTGACTCCCAGCTGTGGCTGTATATTTGGATGATCCTGAGAAGCATGCTAAGAACATGCTAACAGTCAGACCAAACCCAGTTAACAATAAAAGTTCACCTGGTATACGTCTATATGCATTCATGTACTGCCACATTCTATAGTAGAAACATGGCTGCAGTCTACAGCTATAGCTTAAAAAAGACGCAGGTGAGCCGCCTTCTTGAGTTCTGCTTGAAGCCAGTTTGGAACTTGGTCAACTGAGCTGAGGAGGCCAACGCCACTAAAGCATGTATCTCACTCGCAACATCTCAGCAATAAGACAACCAGGACCTATGTCTGTGGGTGAACGAACCATTCATATGACCTGTTTCTGTGTACCAGTCAAGTCATCTGGCTGTGCGAGGAATCATCTCACCAGTTTGGATGGCAAGATGTGCTTGTATGTGCACACATGAATGTGTGAGAGAGATCACATGTCCTACTGCTTTAAGCCAATAGAAAACCTCAGGGCTGTTTTTTGAAACACAGGTTGGCACACCACCAAAAAAGAAGAGGTTTCACATAGCACAAAACAGGCAGTAAGGTGGCTCTTAGAACCTTGTCACACCCCCTAGGGATGAAGACAAACTCATAGCTATCAAAACCTGTAATGAAAGCAAACTTTGATGTGAAAAAAATCACTGCAGCATGCTAAAATTATTCTTTTTTACCAAGCTGATTATAGCAGCAGCTTAGGGGACCCATCACAAGAAGGGCATTGCCATACCAGGCACAAAGGAACACAGTCTCTCCCCTGGCATGCTAAAACAAGAGTTTGCAAAATGGGCAACTTTCTTCCCCAGAGGCTGCAGAACGTAGCCATGAGGGCAAATGGGGCACCCCTGTCAGTTAGAAGAGGCCCAGCTAAAAAGTAAAATTCCAAATTAGAAAATTGGTTCCATTTCACCTCAAGCCAGGACAACCCCCTATCCCCATAGAGCCCTCCAGCAAAGTCGGCAGTGCAAGCAGCAGGCAGGCCCCAGCAATACTGGTGTGACCTCAGCTTTGGCATGCCCTTCGGAGGGGCAGCAGCTATGAGAACCTCCCTCTGGGTCCAAAGAGTGTTAAGAGAAAAAGAGGCTCCATCAAATGTCCATTTTATACCTCCACCCTCCATTCCCAGTGATACAATCTCTAGCTTTGTCTGCTTCCATCACTGTGTATATGAACTTGAGTAAGAGGGATTATAGCGTCAGGCAGGGCTGTGGTAAGGGAAACTATCCCACCCCTGAACTATCCTTTGTCCCCATTGTGTTCAAGGACCCGTGTTAGCAGACCGAGCTGAAATATTTCATTTTTAACCTCCTGGGCAATCAATAAATAAATGAAAACATTCCTCTTGAAGGAAATTACTATTTTTGGCAACTGGAAAAGCATGTTTCTAGAGAAGGAAGCCAGGCTGATGGCTCCTACAAAACCACATACTGCACATTCACTCATCAGCCCTTACCCTGTTCATTCCTCAGTCAGAACAGATCTGCAAATGCAAATTATTCTTCACACACCCACAGGCGCACACACTTCAGCCATAGCCTGGTGGACGATGAGACAGGAAACCCTCTGAAAGGATCTGTACGGTACCCACACTAGAGATCTTTAGCTTGAATGGCTAAGAGGAACACAGATCCCTGGGCACCTGATTTGGTGTTTGCAAAGCTGAAAGCAATTGATGCCCAGCTGACCCCACAGTCCATGGAGCCAGAGATAAGCAGCTAACTTCTACACATTTGAGAAGTAATAGTGGCACCTGCATGGCAGGAGACGGCAGTTGAAAAATCCCCATGTTTGTTGCTCAGTAGTAGGTGGGCATAACTCAGTCCAAGGATGGAGGGAGAGCTCTCCAGAGCCAAAAACTGCTGCATCTTTCTAAGCCCTCTTCTGCCCCACACAGCTCATACTGAAGGAGCAAGAACACATACCAGCCTTCCCAGAAAATATATGGGACAGATCGGGGAGGAGTGTGTCCTCTCCGGGCAACATGGTAGAGGAACATATGTGGAGAAACTGGAGAAGATCCATAAGGAGTAAAGCTAATTGACACTGTTGCCAAAGAGTTCAGTAAGGAAAGCCACTTGTTTGGCTTCTCCCAAGGGGTGTGAGAGTGGGTCTGGATCAGAAGTATCAGCCCCAGGGAAGCAGGGCATTTTGTCCGGCTGGTCTAGAAGGAGTCTGAGAGTCGTGAGACAGGAGCTGAGGCACAATGCAGGGGCCATTAAATGGAGGCAGCCTGTGCAGAGGTAACCTCAATGCCTCCGTAAATATCGACAAAGGAATTAACCACATATATTGACAGAAAGGGTCAGAATTTAGATTAATGAGAAAACTCTCCCATCATTTCATGTAAATGTTTCTCCTGCCAGAGCCCTAAGTCACAACTACTCTACCCCAGTCATCTACAAAGATTAGCCCCATGAGGCTCTGGCAAAAAAATATGGTGGTAACAGGGGAGGGGAACATAAGGAACTGCACTGGTTGCTGGGCAAATCCAGCTGCAGGGAGTCACAGGGAGTAGCAAACAGAGCTGTGCAGGGTTCACACTTGTAGGAGCCTCACCTCGCCCTTCCCTGCAGCAGGAGCCCTGTCCTGCTGCCCAGCCCCACCTACCTGGAAAGGTGATGGCCTGGGAGGGAATTCACAGGGCTCAGCTGCAGCCCTTCACCCAGAGAGTCTCGGGCAGACGCGTACTGCCCCTGCAGCCTCCTGCTCACTCACCATGGGGCCTCGGTCGTGAGATGCTCCTCTGGTACCCAAGGTGATGTGACATGCTCTTGCCCATGAGAGACATCCCTTATGGAGCTGGCTTCACATCAAATGTAGCAGTGAGGTGGATGCTAGAGATGGGGGTGGGAAGCAGACACCAAGCGTGCCTGGAGGGCTGGGGTAGCTCTAGGACATGAGGCATCTGTGTTCAGAGCCCAGCAGCTGTTTGCCTCTTCAACTCCTCGGTCCACAAATTGAAATCAAGAATTAAGTCCAAATCAGACCACAGCTTTGGGAAAGTAACCTCTCAGAGTCAGAGAGCAGAAATCTTCCTGCTCTGGAGAGCGATAAACACGCAGGCTGGGGGCTATTAGCACATTCAGAGTAGAGAGCCCCTTTCCCACTCCCCCCTACAACTCGCCATGAGAGCTGTTGGCGGCAGCAGCAAGAGCGGGTTTAAGTGACTTGTCTGGCAGAGCTGTTTCATTAGCAATTTGGAGCCATGCCGTGCAGAAAGCAGCATTGTTCTCAGATGTTCGAATATCAATCTGCATAATGAAACAGGTGATAGGAGATTTTCCCATTCAGGCAGCCGCAATTGGAGGGGATTCAGGGATGAGGGGAAGGGGTTATGTCTAATTGGCCACAATTAATTTGATGAGATTTTTTTTTCAATATATTGTCTATCACCAAATGGTTCCTACAGAAAAGCGCATCTGCACTTATTTATCTGCCTGATGTAGGCCCTGTTTAGACTGTAAAGTGTTTGCCAATAGCATTGAAAGCAGTCTCCCAAACTCAGCAAGCTCTCACAACAAAAATACTCTTTTTCATCAGTTGATCTACTTTTACACTGCTTAAAAAAAAAAAATCCCCTGCTGGATAACATAATGAGCTGGCAAAACTTGGTGAGTGTGTGTTCATGTGTGGTGCCTTATCCTTACACAGCCTCTCTGGGAAGGCTCCTTTCACTTTGTAAGGCCCACACTCCCAGTTTAAATTTTCTACCACAGGAAGCTCCACAAAGACTCACCAAAATAAGGTCCCCAGGTCCCACTCCTCTGTTAGCTGAAAGTCCAAAAGAGCTTGCTGAGCCCATGTTAGATACTCTGGGTTCAGTTCATTTGCCCAAGTGCCGAGTGCCAAGTTGAGATGCTCCAGAGAATTTCATCCTGGGAGCAGGTCTCTCAAAGCCTCTGTGTCAAGATTTGCCAGCCACCTGAGGGTATTTTGGATACTCTGGTGCACCTAAATTGGCTCTAGACATCTACATTTGCACAGCTGAATCTAGCCATTGGACCGTTTGGCCCTCAGAGTAGCTTCTCCATCAAAAGCACAGGGAGCCAGCTGCTGTGGGTAGCAGACAGCCCAAAGTGCCCACCACTCTCTTGAACCTGCCCCTGAGGGCAGCAGTCACAACCTTTTGTGCAGGCGCCTATAAGCAGCGCTCTGCTTGCTCTTTTGGCATCCGTATAACCAGCAGATATTTGTTGTGGCACAGGCCAAATATCTCTAAAAAAGATGGCATTTATTAGTGAGCTGCAACGTAAGATTTAGTGACATCAGGCTCGGAGTCCATGCTCAAGTGCATAATTTTAGCACAACCTCCCTGCATTGCCCAAACATCCTTGATTGCCCCGTCTTGCTCTGGTTCAGCTGCATGTCACTGCAGTCAGCTTGCACCTTTCTTCATTGCTTGAGAATCCAGTCAGGCTGTTTGCACTAGACCTTCATCCAGAACTTGTTAAAAATTAAATACAGGGTCAGTGGTTTTCAGATCTAACTCCGAGGTAGCTCTATGCCTACAATTAAGTCTTGATAGACTATGCATGTCCACAGCACCATGTCTTGCCCTAGCTGCCTTGCTTCTGTATCCTCTGTTTCATCCAGGAAATTAACTCCTTCACAACTAATGGATGACTCTTGGAGAGGAGGCTCGTGCTTTTCATACCCCCAAAATATGTAATTTTTGTCCCCAAGATGCACCAGGAACAATGCCACAGAATCACAAACCTGGATCTGGCCTTGAGAAGACATCTGCTCTGCCCCTCTCTCTCTGGTCTGTCTCTCCTAGACATCGCTGTTCCTAACAGCTCTTCATTCAGCCTGCTGTGGAAGACGGCTGGTGCTGGAGACTCCCTCATTCCCCGTACAACCTACACCAGGGCTTTACTATAAGTAAACTTTTCCAAGTGTCTGAACTAAATCCTTCCTGCTACAATCCAACTACAATATCTTCACCATGGTCAGAGAAATCAGAATAGTCTCTTCTCTGAAGGTGCATTTTAAGTTTTTGAAGACTGTTGAGCTGTTTCTTCTCCATGTTCTTGTAATAGGGCTAAAGAGGCCCAGTTTCCTCAGGTTTTCTTAGCAAGCTGCATTATCTAGACCTGCAACCATTCTTGCTACTGTCCTTTGGATGTAGCCTTGACTTGCTTTTGGTTGGTGAACATGCTGTCCACCTCCACTGTATCAAGAACAATCTGATCAGGACTCCAAGATGCCAAGAGAGCATTACGCTAAAAAAGCTGACAGCAAGACAATAAAAGCATTGCTAGAGAGAGTTAATGCTCGTTATTACTCTCCTCAGTGCCTCTCTATGTTATATCCTCTTCCCTCTGTCCTTTAGTCTTGTCATCTTCAGCTTGCAAGTTCATCAAAGCTGCATCTCTGTCCTGATCTGTATTCAGGTGGTGACCAGTTTGTTTCTGGAATGTCAATCCTCACTGCCAGCACCATCTTCAGGGCTTTTACTGTATTCTTTTCTTTATCCGGTTTGATGCACATAGGCACATTCACGCAACTGTGCCCCAACACCTGTCCTGATAGAGGATGTGTTCCTCGCAGATTCCCAGTGTGGAGCCTGCTCTATTGGTATGTTGGTGCAGCACTTTTACATTGCTACAATAGCATCCCAAGCTAGGAGTGTGCCAGCCCAAAAGCGTAGGCAGAAAATCATGCTGCAAACCTAAATCATAGCACTGGTACAATAATCTGTGAGGAGAGCAGACTAAAAAGACTGTGCTGCTCATTCCTCTATTACTCATGAGTCTCTTGTACAGATACTTTTCAAGCCTCATTCCTCTCCCCTCTGCACAGTCACCTCGTTTTGCCATTACAAATGTTTTTTACTCCCAAGGTGGAACTCACAGACATTTCTAAGTGACTATAAATTTTCAGATCCTCCCTTTACCCTAGCTTTGATTTCCTCTCTTCTTCTGCATTCCATCACAATATCACCCTCCACCTATTCAGCAGTGGCTGGGACTCCTCACACTTCAGAATCCAGTTGCCACATCAACTCTTCCTGACTGTTGGGCCCAGTTGCAAAAATCACCCCTAAGATTGCAATGGCAAAAAAATAAATTTCTTGTCTTCACCAGTCAAAAAATACATGCTTTGATTTATGGAAAAAAAAAAAAAAAAAAAAGAAAGAAGAAAGAGAAATGGAATGAAAAGCATCAGATCCAATATAAGTCAGTTTTGGGAAGGCATAAAAATACCTTGTGCTCCCTCAGACTTTGACTTTGTGGTTTATCTTATTATTCAATACTCAGTGATGTTTCAAATTCTCTGGTCTTGCTTTGCATAGTGCTTTCACCCATGAATCCCTCTAGATAAGTCAGAGAAAGGAGTTATCAGTTAGTGCAGCTGACTGCAGCAAAGTTGGAAAAGAATTAGATTAAAGTCACTTTTAAAGGAAGATGTAGGGTGGGTCAGACCCACAAACAAGAAGAAAAATATCTATGCACGTCTGATGGTGAAATAGGGACAGGTGTGGGTCAGGGAAGGGAACAGAGCAACCTAGGGACAATGCAGAGATGAGGGGGGGCAGCAAAAGAAAGGAGTTCAAATTTAGCAACCTTAAAAATAGTTGCCCTTGTAAAATAACTGAGATGAAAGCAGAGATCCAATTGGTGGAAGAAGCCACCATCACATGCAGTTATTGCCAGAGCAATGCACACAGTAGGATTGTGCAGCCTCTTTGCAAGCTGGATTGCTATCTGCAGACCTGCTCTGCGCCGCTTCTACACAGAGCACAAGACTGAAAACCTTGGGCAGTGCAGCATCTCTCCAAACAGATGGCATTTCAGGGGTCCCAAGTCTCCCACAGCCAGACCTACATACACATGCTGGGACCACACTACCTTTCTGCTGACCCAGGCGCTACAGACACACCAGGCCTGTGGGGCACTCCAGGATAAAACCATCACATGTGAACAAAGACCACCCAACAACAACAAACCAGGTGTCTTCTAGGTCTGCCAAGTGCGTTAGCAATATGCAGAGTCTGTGTAGCTTCTCCACCTAAAAGATAACACTAAGGCTTTAAAACTTCCTCAGGACACATTTGGCAGGCTATAGGCTTCAAGTCAGTCACAATTGTTAGGTGTCCCTCAAGCTTGAACAACATCTGTAGTGGAATCACTGAGTTTCACCAGAGACGCAAGCTCCTTACACAACCCGGGGATTAGTCGATGTGGCATCAGATGAGAACAGTCATATCTGTGGCAATTAAGTGGGCTATAGGATCTTAGCTACAGTACACTTAACTTTTGCTTGCATGCATGTAGAGGATGGAGATCATCTTTTTATCCCAGTATCAAATTACGCCATGTATTCCATCCTTGGAAGTCAGCTTCTTTATCAGCTAAACACAATGGAGCAAAAGGCACCTACTGAATAATCCCAGGCAAGAACAAAACAGAAATTAGTAAGGCAGAAAGATGCCAGTTAGTACGCTCATGTTAATATCATTAGAAGTGTAGATGTTCATTCACAGGGAGAAAATTAACTGATGAAAAAGACCTTGAGAGGAGAGGTGGCAGCTAAGTACAGAAGAGTTTGAAATCTGCTTTGTTTGCACATGAGACAGCTGGTTAACAAATTATGAAACACACTGAGAAAATCACAGGATGTAGTTTGGTGGGGGAGCAGTTTCATTTTTCATCCATTTTCACTAAGAAAGGCAGGTCAGAGAATCTTATCTTCTAAACACACAGTAGCCAACCTGCTTCAGCACCTTGTATATGGGTACCAACCACTGGGCAGTAGGGAGAAAGCCTGCGCAAATCTGGCAAACCTCCCAAAGACTTCACTGGGGCCAGAGTTTTCATCTGAGTAATTAGAAAAGCCTAGTTATCACATTAGTGCAATTTCTTAGGCACTTCTGTAGGCAGGGAGGCAAAGCAAAAAGCATGGCGCTCAAGGCAGAGCAGCTGGGGCACCCCAGCACCATCTCAGAGGTGGGAGACAGAGTCATAAAACGGTTTAGGTTCAAAGGGACCTTAAGGATCATCTAGTTCCAAACCCTTCTGCAGAAAGCTGCTTCCCATCTGCAAGTGGACAACAGTGGATGAAAGCCATATCACTCCCTTGCGAGTCCTGGGGCACTGGAGCAGGTACACCTAAAGCAAGCAAGCAAGCCTGCTAGGCCACCAAGACTTAGAGGAAGTTTGACCTTGAATAGCCAAAGAGCTGGGAGAAGCAGGGCTCTTTTCCACCAGGTGAAGTAAAAATGCCTGGGAAGATACAACCTGCCAAATATTTATCAAGTCTATGTATGTACACATAACTTCAAATGTCAGGGTCGCTAGGCATCAGCAATGAAAGGGCAGTGTGTGTTTGGGAGGGGCTGTTGTATTTTTTCTAATCCTGTAGATCCCATCCTCCCATCCCCTCCCCACCAGCAATTCAGCCCTGATCATTCAGATGAAGGAGGCCAGCGCTTATCTCTCCGGCTGCCAAATCCTGGTGGCAGGGCCATTGTCTTTTATTTGACTGCGGAGTGCCAAGTGTATTTATGGCACCATATAAATAATAAATAAAAATAGTCATTTCTTCCTTCTCTACTGACTTATACTGACGAGAAGCAGGACAATCCTTTGCTCCCCTCCTCCCTTCCCCCCTTACGTAACTCCCCGAAGATGGCTTTTTCCAGACTGCCAAACAATTAGCACAGAAGCGACCAAATTTGCTGAGAGCCTCCAAAGGGTTAGCTCCAAGAGATAGCTAAAAGGAAAATGCAAAGGAAGAGTCAGTGGTGGCCAAGGCCTGGGAAAGGCCAGAACGGTGCAGCAGGGGAAATGTAAGAGCTGGAAGCCAAAGACTGTGCCGTGGCTCCATAGTTGACATGCCTCATCCAGCTACTCCCATCTGTGCTGCTGGCAAAGCCCAAGGGCCATTTCTCCATTTTCAGCAAGGATGAATTAAGCCTACGGTCTGACTCCGAGTATCCCTTCCCCTTGTATCTTACCTGCTTAAGTTCCCAACTAAACTTCCATTTTCACTGGCACTAATCCTGAAGACTCCCATTACAAGTTTTTACTGCCATTAAATCCCCCCAGATCAACAGAAAAGAGAGAATCGTGAGAGACTGAGTCAAGGCTAAAGCGTATCGCAGCCTCCTCGCCGTTCTGCGCTACGCAGCGCCAAGCTTTAAAAAAAGAGGGAGTATGACAAAGAAAGTAGGACTGGAAAGGTGGGAGAAAAAGCATGCTTGGAAACCCACTGACTTTAAACATTTATAACCTTAAAACTACTGAATCACTTTTTAGCACACAGGCACAGAGGTTTGTTCCAAGGATCTCAGAAAGCATAAAAATCATGCCGATCTGAAGAGCGCAGAATGACTGAATCAAAGATAAATGTACCCATCTACAACTGTAAAAAATTATCTGAGATCATATTTATGTACACAATAAATGTAAGTCACTAGTTAGAAAGATCTATTACTAACATATGATATGCTGTAGCTATTTTAATAGCTATTTATTAATAGGAAGACTTTAGCATAGTGTGTAATTACACAGATATATACTGCACTATATAGTATTTGTAAATAGTTCATACTATAGTAACTGATTTACAAAGACGTGCAGAGAAATCATCAGATTTCAAGGCATAAAATGTCTGACTCTCAAAGCTCTGAGTTTTCTGCATTTCACTATGAACCAATATTTGTTATATTAAGCACCAGTTGGTACCACTAATGTTATATATAAAGGTCATATTTAAGCAAAAGACTGAACACAGTTCAACTCATCTACAGGAAGATATCTTCCCAGGGAAGTGTTGTAGGAAGAGATTCAACTCTAACCCATGACATAAGGTTTAGGGGTTTGGGGACTTCCTTGTTTTTTTGGGTTTTGGTCAAGTAATGTGCATCAGAGTGTATGCATTTTAAAAAAGGTTCTGAATTACCACAAGAGGACAGAGTTTGAAATGTCATGTTCTTACTTCTGTCTAGCTAACTCATATCTCCACAAAGGTCTCCTAACAATAAAAATCAGACTGCTGTTGAAAGGACAGCATATTTTCTGCTTTTGGACGCCGCCACATAAAACTTCCTTTACATCATGCAGAAATGTGTGAAGGTACCACAAATGTGCATTGATAGTAAATGCGCAGACCCGCAGAAGAGTTGTACTGTTTTCAAGCCATCCAGTTAGACAATCTTTCCCTTGCAGACCTTACAAGGTACAAGACTGACTCCCACTTTTGGTCCCCTTGGAAATTTTCTAGCTGACACATGTACCCAGTCTGTGTTTTTCCTAGACTTCTCCAGAGCAGGTATTTGTTGTACAAAAGCCGCAAGCTCAGAAAAGCATTTAACTTCAATCATGTGAATAATGGACCATTGACTTCAATGTCGCCACTCATGAGCGCAAAGTTAAGCACATGCTTAAGTGTTCTGCATATCTGGGATCCTTGTATAATTTAGATTTAATGTGCCGCAGAGTACAATGTGGGAAATAATTCATTTTTCAGTTTCATGGCCAAGCATTTATTACTGCAGAAACACAGCAGATCCTTTTTTGAAGGTTTTTCAGTGAGACTTTTGCTTTGTATCAACCTGAAATACTTCATTCACCTCCGAATAACGTGTGTTGTTTTGTCTTCCAATTATCTCCTTCTGTCCCTTTTACTGAAAAAAAATCTTTATTTTCCTTTTTTTTTTAAAATGTAGGTCAATTTTATGAATACTGCCTTTAGAAATGACAAGTTAAAAATACATGTCAGAAAAATCAAACAAAATATTTTGTTTCAAGTATACTTAAATGAGCTACTTCAGCAAATAACAGAGTTTCCCTGTGCCTTCTTAAGCTCTCCCCAGATTTTTTTTCATTAAAATATTTGCCACTTTTAACTCGAAAAATTAATTTTTTTGTAAAAAAAACATATCTATTGAAAAAAATAGCTGACCTATGCTGCATAGAATCAGGCCCTTTGTCTCAACATTTCATTAACATCTTAAAAAGCAAATAAGTCAAATACGTGTGAAATTTCAGCAATCTATATTAACTTGCAGGCATGCAGAAATACATGCCTCTCCTTTTTATGTCAATTACAAAATTATCATTTTGATACTTTATTAGTTTCTTTGGCATTTCTAACTAATTTATAGGCATGGATATTATTTATTTTTTTATTATTAACCTACTGCATTCTAAATTATTTTATTAAATGCCCTGCTGGCTGTCCACATTTGCTTTTATTCTATTACTACTGTATATGAATGGAAATTACATATAGCTATTAGATTATTTCATACATTAGTTCATTTTATATAATCTTTCCTGTATTTATTGCCTTTGTTAGACTGAAATACCGCAGGCACTTGTTTCTCTAATGTGTCTGAAGCTCTCCCGTTATTGGAAATTGGGTTATATCTCCTGATTACAGTCAGATGAAACCCAGACCTGAGAGCCGACTGCAGTATTCTGCGACAGGCCACCTTACCAGCAGGACTCTCACAGGGGTCAGAGCCATAGAAGACCACACATGGACCCCAGAAGGATGCTCCGTCTGGGTTTGCCGGCACTGCCACTGAGAGGCCAAGCTCTGCATGAGGAGCTGACCCGGCCAGCACGGCTCTACCTCTGCCAGGACCACATCCAGCTGCTTCACAGCCCAAAGTGGAGCGGTGGAGACAGTAGGTGCTGTTTTGGCATCTGTGCAGGACGAGAGCGGTTCGGCACGCTGCGAGCACGGGGAGCGGGAAGGGAGATGCTGTCAGAGCAGCTCTCTGCCTGCAGTACTCGCAGGGCCAGTATTCCTCTCGGGGAGGAGCGGGTTTCTCTTCCCTCAAACTGCCAGCGGCTGCACTAGCATTAAGAGCCACAGCTTGACGTATGATTTAGCAGCTGCGAGGGTTAACACGGGGGAATTAACCACCATCATGAGGTGGGCTCCTGGGTTTGCTCTGGCACCAGTTTTGGGGTGGCACTCAGCAGGGTGAGCATCACCTGGGCCAAAGAGAGAGCAGCAGAGATCACAAAGCCCAGCACAGGGAGGCTCCAGCCCCCCTCAGTCCAACGTGCCACCCTGGCACAGAGGTATCCACTCCACCCCAGCTCAGACAGGCGTACTCGAGCATCCACACAGCACAGAGGGGACATGACATTAGTCACTGTCTTGCATGTCATGGGGAAGTAAATGCTGGGGCACAGCCAAGACAGCATCCAAGTCCTTAGACAGCTGGAGCATTTCAGCCCACTTTTCTGGGAAAGCGGCAGGTCAGCAGCTATAGGCACTTCTTGGAGCGGCTCTTCCCGGTCAAGGTCTAAGGAAGAGGGTCCAAGGAGACCCTCAGGGTGGCTGTCACAGGGTGTAGCCTACCTGACCTTGACGAGTGTTCCCCAGCCAGGTACAGTAATGGATTTTGTGAGTGCATCTGGCATTTTGGCTGCTGTACAGTGCCAGTGGGACACCTTCCCCAGGTACTGTCATGCTATGAAGACATTTGCAAGCAGATCTGGGTCTAGGCAAGTAGGAACAATATCCCTTAAAATAACTATCCCTTTGCCTGGCGGCTTGGATTACATTCTCTGCTGACTCCTCGTGCTGGACACAGCTGCCGTTGCCAGCTGATGTAGCAGGCCAGGAGGTTATCTGCCTCACTTCTACTCTGGACACCAGATCATACATTGGAGATAAAAGAGACTGGAAGCTACAGCCATTTCTCTTGGACACTTGGCATTGGTCAGTGACTGCCTCCTTTGAAACTCTGAACCGGCTAATTTAAGGAGGCAGGAAAAGGGAGGAAGAGCACAGCACACCTCTGTCTCCCCTGCATCCCGGCCAAGCAGCGCATTGAGGGGGTGAATGAATTGCAAGCAGTATGTGGGCTTTGGAAGAGGGAAAAGAAGAGCTTTAGAAGACTGAATTCCTCCCAAACCAGGGCATCTTGAAGCAGTGTGACAGATGCCTGGACGGCTGCTCTCAAATTCTGCAGGACCTTCTACACATCCAGAGAGCAGAAATCCATGTGCCCAGTAGACCAAGCACATTCACTCACATCTTTTGGATGGAGATATTCCCACCTGTCTTTATTCTCCAGAGGCAGCAGTTGGCCTTCAGTTTTTACCAGACAATTTTCATCTGACTCCAGATGCTCTGGTAGATCGTTATTTTATCCAAATGTTGCACTTGCACTAGCAGCTGTGTTTGAGACATACCGCAATGATCTGAGTATGTGCTGTGGCCTTTCTCTTCCCCAAGAAAAAAGCACATCTACTTTAGGATAGCAAAAGCAAACGCAGGTATCTCGATAAAGAAAAGTGATAGAAAATGACCTCAATCCAATACACACACATGGTCCTCCAGTGAAATCGACTAAAATACACCCAGAGACCTGTATCCAAAGGCTCTGTGAAGCTCCAGGAGTTACCGCTTTCAATTGATATTTCATGCACATATCTCTGCAGGTATGAAGAATATCTTGAAAAACATGAGAATAAAAGCGTGGCTCTCTCCATGAGCCTAGGCGCTGCCTGAAACAATAGATCACAGGTATGAACTACCCCATTTAGCTCAGACAGTTGAAAACCTAATGATGACAAACTAATGTTAACACTGATAGGGCTGGCTGGTTTTGAACAGTGCTTTTCAGTCTGAGGGAGTCCACAACTTCTAAGGAGTCTCTGCAACAACCTCCACCTGGCAGAAAATCATCCCCACTCCCACCCCCTCCTCAGCACAGCACCTGCAAATGTGGAGACAAGCGTGAAACAAATTGAGGTTGAAATTAAAACAAATAACAGGAGCACTTCTGCATAGATTGTATTATTCTGTGACATATTTCATTCCAGGAAAAAACAACAAAAGGGAGAAAAAACTCTTAAAAATTAATCCACCACAGAATTTCCAGCTTGCTGCACAGGACATTGTATGCACAGGGGGCCTGGCCACAATTTATTTCTGGACTATAATGGGGGACACAAGAGACAGTAACTATAACCAGTCTAGCAGTAGCAAACTGACGCTTGCAGTCCTCTTTTTGCTGCTATCCCTGAGAGCAGCGTGTGCGACCTGTCGCTGTTTCGTTGCCCTAAAACGGCACAATGCCTTAAGCACCCCCAGTGACTGAGTAACATATTCAGCATGGGCAATCGAGCCTCACAACACTGAAGTCTTTGTGAGTAACCCCGCCACAAAAGGAAAATAAAGCAGTGTGCAAAGCTTCAGACCCTCATGAACCAAACAGTGCTACCCTGCAAGCATGAGCAATTCCCTCAAAATCCCCAGCGTGCAGAGCCCAGGAAAACCAAATGCTCCAACGAGGACGAAATGCAGCGCATTTAAACAAGGCAGCGAAACACACTCTGAACAGGAAACAATTTCTCGTGCTAAGCTTCCAAAGGCCTTGAAAAAATGACAGTATAACTTCAAATGCAAGCAATAGAAAGTCAGCAAAGCCATGCTGATTTGCCCCCATGGGCAGAACTTGTCCCCATAATAGACTAACAGGTCACATTTGCTAGCCTAATGGCCAGTGTTCCCACACAGACAAATTATTTCATCCTGAAGAAACAGGCTACAGCCATTATACATACTGTCTCCAAAGCTCAATTAATTCATTTCTTGCTGACAATCAAGGTGTGGTTTGGGATCATGCAAGCAAGCACAGTTCAGTTGTGTTTCTAATTCATTCCTGAAGCGCTTAAAACACGTAAAAATGCAACTGAATACCAACAAGGAAAAATCGCGCTATTTAAACTAAGGGCTAAAGCTATGATACGACTCTGAAATAAACTGAATACTTCCCCAGTAAAAGCAAAGAACAGAGGGTAGATCATCCTCTTCTGTGGAAAAGGCTGCTTTGGGGGTTTGGGTAGATCCATTACCTTTTTGTCGCTCAAGCCAGACACCTGGTCCACGTATTCCTCTTGGATCATGAAGGCAGCCAGGTTGGCAGTGTAGCTGGCCAGAAAGATGACAGCGAAGAAGGCCCACACCGACACCATGATCTTGCTAGTGGTACCCTTGGGATTCTGCACTGGCACAGAGTTGTTGAACACCAGCCCCCACAGCAACCAGATAGCTTTGCCAATGGTGAAAGAGGGACCTCCGGGCTCTGGAGTGATTGAAAAACATGGTCTCACAGTGAGCACCTCAGAGTAAGTGGTCTGCATTTCTATTCACATACGTATCTTGACTTCAGTTAAGAGCAGTATCTATTTCCACATGTGAGATGAATGCCCACAGCTCCTCTCCCCTATGTTCATGGCACCATATCTCAGCAAAGTGTAACCCTGAAAGAATTTTTTTTTTTAAATGTCCTCAGGCTTCCATATTTATTCTGTCTCAAAGATTTCCGCTGAAACCTTATACAAGAGCTATTTTTGTATCTGATTGGAGTATCTAAAAGCCCAAACATTCCATTTTGGTTCAAGTGTTGTCACTACAAATAGAGTTTGCTCAGAAAAATTCAATCCTCGTTTCTAGCTATTCAACAGTGATATTGTCCTTGAACTCCCAGCATACACCTGTGCAAAACATGGCCTTCACTGTATTTGTACAGGTGTAAGAGAACCATCTGAAACAACAGGGCTCTACGCATACCTCTGCAAGAGGGTTTCATTACCTGATCTGCTGAAGACACACAAGTCAGAGAAGAACACAGCTCCCTTTCCCCATGTTCTGTGTCTATGGTACATAACAGTGACATACACTCGGGTCTACCTCAGGAAAATCAGCAGCTCTGCCCCAGACAGCCGAGGAGCACATCCAGTGTTTTAAAAGCTGCTATTTTCTCCTTACTCACTTTTCAGCATGGAATATCACTCATACCCCAAAAGCCATGTGTGCTCATGAAGCACTGGGCCTGAAAACTTGTGAAATCCTGCATGTCTCCCAGCAGTCGCATATCCTTGGCACATGCTGATTTCAACAGTGGGAACCCAAACCAAAATTTGCTCAACTTGAGCACAAGAGGAGCTGTCAGGGAAGCTGCAGATGCAATTACTCCAAGGATCCTGCTTCAAGATACTAATACCCTCTTAGGATGAGAGCCCTCCGGCACATTTCAAGGCTCTGTCACTTTTCCAGTGGTGCCAACCAGGCTCTACAACCTTTTGGGTTAGCATCCCATGTTTTATCTCCTCCCCTGGGTAGGCTGACTGATGCCTACTGTTGCTGCCCGTGGTTAAGCCTGGCTCCAGCAGAGGAACAAAAGAAAGTTTTGACAGTCCTCTCCAAACCCCTGAGGCAGGGAATAGCATAGTTCATCTGAAAGCACTAACTGCGTTACTCTAAATACAACTGAAAGGTGAAAGGGGCTCATTTTGCGCTTGGGAACTGCACACCAAGTTCAAACTAGAATCATCGCCTCGGAAAACTGGAGCCTCTAGATGCCAAGGAGACAAAGTTGCTATAAGAAACATAGTTCGGCAGTCCTTGTCTTTTTACATGCTGGAATGGTAGCTTTATTTCCCTCTCTACCTAATGAGTCCTAAGACACACAGGTGCAAAGCCTGCAAGTCATCGGTAGAAACTGTAAGGTGTAAAGAAATTTTGAGAAGTTCTTTCCTTAAAACCTTCCTCTCTTCATGGATTGCCCCATGTGCTTTCACAGTTACTTTGTCAGCCACAAACCAAGCCAGCAATGGGAGCCTCCGATCCAAACCAGGGACCCAGAATTCTTCTGAGCTCTCCAACTTTTTGCCCTAACAACAACCCACCATCATTTAGCAGCTAGATCAGGGCATGCCCACCCAAACTTGGAGAGAAAATCTTGGTGCCTGTAAAGAGAAAATGCAGGTGTGGGAGGCAGGGGTATACTACTGTAGACTAGTTCAAATGCAGCCAAAGTAACATTAGCCAGAGCGTTCATTACCAAACAACCACTGCGGTCTCCGCAGCAGATTTCTACATCTTCATGTTCTATTTGCCTGATCATGCATTATTGTTCATAATTACTCCGAAATATTGATACTTGCAGCTGCAATTCAGCTAACTTAACTCCATAACTCCACCCCTGTACTAAGAACTGTTTCCAGTTCCCACATCTGTATTAATATCTGCCAATAGACTCACAAGTTTTACAGTATTTACTTGTGTCCACAGATTCATGTGGTTACGATCAGTTGCCCTCCACAGGGGTGGAGGTTCTGATTGCTTTCTCATTAACACTATTTTTTTTTCATTCCTCTCTAACTTGATGGCATAAGTTCACTCAAAGCACCAGACTGGGGAGCAAATGAGTGCATTTTCCAATAACTGTCTCTCTCCCACTATTCTGAACAGACCAATAAACCCAGAAATGTTTGAAAGGCCAATTATTCAGAGGCTGAAGATATGGAGATGACAGAAGGCTCAACTTGCTAATTTCTTCATGCCAATAAGGCAAAAATGGCCATGTTTTAGGCTGTCTGTCCATCCTCACTTTAACTCATTGGGCTGTCTTCTAAGATCAGAACGCCAGAGATGGGTCACTCACTTGTTCCCATCTTTCCTGCTGGCCTTGCAAAATAATCCATCACCCACTCCCAGGCAAATGAGCTTCTCACTTTCTCAGTCAGCCTTAGCAAGCCAGAGAGCCAAGACGGGAAGGGACGTGCCCAGGTGACAGATGTGCAGTCTGGAGGACATAGCACTATGCTGGGAGTGGCTTGCTCTCTGGGGAGACATAGCACTTGAAGGATGGATTGACAGTGCTGAGCCCTCTGATTGCCTCAGAGAGTGCAGCACAGTGGGCATTGCCAGCCCCACCTACCAGGACCCACTTTCCCCACTGAGAAATGAGCTGGAGCTGGTGCGTGCTTTACAGATGAAAGGTGACACAGCTCCATCTCCTGAGTCAAGCAAATTATCCATTATACACATCTGCTCTCTTCAGAGCCTTTTTTCCACCTCCATCCCTGCCCTCTTTAGTCTGAATGCAGAGCTCAGAGAGGGCTAGATCCATATCATGTTCAAAGCAAAGGAAACACACCAATGAAGGAGACAGCACCGGAAGCAAGAGAGGATCATGGCAAAGAGGGACTCCCCTTACCTCTGCCATCAGCAAGGCACCGATTATAGCCCACAGGGCTGAAGTACTCAAAGACGAAGACGGCCACCGCAGAGATGATAAGCAGCATCACAAACATCATCACCCATACGTCAGCACTGAAAGGCTCTGGAGAGGAAGAGAAAACCATGATGAAAGACTTGATACACCACCTCACCCCTCCCTCACCTTCTTTGCTCTCCAGAGCACCCCAGGGAGAGTGTGGGGCAAACTAGGCTGGGGAAAAACATAAGTTACAACAAAGCCTTCCACCTAAATCTGAAAAACTTCTTGAATTGGGAGAAGTAGTGTTCCTGTCTCTGTAATCACTGCATTCCTTCTTACTGTTACATTTGTGACACATGGCTCCATCTGGAACTACATGCAGCCATTGTGGCATGCATTGATAAAATAAAATGCATTGATAAAAGATTGTTCCCAGGAAGTCCTCCAGCACCATCTGGAAAGAGTGGGGAAAATCAAGCAGAACTGGCAGAGTTTCAGACAAGCATCCAACTTTCAAGATGCTATAGAGCCAAAGAGTATCTCCAAATTTCTGAGGTTCAGCCATAATGATATTATTTTTTTCAGTTATCCCTTTCCTGTAGCAATGGGAACTCTGGCTCATTCTAGAAATGTTAGCATTCATATTCTGCAAGTGTTTAATCTTAGCCAGGTTTTTGCCTTCTCCAAGCCTGAATAAATAAAGATGGGACTGAACCAGATCAAAGAAACTTAGAACTTTGCTCCACACTATAGTCAATGCTGCAACCTCAGTAAAATTGCAATTTAAAATTTTGGAGTTAACTTTATCATTGCTTTTACATATCCCAGCAATATTGGTGGACTTGGCTAAAGGCAAAAACTCCTGAAGAGTGAGTAGTCATGAAACTCCTACTTAAAGAGGTCTGGAAAAATTTCTTTACCCATATAAAGTTATTTCTGTTTGTAAATGTTCTCAGGATGCTGGCAGACAGTAATTATATAACTTACATACTGTGTTTGCTGCATCGTAAAGCGTTTTATAAAGCCAAGTAGTAAACACTAGCAAGGCATGGATGTTTTGGGGAAACACAGTATCATTTCTGCGTTCTCTGATCACCTTCCACCACTGAAGGACATTAGAAATCACTTTACTGGAAATCACAGTGTCAGCACAGAACCAATGGCTCAACTATTCTTGAAAAGCTCTAATAGATCTCTAACTTTACCAGTTGCTCTGTCAAGGGAAGGTCAAGTTAATACTTTCTTTACAAATAATGTCTGTCAAAGTGCAAAAATTTATTGCTAATTGTTATCACTAAGTACTATGGCATACCAGCTATAAGGTTTGAATCAATTTTCTTCTGGCCTAAACTCCTTGAACATGCTATTAGTTGAGTCACTGTGAAACCACGTGCTGCAGCATAGGTGACAACTCTGAGTGAGACCATTCTTTGCTGGGATTAGGCATACAATCACTGAGAAATGCCTTGGAACTCCTAGGCAGTGCCTGCTTGCCTGGATTTTGCTTGCTTAGGATTTAGAACTGAAACATCACAGCTTATTTTTATATACCTGTCCCACAGGTATTCCCAAGAAAGGACTTTCAGGCTAAGAATCACAAGCAACCTTCACCTAATTTTTCATGAACACTGGGTGAAGTTTTAATTTTAGATTAAAGTGATACCTAAGAAGGCAGAAGGTGAGACAGTTCCATTGCTACGTGACACCATGACACTGATTCCTGTCTCAATGAAGGGCACAGAGAAATCCACCACTTCTGATCGCTCCTCATTGATGGTGAGGGATCCCACAGCCATATAGGCCCGTTTGGTGACGACCTGGAAGAAGGAAGGGAAGAGATCACACACAGACCAGAGACACCTCTCAAACACCACAGTCAAGCCCTTTCTCACCTTCCTGCCTTTCCACGCAGTCCTTTTACTCCTGTAATCCCATTCCCTATATTGTTTCTATCATCTCTCCTTTCTAATCTTTCATCAGGACACCTTCTTCTCTCAGGAAATCTATAGACATTAATCTTCCCCTCAAAGCTGGTATGTGTATAAAAAATAAATCCGCAGAGGTCTTAGGATAAACACATCATCCACTGAGAAGACGTCTTATCTCATTTTTTTGTCCTTGCTTTCTCCTCCCTCTAACACTGCAAAGTCTTATTTCATTCTTTATGCACCTTATATATGATGTAAGTGTAATCTAGGTTGCAGCCTCTCTGGTGACACTATAGAGAATAATCATTAATTGTCAAACAGGAAAGGTAGTCATGGTCAGAGTGTCAGAGCAGATTAATTCTGGTGCCCACAAAGAATTCAGGGTGACCATTTATATAGAGTCACCTCTGTCCCAGCCCCAGAAGGGGAGCCAATGATGATGAGAGACCAGTCCTGACCCATGTCACCCAGCCCAGGGATGAAGCCCCCCATGCCCTCCCTTTGCTGCTGACCTCTCCAATCATTCCATTCCACGTCCCATTGATCTTTTTTCCATGCTTGCCATTAGTCACCAAGTACAGGTCATAGGTGAATTTGACAGACTTTGAGATTTTCTTGAGGATGTCAATGCAGAACCCCTTGCAACATTTCTTCATGTAATCTGGCTCCTCATCGGTTTTGTTCCTGAACCGTCACAACAATAATGGGTTAAAAGACTGGGGAAAATTCCCTTAATTCCCTTCTGTTGTCAGTATGCACACCCCCTCCCACAATATAACATGGAGAATTTCATTTGTGCTATCTCTGCTGGAGGGTGAAGGGATACACTACAATGACTTGCTCAAAGGGGCCAGTCATGAATGGACACAGGCCAAGATGGGCAAACAGAGCTGACTATTCTAAAAAGGATTATCAGGGTATGATGGTATCATCTCAGCAGACTCTCTACGTTCTGCTGAGAAGGCAAAGCCCAATAGGGGGAGAAAAACCCAGGGGTGCATACTCGGTCACTATGCGTTTTTGGCAAGGGACCGTGTTCCTCATGCAGGTGCCACTTAGGGGGTCCACATTCTCCACGATGACGAATGGTGCCTCTTCCAAGGTCACGATACTCAGGTGATCGTCCTCACGTTCCTCAGAGTCAGGATACAGCTCAAAGCGGGGCCACACATAATACTTCATTTGCAACTTTTTTTCCTTCCATTTGCCCACCTGTGGAGACACAAACCACAGAAGATAGATTTCTATCATCTGCCCCATCCCTCTGCATCAACCACAACTCCCACAGGCCTTGGCGGGAAGACCACTCCGGAGTACCCAAGCTCATGGCTCATGTAAGGTGTGGACATTTCTGAGGACAAGGCTCTGAGTAAGTGGGTTCAAACCAGGGGGAAGTGGGGAAAAAGAACAATGTTTGGGTTGTCTCATCTCTCACCCTATGGGAGAGTGAGTGGATGACCTGGGGGATACCATCACCATGGTCAGATAGACATCACGTATTTCAAGTTTCTCAGCCAAACAACAGGAATAGAGTTTGTCTCCTGAAATGTTGACTTCAGCCTACTAGCCACAATAAAAATGGGTTTTTTCCTGCTAAAAAAGAGGAGAAATACATACAAATGCTGAAACAAATGTCATTTTGAAACAGAAATTGAAATAGTTCACTTGAAAAAGTCAAATAAGAACTTCTTTATTTTTTCAAAGTTTTGCCTTCATTTTGTTTTTATTGAAATTCATCAGAGAGAATCATTTTAGCCAAACTTGACTTTGTCCAGAAATAACTCCTTACTCTGGGAAAAGGTTGCCCATTCCTAGTTCAGGACTGAGCTCTTCCAAGAGACAGGTAACTGAGGAGGGAGCTGTTCTGCATTTTCAGAAGTGTCTTCACAGGAGAAGAACATGGACAGAGATGCTTGCTAACAATAGTTCTTGGTATCCCCTGCTATGGCTTTACTGAAATACCTGCTCTTGTCCCTCCACAATGACTTGGTTACATACCTTAGCTGGAAACAAGAAATTGTTCTGTGTTTCTGACACATGAAAAATAAAATCAAAGAGCATCTATGATTTTTTAATCTTGCTATTTTTCCATAAGGATATGCTGCAATTGTATATCTTCTCATTTTCCATTTCATAAGCAGACAGAGATCATATCTTCAACAGTCAGAAAAGGGAAGTGGGACTCAGTTGCCTTATACCTACTGCCACAAATAAGACTTGTTTTGAAGCCACCCCAGTCCCTGAAGAGACAATACATGTAGCACAGCCACTGCCCATGGTAGACTGTGCCTTGCAAAAATTCCAGGCAAAGAAAAAAGCCTGAACATCAACTATGCTTTCAACTATCAAAGTCTTGCCTTTGTTCTCAATTCCTCCCATTACAGTTGACACTAATTAGCACCTTGGCTGGCAGCTGAAGCTGAGAGGGCAAGAAACTAACTGGCTTTAGAAAGAACTTTCCTGCATGATCCTCAAAGAAAGCCCTCCAGGCCAGGGCTGAGACATGTTGACTTGACGGCAGAGGCAGTGTTGGTGTGTGGGAAGCTTGCACGACTGCTCTTAGCAGTGTACCTGCTTGGTGGGTAAACAGAAAAGCTTCATTCCACTGCAGTCCAACACCCCTCCCACCACCCCCAAATTTCAGTCATGTATTTATTTAAATGACAGGACAGGAGGGAGAAGCACTTATTAGAGGCTCATTAGGTGCCAGCAGTTATTCTGTGAAACTCAAAGCCCAGCTGGGTTTTGGCATTTGAGAGCAGCTAGAATTCACATAAAACACTTGTCACCTTCAAAACAAACAAACAAATGCTTCATCTGACCATGAAAGAAAAATCCACTCTGGGGGCTTGTGGAGAAAGAAGAAAGGCAGAAGAAATCACCCACAGACAGCAGCCTCCCCATCCATCCCTGCAGCATGAACACAGCACACCAGTGAGGGAAAGGCAGTGGGTTTTGTAAGAAGGGGGTGAAGTGGCCAGGCAGCTGGTTTTACCCTCCCACAGGCCCGTATGATCAGTAGATGGCACAAAATGCCAAGGTGAGCTTGCCCCTAATGTTCCATCCACCCGTGGAGTCATGCTGCTTGGGCTAGCAAGCAGAGTACACAGCTATTTTTCTTCTTTTTCTCTTTTCTTTTTTATTTTGTTGTTACTTCATCAGACAGGGAGGAGGAGTTTTGATTTTTAAATATACTTTGAGCAGCAGGTGAAAGCTGGCAGACTGGGAGCCCTGAGAACTGGTGGCCCTTTTTGTCCACTAAAGACAGGTAGTGTTGTCTAGGGCAGCAGATGGTCTGTACTCATGGTAATATCTAAGCCTGGATGTGGAGAGTACATTTCTGAGGGAATAAAGAGCATATATTTACACATTTACCCAGGGTCTGCTCAGCCCTGGACTTCCCACTCATTGACCAAGCAGGTCAATTTATCGTCATCTGAGCCAGAGGTTTCTGCAGTGCAACTTTAGCTCTCAAGTGACTGAGCTCAAATCCCCAAAACCAGTTCAGTGAAGCCACCAGACAAGCAGAATAACTGCACACATGGAGCTCAGTAGGGACCGGTGATTAAGATGCTGCACAGAACAGCCCAGACTTCAGCTCAGTAACATTAACTTATCATAGAAATAAGTGGTTGATGAAAGAGACATCTTGCAGTATCTCAGCAGCACTTAGATATCACAGTAATAGGCATGATATAAACCCCTAAGTGATAAATTAGATCAGATAGGCAAACCCAACTTGTAATTACCCAGAAGTTCTCTGGGACAGAAAAGGGAGTTCATAAGGCTGTGTGCCAGGCACGTCTCACAGTGTTGTACTACACAGACAACATTATGAAATTAGGGTAACAATGACAATCTTGCCACAGCCTCCTGTGAACTGAAACACCTAACCTGCAAATACAGTAGTACAGGCCCTTTCCTTACTATCCCAATAAAATAATTCTAAATTGTCCAAAAAGGAGGAAAACAGGATGTAAGGGAATGTTCTGACCTGAATTTTCAGGTTAATTATTGAGTGTCTCAAGAATACGTGCAAATATTACGTTTCATTGCTAACCTGAACAATCAGGCACGCCATATACCTGCAGACGCATAGAGCTGTGAATAAGGAAAGTCAGAAAAGCTTTGTGAATTAAGAGGTGGAAGATTTCTTTACACACCCATGCATGCAAGGGTCAAATGTGTACGCGTGTAGTTAAAGAGTGGGCTTAAGCAACATGGGGGCAAGGACAGCAAGGATAATAAGAAACATCAAAAGTGCAGAGGATAGAGACAATGCAAGAGAAAGAAAATACAAACGTGCATTGTATGCTAGATAATCTGCCATGAGAGGGAAGGAGCAATTCACTGTGGGGACAAAGGTTAGCCACAACAGAATTAAATGTCACAGATCTGTCCAGGTAATGATGCCTGCTCTTAAAGAATATAACCTGCCAAGCTGTGCAGAGCAGAGCAAGGCACTTCTGAAGTCTCAGGGTATTTGGTATTAACAGCTTGTGAACTGTTATTACTTAGGTTTTGCTCAGTGCATGCCTCAGCAAAAAGAGAAAAAACAAACCATCCCAGGCATCCTACATATTTGTCATCCTGCAGTTTCAAGACCCACTGGGCGTTCTCCGATCAGAGTCTAGTCATCCAAACTCCCACCAGGAGCCCTGGAGGGTCACAGAATCAGCAAAAGTAAGGATGCTAGGGATCTTTAAAACCCCCTCTCTAACCATATTCTCCAGTCCCGAGGTATGTTTCTGTATGCCAGAGCACCTTAACTTCCCTTGTTCTGTCTGTATCCCACCTGATCTTATCAAGAAAGGAACGTCACTTTGGTTTGGGAATGAATTTGGAGGTGTTGAGGGAGGTGAGCAGCTCACTATTACCTTAAATATACAATCTTACTTTGGACAACAAGCTGTTGGAAATCAAAGTCCAATATATTTGTAGAGAAAGAAAGTGAGAACTACTGTAAAACAAAAATTAATTATATATGCTATTGGTTCGCCTAAGTATATAAGCTACCCCATGCAGACAAAAGGTAAGATTGCCTATGCAAAGGGGAAAACAAGTGAGAGCCTTCTGAAAGCCTTCCAGCAGGCTGGCAAATTGCCTTAACCGCGGTATAATGCAGCCAGCATAAAAGTGTTCTGCAGTATGTTAATGCGCATCTTTAATGAAAGGCGTATCATATTAGTTCCCTGAAACTAATTCTTAACAGAGACTTTTCTCTCCTCCCAAGGGAAGCTAAGGCTTGTAACAGCCATTTGTGGCAGATGTTTGTCTAACCTGTCCTTATGCTAACAGAGAGCCTATAGTCTCTGTGGGCAGTGTATTCCAGTGTTTAAGTATCCTTCCCATTAAAACGGGTTTTTTTCCTGATCTCTAACCTAAATCTTCTTGCTGCAATTTATACCAGGAAAGTATATTTCCTTATTCTTCTACATGTGCTCTTTTCAGTGTTATCAGGTCAGTAAGATATTTATAACACAGTGGAGATAGTAGTCTCATTCAGTGGATATCTTATATGCCACATGGGCAAAAGCAACCACCTGTTCAAACGACCAGCACCCAGTCTCACCATTTACAAAATCTTTACACAGATGGGTAGTATAGGTACAAGCTACTACCATGAACTTCCAAAATTGCCTCTTCCAGCCAGGGCAGAAGCCAATCTCTGAGGTCCTCCTAGTATGCCAAGAAACAACTTCAAAACACAAGAGCATCTGGAGAAATCTCTAAATAATGTCAACAGATGGAAATACAAAACTTTGTAGAAATTGTCTTTCAAGGACTAAGAAGGAGAATATAATTCTGGATAAGACCAGAAACGTCCAGATACAATTCTTAGGCAAGATGCTCAGAGGCATTGGATTCATAATTGGGTGAAGATTCAGGGGAAAGCCTGAACCTTCAGGTGCTTGTTTTTCAACAGGCCACATAAGAACTACATCTGAGCACAGTCTTTTGATATTTTTTATTTCATTCAGGCTCCCACTTGCACCCTGCCTTGCACCACTCTCTTTTCATTTAAAATCTTCTCTCACTTCCTGACACTCCTGGTATAGAAGAAACACAAAAGGAACAAAAGGGATTTAGTTTCATTTACAGAATAAAAGAAAGACCATCCCAAATTCACTTAGGACTTGAATTGCTTTCTGCATTTCCCCCAAAGTTCAATGTTTCCTTCCTTATCACCATTTTTTTCCAGGAGCTGAGGGACTTGTTCATTCCAGTGGGGAAGCCCTAAGGCAATAATACAGAGCATAGATTAGAAGGCAGACTTTCCCTATTCCACCAAGGACCTCTGGAATCCGACCTGCACCCTTGTGCCTCCACTCCACATTGTACAAAATGGAGATAATGGTATGTTTTCACTTCTGGGATGCACTGGGCAGATAAATACAGAAAAGACCACGAGGCTCACAAGCAGTATGGAAATGAGGAGACACACACATGTGTCTAGAGATAGATGAGGGAACATATACAGCATATACCTGTGAATGGTGTAAATGTAAAAACTTCCTGTCTTTTATCTTTGCTGTTAGATAGTTAACTGGAAAAAGCTTATGTAACTTTTACACCTGATTTTAATACACGACAAAGGGAAGATCAAATATAGAAAAGGTAAAGGTAGGATGTTGGTCAGTGGGCAGAAAATAGCAGTGTTATTGGTAGCATAGCTGATGGAAAAGCATACCTAACCCCTCTGGGAAGCAGGGAGAGTACAGGGAGAAGTAAGAGTCTTGTCAGTACACTATGTACAGATCCTGAATGAGGACATGGGAAAACCAGAACAACCGGGCAGGACCTGAAAAGGGCTACTGTAGGAATAATAGAAACACCATAGAAATAGCAATTATAACTGGGACACTGCCAATGGAAGTAAGCACTGCTCAGGGTACATAAAAGTAAAGGTAAATGTGGGGGATGCTGTTGTAACCTTAATGCTGCAATAGAGTGTGAAGAAATAAATCATGCATAAATAAAGTGGAATCATCTGGGATTGAGATAGTTTTTGGAAGGCTGGTGCAAGATATTCCACCAGGACTGAACTAAAGAGATCTACTGTAGGTCCACAGGCTTGGCTTTCAGTCTGGATAGAGATGTCATTACTGTTATTAAAGAGAAGTTGTATCAGGAACTAAGTCATTATGGGAGACTTCGTAGAGATAAGGTGGAGAACAAATGCAAATTTTAACAGCAGTACCCTGATGTCTTTTTTTCTGGATCTGATAGTTGACACATTTCTTCACCCCAAAATTACTCAACAGGCAATAGGTCATGCTGTTTTACACTCAGTTTGGGCAAAGCAGCAAGGAACCTTACAGAAAAGCTAGTTATCAGAAATAACCTTGGATTGAGTGATTAGGGGAACAGAGAGCCTGCCTTCAAGAAGGAGATTAAAAAGCTTGTTTAACCTAGATAAATGAAAGCCAAGAGGGGATATGACTGCTCTGTATAAATAAAGGGGGGGACAGATACACAAGGGAGGAGGAAAGGGCTTTTTAAGCAGAAAAACAATGTTGGTACAAGAACAACTGGTTGTGAGGAAATTTGCCTTGAAAATAAGATGGATTTTAACCATCAGAGAAGAGAACTTCTGTAACAGCTGGCCAAAAGAAGCTGTAAAAAAAAACTAAAAAGGGGTCAAAAAGCAGCACATTGATTTGTATAGGACTATATGATGTTGCTGCCTAGAGCAGCAGAGGTGGAATCAGATGAGCCTTTCCAGCCCAATGGCCTTAAGTAAGCAGAAGCAAGAGAAGGAATTCATAGAATCATGGAAATGTTAGAGTTGGAAAGGACCTGAAAGATCATCTAGTCACAACCCCCCTGCCATGAGCAGGGACACCTCCCACTAGACCGGGCTGCTTAAAGCCCCATCCAGTCTGGCCTTGAATACTTCCAGGGATGGGGCATCCACAACTTCTCTAGGCAACCTGTTCCAGTGTCTCGTCACCCTCACAGTAAAGAATTTCTTCCTAAAATCTAATCTAAATCTACTCTCTTTCAGTTTAAAATTGTTACCCTTCATCCTATCACTCCACTCCCTGATCAAAAGTCCCTCCCCATCTTTCCTGTAGGCCCCCTTTAGGAACTGGAAGGCTGCTATAAGGTCTCCCTGAAGCCTTCTCTTCTCCGGGCTGAACAACCCCAACTCTCTCTGCCTGTCTTCATAGGAGAGGTGCTCCAGCCCCCTGATCATCTTCAGAGCCCTCCCTGACTTTTCAGCCTGCAGATGTCAAAACTTAGCTCTAATCAATATATCTCTGCCCCCCAGCTAACCCATGTGAGCAGAAAGACTTTTGTATTGATATCTCCACCTCCTAGGTTCATACGTCCGTGGGTCAGCAGCAAACCTTCTCCAGTGCCCTGAGAATAGAACATTACTCTTAGCCTTCACCCAAGCTAGTTGAGTCATGACTCTCACACTTACAGTGCTGCCACCACAGCCATTACCAAATGTATAATGCCTGTGATGCTACAGGTCTGTGTCCTCACATAGGCTGGTCTACAGCAGGTGGAGAAGAGATGCCACAGAGAGCAAAAACCTCCTGTTTACAGACACTTAAGGTGATTAATTAGCCACATCAGCCAAAGCAGACAAGAAATGGTTGTGAATGCTCCACATGCAAAATTAATTAACACAGAAACAACACTCCTTACTGAACCTCAAGTTCACCTTCCACAGCCACCTGGGGAAGGCTGCTTTCTTCACTGCACCTGCAGAAGCAGGAATTGCTTCTAATAGCCTTTCAATTAAACACGTAGGCTGCAGGAGATGGTGGAATTTTCTTCCCTCTATATTTATACAGCACCTAGCATATGCCAGAGAGATGCTTGGCTTAGAATACAGACAGGGTGAAGTACTTGCTCTTGCTTTACAACTCATTCTGGGAATAAAAGCTCTTTGCAGAAACACAGTCTCAACAGCTCACTGAGGTCTGGCATTTACACAGCTCCTGCCGTTTTTTTCTCAAATATTTCTTTCCTGGTGCATTTATATGCTTTTTGCAGTTGCTGAGGTCCTGTCCCCCACCGTGATTAGCCTGAGAAGGTTAATGAGATATACTTTGAATGCTTCTGACTTCTGCAGAGTCAGTGAACTATGGAGCTCCAGTGGTGTCACAGAAAGGTCAGAGCTGTGAGAATGCCAAAGTGTTTGCCTTGGTAAATCATTCCTCCAAACCAGAAGGTACCAAGAGACTCCTACAGGCATAAAAACAGCCAGAATCACATGATAAGTCCCTCTGGGAGGTGGTGGTGGTCTTGGTGGTAGTGTTAACTTGTGAGCCCAGGAAGTGGTTCATGAAGGCAAGGCTGGCTCATGCAGGAGCAGCATCGTTTCCAGGGGGACATATTTGTTCAAGGTCCTCAGTGCTACCTGATATACACATGACCATGATTTATGGAAATGCAGACTGCAATTAGCATAGGCCTAATTAGGAGACATGAGGGAAGAGGTTAGAGGAAGCTGTTCATGGTAGCGCGAGCTGTGATCTCAGTAGGCTGGAGGATATAACTCAACAAAGCCCTGGCTCCTAGGGGAGTAAATCAGGTGTTAGTATTTTGGAAGAAGGATTAGAAAAAAAATTCTGTCTTAACAAACACTGCAGACTGACTGTACCATCCAACATAACCCACCTCCAGCTAACAGGCAGTGACAGCACCTGACTCAGGCTCTTACTTCAATAATGTTATATCCTGAGAGCCATCATGCCCTTCTGAAATGACTCTGTGTGAGGAGGAGGGAGCTTAAAACAATGTCCTAGACTCCAGCAACATCAGCCTATTCTGATTCTGGTCTGGGAAATAATAGCTAAAGCCGGAAGCTTATACTGCCCCTATCCTTGCTCATCTACGGTGAAAGAAAGCTTCACCTTGAGCATCTCTACTGCTTTCCTCTGCAGAACCGTGGGGCAGGGGAAAACATAGCAGGGGTATTGGTAAGATTGCATGTTTTGTGTCACAGAGGGTTTGGGATTCACAAAGGTTTAAAGAAAAATGTATTTTTACATGCATGTATAGGCATCTAAAGGCTTTATGAAAGCATTTTCATGGTCTCTAGGAAAGCATCCGCATTTTGCAGGTGTGTGTCTGCATCCAGTACGTGTCCATGCATGTAATGCCATATCTAATGATTTTTCCCCTTGGCTTTCCCTGTTGAGTGCTGGGCTTGGGTTTGCATTTTGCTGAGCTTTCACTTCTTTCACTCAGGCTTTTTTTTTCTCCCCTAAAACATGTTACACGGAGGGATGGGCTTGCCAATTCATACCACAGTCTGAGAGATGGTTTAGGGCTTCAGCTGGTTAGTCAGTCCTGCGCACTGGTGTACAGCACCCCAAAGTGTGTTCCCCTGTGCAACGGCACCTACTCTTTACACAGAGTGAATATCACTTCCCAGCATCTCTTGGGACCTGAGGCTGAAAGAATGATCCAGAGTAAGGCCAAAAAATGTCTCCTTTTGCTGAGAAAAGCTAAATGTTGAAGCAGGCCGTGGCAGGGTTAGGAGAGGAGGTGACATAAAGAGAGACGGGGTGGGTTGCCTAATTCTCACAGTTTTCTGAGCTGTGCAAGCAAAACTGAAGGCGCTGCTTTGAAAAGCATCCCCGAGAATATCAAAGAGATCTTTTAACTTTCACTGGGGGGGTGCGCAGTGAGTGAAACACCTCGCCATCCTGAATACACCAGCCAGAGCCCCAGCCCTCCCCGCAGCAGCCCCGCATTGCCCCCACGCAGAGACGCACACCAGCCGAGAGAGGCACAGGCAGGCACGGCCACACGCACACCCCTCCACAGAGAGATGCAGCGTGCCCAGCTCCTCTCTTCCTGGTGAAAAGGGGAGGAACATGCCTCCTCCGGAGGAATTACTGCACACGTTGGGAGCAAGATTTCAGGGAAGGCAGTTCCAGAGCTGCATGCCTGTGTTCCTTTCCTCTCCCACCATTGAGAGCTCTGGACAGGTGATTGCAAATGCTGTCCTCACCCGCTGCACACCTTTGCCCAGATCCTGGCCCTGGATTCACACTGCCATAGCCACAGCCAGCCCCACCACCTCCACACCTTCAGTGTGCATGTCTGCCTGCTCCCCACAACCTGCCACATGGCAGGGCAGCACCTTGTGCACTGCACTGGGGCTGTCCCAAGGGGTAGCCAACAGAGCCACTTCTCCAAGTGCTCACCAGATCTCCAAATTGAGTAGAAACACCAGATCTGCTCTGCATCCTGGTTCTCCACCAGGTCTCTTCACTCAGATTTGCAAAGGGGCCAGATGTAAGAAGGCTGTGGGACAGGGGCAAACAGGGACACCCTTGCTGCTATCCCTCTACCCAATGTGTAGTAAGGGGCTGCTCTCTGGCATCCATGGGCCTTTTCTTATCCACAGTCTCCCTTGCCTGTCCCTATGGAGAAGGCATGGAGATAAACTCAGTTTCTCTCTCCCTCCCTCTTTCTTTTATTCACTCAGCTTTTCTCAAACACAGGGGACAAAGCACGGGGGCAGGGAAGCACAGGCAGCAGACAGCCCCCACCCCACCTGTATGAGCAGAAAGGGACGGTGGTCGCTCATGCCCTGGCTCATCAGCATCCTGCGTCCCACCCACCCACGGTCCTGCCCCCTGACACTTGTGTGCATCCATGGGCATGGTCCCCACTCTACAGACCTGTCTCCTCACCACTGCCTCCATCATGTCTTCAGTCTGCTGCCCTGCTACCCCTGTGCCAGGACCAGCCGCAGGAGAGAGAGCAGTGCAAGCAGTAGAGAAACCCACACGGATGGGGAGTAACTCGTGGTGTGACTTCCCCCCCATCTCAGCTCCCAACTGACTTAGAGCTGGGCAGGGTGGTTTGTCCCCAGCCCAACAGTGCCCAAACAATAGCCTCACCTCTGTCTTGAAATGAAGTGTCGTCCCAAACCAGAGCTGTGTCAGCACCGCACGTCTCCACCAGCAGCAACCATTGCCAGGGTACTTCTGTTGATGCTTCTGCAGACCAACACGTCACACAGGACAGGCTGCCAGGGCCCCCAGGAGCTGATGTAGGCTGTAGTCCCCAGCTGGAGACTCCTGCCTTAGGACCTCATAGTTCAGGCTCTCTGGTGGATGAGGGCTCCAGAAAGAGAGACCACAAGCTGCAGGACCCCCACCTGACCCACTGCGACAGTCAAGAGCTGGGCTTTGCTTGAAAACCATGGTACTCTGCTGTGTTTGGCAGAACATTAGACAAGACCCGCCAGCTCTACCTACACCCTACAGAGAAGCCCTGACCCTTGGACAGAGGCCACCAGCGGGACAGCTGCTTCACTGCGCACGTGTGCATTACTGCCGTGCTAGCTGGAGCCAGGGAGCACTCTGTGAGCAGCAGAGAGAGGCTCTGCCCAAGATTTTGCTCCTTTCCCATCCCATACACAGGTGCAGACACACACACACACAGAGGTACCCCCAGCAGCAGTTATCCTAAGCTAATCTGGGCTTGGCGTCCAAGCAGAATTGCCAAGAGCCCAGCTAAGGCCATCTGGGCTGCAAGTCATCTCTGCAAAAGGAGTACAATCAGACCTGTGTAATGACAGAGAGGTAACCTTGAAATCAGAGATTTAGGAAGGAGAGAGGAAACTATGCATTTGTCAACCCCAGCTAGCAAAGAAGGGTTAACCAAGGACTGCTTTCTTGGGAGCACGGCCTTAGGGAGATAAAATCCTCCCCTTCTCTCAGCCCTGATGGACCTCAGGCACACCTATTTTTCAAAGATCTGCCTGTCATTTTGTGCCTAAACATGTCAACACAAAGCAGATCTTGTGCCACTCCCTCGTAAAGGGAGGAGAACAAGCACAACAGAAGCAGTCTTGGAGACATAAGATGAAGCTAAGGCTCTCAGCAGGTTGGAAAAAGTCTAAGTCCACACATGGAAATGACTTTTTGGAGCCTGGAATTAGATGGATTTCTTCATATGTGTCATTAAATGTGTGTACAATATGTGTTACCTCTATTATAAGGGGAGTAAGTAGTAACTCTGTTAATCAGGTTCTCTGACACTTTCCATTACAAGAGTGTTCAGGCCAGTTCCCTGAGAAAAGCCAAGATCTCCATGTTTTGCAACAGGCATTTGAAAGTCAGCAGGGAAAAAACCCTGAGGCTAAGGACATGATTTTTACTTTGGCCCATCAAATTTCATTCACTCTTAACTGCATTATAAACTGTTAAATAATCATCATTTCTTTTCTGTCACTTTCTTGCAGAAATCCTGGCAGACAGCCCAAACAGCATCTGAGCATAAATGTTTTAAGAGCTAAACCCATCAACCCAGTAAATCAGTGGGGATATCACCACCAGCACCGCAGTCAGTACAAGGAACACCTCAGCTTTGGCAGAGCAAGGGGAAGGCAAAAGCCCGATCAGGCTTTTGTCCACAAAATGTGGACAAACCACCCAGGTTCTCCTCTATCTTTCAAATGCACCTCAATGTGAAAAGGTCACTTCCACTCCCCATTTAGGGTGCAGAAGGAAGCGAAACCAGTCTGAGCTGTCATGACTGTCTGTGGAACAAGTACAGGTTAGTCACTGGGCTGAGCATTCAGATTCAGTGCTGAAGGCTCAGCACGCATAAGAATGAACAATACATTTCTACAGAAAAGACCTTGGGTTTTCCCTTAAAAACAAAACAAAACACATACACAAAAAGCACATAAAGCAAACTACACTACAGGAACTTTATTAAGGTTGAAATATTAGGAAATGGAAGGTTTACAGTTTCCTTTTCAGCCTTTCTTCCATCCCACTTGTGTGTGGACATTTTGATTCAAGTATTAATTAATGAGTGCATGCAACTGTCTCCATGGGGTCTCTGCCTCAATCCTTGTACTGCAAAGAAACTTGAAGGAGCAGAATTAAGGTGGCCTGTGAAACAAGACTGGCATTTCCTAGCTTGAATTCACAAGCTAAAAATGTAATCATTGTTCTTTTATTTTCTGTATGTAATTGCTTATACAGCTCGAATGTGCACGAACTCTTATAAAACCAATAGAAGGGCCAAGAAAGTATCAGGGAAGATGGAGTAAGAGTTATCCATGAATCACCAAGCTCTGGCAGAGAAGAGAGGAATAAAGAAACGGTGATGGACAGCAAACCAATCAGCCAATGTAGAGATTATGCAATCCCATTTTATGACGAAAGAAGCAGCACTGACCTTGCCAAGGGGCTGAACGAGGCAAAGAAAGTGGAAGCCAAATTGTGAGGGAGGCATTAGAGAGAGGTGGAAGAAGGTGAAGCTGGCAGCTTCTTCATGGTCGTGGTGCCCAGAAGGTGAGAGGAAAGGAAGGCACTGATCAGGCAGATTATGCTGCAGGCAGGTTTCTCACGTTGCAGCAATATGCTTGTAACGGGCTAAGGGAGAGAGAGGGCTGGTCTGCACGGGAGGTATGGACAGGACCGAGCTGGTCTGGCCTATGTAACCTTACAGTAGTAGCATGATGGTGGGCATAGATGGCATGGGGACACCAAGCCAGTTATGGTCCTGATGCCGTCTAGCCACATGAGCCCAGCAGGGCTAAGCTGAGAGCCAAGGCAGCTTGCCAGGCTCACGCAGCTGTCTTGCACCACGCCGCGCTGCTGCGTCCCTCTGGCGCTGCTCTGCACAGCGTGGGTTCGACATCGCAAGCCTACGCCAGCACAGGCAACGCGTAGCTGGGTTTCACAGGGCAAACTTGCCCTAAGCAGCTGCAGCAGCTGTGCAGAGCACAGATGCTTTCTCCCCAAATGCCCAGGAGTGAAGGGACTCAAGTGCTAGCTGTAATTTCATCCTGTGCTTACTCTGTGACCTTAAGCAAGCCACTGAAGCTTTCTGAAGCTTAGTTTTCCCTCTGTAAAAGTCTCTTAAATAATCCATCCCACGTTGCAAGGGGAATGAAGAGGGACCTAACAGCTGGGAGCAATGACAAAAGTCAGTACAGTAAGGAGACGCCTCAGCTCATTCAGCCCAGAGGGAATCGTGCAGCTTGGGGCTGCACCTACAACGCCCTCACGCCACACCTCAGGGGAAGGAGCTTTGCCACAGGAGGGTGATGGCTACTGCAGAGCAGCCTGACTGCGTGCCGGCAGTCAGCAGTGGAAATCGTGCTGGTTAATGACAGAGCGGCAATACAGCAGGTCAGGCACGTGGATCGACAGCTGTAAAAGGAACAGCGGGATTTTATACGGTACTCGCTAAAGACTAGTTTGGGATCAGATTAACTAAAGCTCGAGAGCACATTCTTGGGTCCTCTCCAGCTTCTCTGGAAGCTGAAGTGGCACAAGTGACCGGGCATCTGTCTTTCCTGGCTCTCTGAAGATACCTTTCCTGGAAGAGGGAGCACAGCGATGCTGGAGCTGGCACAGCGGCGCTCAGCCCTGCCCCTTCCAGCCTCCAGGAAGCAGACCCATCTCACCTCCCATGCTCGACATAAAGCTCAATCAGCTGAGTCCCCAGGCCACAGCTCTCCCCTGTGGCTCTGAAGCAGCCTCTCTGCCACCCCAGGATGCCACATGCAGTAGGTCGCCACACACACAGGTGAGATGTGGGTGGGAGGAAGGCTGCAACCACGGTTCCTGTCCTGCCCTCCTCAGAGCCCTCCTCCAAGGATGCTCCCCAGCTGTGGCCAAGAGCTGTGGCTCACCAAGGTGGTGCTGTTCTTGCACAAGGAGATGGAGGGAGCCTCCAAGACCTGGGTAGGAGAAACAGCCTTGGAGAAGGAGCGGCTGAGCAGCAGTCCTCAGCGACGAAACAGGCACTGTGGTGGGGTGGCCCCACGGCCAGCCTGAAGCACGTACAAGGGCGAATTTGCCTCAGTGCCAACTTTAGCCCCGCTCAATTTTCTGCTGTGCCAAGAATATCCAGTAAGCCAGGTCTTACCCTTCTTGCGACAGAGAAGATCGTGCTTACGACTGAACATTTATCCCTTCCAGTCTGCTGATTATTTCAGCAGGCAACCTTAACATTCCATTAATATCAGTCTTTGTGGAGCTAAATATATACACTAAGCACATATACAAATACATATAAATACGTCTCTATCTAGCAGAGAATCCAATTAAGTGAATATGTTACGCCTTAGCAATTAATGAATTCAACAAGCTGAGCTGCCTCTTGCATATGATTAAAGTTCAAGCAATATCAATCACAACAGCAAAAAGATTCCAGATTTTCCTACGTGCTATCTACAAAGAGATTGTTAACACTTAAATCAATGGGCAAATTCAAGTGTGTTTGCAAACCTTGGGAAACTCATCTTCCCAATGATATACAGCCTGTCCTTCAACTCACGGTAGTCTGTTCTTGCATGCAGCATCTCAGACCATACCTGCCTTCTTATATATCTTCCTGCAGCATTTTCTGGATGGCAGGTCTGTAAAAATTCTGGTGTCCTATGGGTCAAAATAAAGCAAATTCCGTGACTGAGTGGAGCTATCTCTCTAATCACTTGAGTGGTGCAAATGCTTTCTTTCCCTTTGTGTTCCGTTGCCAGTTTTTTGTTTGTGTTTATATCTGTGTGTGTATTTGTGTGCACACATGTGAGTGTGTTCTTTTGTACATTAATTTTTTTCCAGGACAAGGCTTTTTTGTGCAGTTTCTGCCTCTCAGCAATAGACAATATTAAGCCCTCTAGGGACTGCTCATTCCCTCCTTCTCTCACGATACCCCTCCTCTGCATTCATAAGACATTCCCCAGGGGCAAGTTCTACATAAATAAATATTTAAGTAGCCATTAAACCAGAGAAGATGCAGAAAAGCACACGAGGGACTTGGCTGCAGTATTCAGGCCGCAGAGGGGAAAGAACAGAGGCATGGCTTGGAGGGTGGGGAGAAGACAGATGACGACAAGAGTTTGAACTGGAAACACAACTGTCCCCTTCTCTTCCCTGACCCAGCTAGCACAGCAGGTTGGTTTTCACCCTGAGACCAGAGCTGATATAACACAGGACTGTTAGTACAGCTGCACAAATCCAAACCCCAAGATTATGCCTTCCTGGTAGGCTAGTAGAGGAAAGAGCCTTTAACTGAGATACCGAAGACACAGCTAAATAACTGTGCTTCTAATGTTGAGTCTTTTTTATTTTAATTGCTCTATTGTCCTCCTAGTTTGTTGTCACACTCCAGAAAGAGGCCTCGAGTGCCCAAGAGCAGGTTGGAGGCTCCTTTATGGGGACTGGTTGGGGCTGTCACAGACAGAAGCCAGGCCTGAGCCCCGGTCCTGGTTGCTCCTTTGCCACCTAAGCTGGGCATCAGGAGGGACAGCTAGACACTCTCCAAAACTCTGCAGCCACTCACCCACCCTCATTCCTGCTACGTAGGTTGGCAGAGGCTGCTATCATATTGATGGCTGCTTCCAGGCTCACCAGCTCGTGGATCCTATACCCATGCAGAATTATTTGTGTCTACATTCACGGTACTACAGATTTCACATATCCCTATGAGATACTAAAGAATAAAGCTTGGATCTTTTCTAGACTACTTGAGAAACACTGGTTTGAAAGTGGGTATTATATGGAATAGGGTATAAAATTGGCCATTTATATCACCTATGTACGATTGTAGTTTGAGGGGTAATAGCCATATAAAATATGCCATACCCCCGGAAGCCACACTCTATTTGTATGCTTCCCAACATACCCAGAAGAGCTAAAAAGCCCTCAGAAAATACAGTCAAAAGACATTTTTTTGCAGAGCTGTGGAAGCACACTCTGGCATACACACAGAGCTACAGCAGGCACCAGCAGACTTGAAGGACCGCTTGTATGGTCAGAGTAGGCCACTTTTTGTGTACGGGCACGCAGCTGTCAGAGGGTGATGCTTCAGAGAGATTTGGAGATCTTTCCTTCAGGAGATCTCCAAACTTCCCCAGAGAGCCAAAAAGATCAAAGGCAGCCCACTTTCAGGTTCACTAGTTTTATTTCCTCCTATAGGTACAAAGATGCTGGCTGCTATTTGACTTTTTGGTAGGAAGCAAGCCATCAATGAGAGCTTTGGGTCCAAAGTGAATGCAACCAGCCAAAGACAATTCTCCCCCATGTTTCAGCAATTTCTGCATGTTTTCTTCTGCCTCAGCAGGGTGGTTTTATCACCATTTTACCCTACTCCAAATCAGCGTCCTTTGGGGAAGGGAAACACTACGGGAAAAGCTCATTATTGATAATGAGAAAATAACATACCCACTCTGTATATGGATATCAAAAAACCCAGCCTTTGCACATATGCAAACAAGCGTGCTCAACAGGAATGAGAGAGGGGATGGTTTCTTACCTGAACTCTGTGCAATAGGTATAAAGAAATGTACCTCCTCCCCTAGGCAGCCTTCTTGCATCACAGGGAGAAGCACCCTGTCTCTCAGAAATTTAGAGAAGAGCCAGCAGTGCCCACCACAGCAGTAGATGGAGGTGCCCTGTCAGTGTGGTGCGTACCACTGAACATAAGAGACCAGCCTATTCCTTCCATCCATTCCCACTTCTCTGTAAGCAGAGTGGAAAATGAAAACACCTTTCCCACAAATAGTCATCTAGGTGTCAAAGTATAACTGCATTTGTGCAGTAGGGATCCCTTGGGATTTTTCACCCCACACAGCCATCATAACTGATGATTCCCCAAAGTGTCTGCTGCATTGGCAGGCTCCTTGCAGTTTGCTTTCTCTGTGGCATCAAGCCCTTTCCACCCATCACCTTCCCCCTGTCTGTGATTACCACTGCCTGTCAGCACTGCAGTAAATAGGTGTATATTTCCGGGTCTCTCATTTCTCACTTTACAGAACTCTCTCTCCTAAAAAAACGCAGACACTAATATAGAGAACAAACAGGAATTTTTGACAGGCTCACCTGTTCCACTCACTACGCATGTAACTACCTGCATCTGAGAATTTTTTTCTGCTTCCTACACTTATGCAACTGTGACATTGTAAAGCTATTGTAGGTGTCTGTGATCTTACTGGTCAGGTCTCACGTGAGAGCTGGACAAGATATCTCCAAAAACCAGAAGTCGGATGATGTACAGCAAGCAGCACAGCAGGACTGAGCAAAGGAGAGTTCTGTGCTCCAACTCCTGGGTGTAGGAAAGCAAACCCTGCTGCTGGACGCACCGACTTTTTGGAGGGGAACACAGCCAGGTTCCTGGTTGCACACTTTCATCAACAATGCAGGTCTGAGGTATGGGATTAGGACCCAGGTCTGCTGACCTTCACAGAATATCATGGCCCTGCTCTCTCCCTTTAACATCTTTTCCCTTTGGTTGTGACAAACGCCTCTCAGCCTCCCACTCCCATTCAAAAGGCCATTTCAGAGATCATTTGCCTGATATAATTTTTCTCCTTTCTTTTCAGTCTTCCTTTGCCTCCCTTCTCAGCTGCATCAAGTGCCTCTTTTCCAAGCCACTTGATGCCTCTAATCCCTCAGTCAGTAACAAGATGTGAATGCTGACCTGCTCCAATTTCTTCAGTAGCTTTTCAGAGACCCACATAGCTTTCTTCAGTTTTGGCCGCCTTCTTGAGAGAGGTCGTTTGAATACCAGTGAAGTTATGTCATCGCTTTTCTTCATACCCTACCCTTAGTCTCTCTTTTGCCCAGATAGCTGCAGACAATTTGCAACATTCAGGCTGTTGATATGCTAAACTTATAGTCCACAAAACTTAGAAATCCTCACCCATTTTCCCCTCTTATTCCCCTAGCAGATCAATGCAAAAATGTTCACTGCCATCAGTAGATAAAATATGCCATGTCTTTACAGGCTTTCCCTAAAGTATGCACAGCAAGAAAATCTTGGATATTTACTACTGTTCTTAACTTGCCTGCGTTCCCTGTGCATTGACCCTCTCATCTGTCTATGTGACCATGTTTTCTCAGCTGATACTTACAGTAAGCATTTAGTGGCTGGAGCCACCATCTATGTCTCTCTGCGCAGCTCCCAGCACAATGAAGCACTGGTTAACTTCAGGCCTTTTCAGAGACTACAGTAATACAAATAATCAAAATAACCATAAGCTTGTTCTGCACAGTTCATGAATCAAACTAACCAGGGCTGCTTTTTTTTGCAAGACAGAGAATGATAGCCATATTGCAAACCGAGTGTTATTCATTATAGTCTTTGTCTCTCTAATTACCCCTCCATTTTCACCTGTTTCCTAAACTGACAGTTAGAATGGCTTTGCACTGAGGAGCAGCTGCCGCATCTCATCCCAAGGAGGTACGGCTGCGTCTCGACAGAGGGCAAAGCGATCTCTGCGAACAGAGCTTGTTCATAGAGAGCTCAGGGACCCCCGAGGCTAAGGGAAAATAGGAGGTCTGCAGTATCACAGATTTTCCTCTGCCTAGCCACCACAAGATCACAGAGATGTGGAAAGTCTGTCTTGAATTTATTTAAGTCGTTTATATATATTTAATCACAAAAGGAAAAATAGCAGATACTCAAGAAATGGATTTCTCTTTTCTTCTGTTCATACTGCAAAAGACCCTCTCCCCACCCCTCCTTTCCTCTGTCCCAGCACAAAACACACCCTTTAAGACACTCACTTAAGCTCACCCCATGCATTTGACAGACTCTGATTAAACTCCTAGATAATAACCTTGCAAGACAGAGCCAAACTTTCAGCGGTACAGGGTGTTCTCATCATTGGCTCCCAAAAATAGTTCCTTGCCAATAAGAGTCAATCGGTTCAGGCTTTGCCAGCCTGCACTTCTACTGTGTCCACCCAACACAGGGGCTGCTGACACAACTTGTTCCTTCCAGAAGGGTTGTAAAGCTCTAAATACAGCCACGAGTTGTGTATTGGTTGCTGAAAATACATTGGGTTTGTAATATGAATGTATGCCAGGCTTCCACGGGTCCTCCCTGTCTCCACTCCCTGGTATAAGAGAGATATGTGAGTCTGCAATAGCTGTGAGACATAGTTTGTGGCCTTTGGTCTACATCTTCCACAACATAGTGGCAATGATCATCTTGGAATAGCTATTCTAGCTTTGTCTCAACAACATCTACTGCAAGGACTCAGCACAACTGGCTGCAAAGAGGGCACAGAACGTGGGGAACATGCAGCTTAAGGGAGCATGCGATTGGAGGCAAGCAGATCTAAAGGGATTTGGAAAGAAGACAACAGAGAGGAGAAAAGAAGGTCCGAAGACCAAAGCAAACAGAAAAGGGGGCTCTTAATATGCAAGGATGGTGTGCAGCACTGTCAACAAGCCAAACCAAGCACAAGAATGGGTCATTTTTTGGGTACAGAAACCACTCCATTATGCCTTAGTACTGTTCATTTTGATATCTACATTGCAAAAATTTACCCCTGACGTCAAGCAGTAAACCTACTCTGAAGTCAATGGAATTGCAGCCACTTATGCCAGAGGTGAATTTGGCTCCCAAAGGATTTTTCTATGCAATGATTTAGTTAATGACCCTTCAAACCTTATGGTGCAGCCATAGCATGAGAGGGGGAGAAAAAGGGCCAAAAAAGGCTGCAACAAAATAGCCATCTGTCATACTCAAGTCTAGAGCTCAGCTAACCCAGAATGGCATAAAATAAGGGCAAGAAATACTGGAAGCTAATGAGCCCCCCTGGAGGAAATCTTACCCCCATCCAGCAGTACAAAACAGTACAGATGTGTTAGTACAGGCGCCTTTGTGCAAACTGCATCCCAGAATATTTTGCAAAGTTAAATACAAAACAGCAAATGGCATGCGGCATAAAGAATAGCTGGTGCACTGAGCAATCAAGAGGCAGTGCAAATGGCCATATAATTTCGCCTTTTAAAAGCAACTGCATAAAAGCTCATTCATCCATAAAAATGCTGTGTTTCTGTTTTCTGCCTTCCTAGGAGCTTTCTTGCCTGCCCTCTTTATCACCAGCTACAGACTTCAGATCTTCTCAAAAGAGTAAGAAAAAACACCTGTCTTTCCTTGCCCAATGTGGTGAATACACTTGGAATTTGAAAATTAGGAATGAATAGGATATAGTTTCAGGTATGGAAGGATAAATTTGTTTTCCAGTTCCTTTGAGAAGGCAGAATCTGGCACTCTGGTGTCCAGTAAAATCCAGACACCACTTTAAACACCTTGAGATTCAGCCTTCAAACCCTCTTCAGCCATGATGTCTGCAAGAATTGCCAGCCATCTTACAACAGCTAGTCAGACAGCAAGTTACAAGCACCATTCATTATGCTGTAATACAGATATTTCACTTCCTCATTGCTCCCAAGATCTCCCACTCTCTCCATATGCATGTTTAGTCTATCTACTCGTGGTGTGCAACATCTTCTTTAAACACTTTGGAGAGGTTGACCTCTGGAAGGTGTTTTTGCAGTGCCTAATATAAGACACAATAATGCTAATGTGAAAGATGACAGAGTTGAAATCTGGAAGTCCAAGGGAATTACAGTAGCCCGGATGGAAGAGGATAGAAGACATGTACAAGAAGTCCAGGAAAGTGGAAGCTGGGGCAGTATCACAGACATCACAGATCCATAAATCACTGTGGATGTACAGTGGTGATAGACAGGTAGACAGATAGAGAGACAGACAGACATAGATAGACAGATATATACATAGAATCATAGAATCATAGAATCATAGAATCATAGAATCATAGGGTTGGAAGGGACCTCGAAAGATCATCTAGTCCAACCCCCCTGCCAGAGCAGGGTCACCTAGAGCACATCACCCAGGAACGCGTCCAGGCGGGTTTTGAATGTCTCCAGTGAAGGAGACTCCACAACCTCTCTGGGCAGCCTGTTCCAGTGCTCTGTCACTCTCACAGTAAAAAAATTCTTCCTGATATCCCTCTTGAATCTCCTATGCTCCAATTTACATCCATTACTCCTTGTCCTATCACTGGTCATCACTGAAAACAACTTCTCTCCATCTTCCTGACACTCCCCCTTTACGTATTTGAAGACATTGATGAGGTCACCCCTCAGTCTCCTTTTCTCCAGACTAAAGAGACCCAGCTCCCTCAGCCTTTCCTCATACGGGAGATGTTCCACTCCCTTAATCATCTTTGTGGCTCTGCACTGGACTCTCTCAAGCAGTTCCCTGTCCTTCTTGAACTGAGGGGCCCAGAACTGGACACAATACTCCAGATGTGGCCTCACCAATGCAGAATAGAGGGGGAGGAGAACCTCTCTTGACCGACTCACCACACCCTTTCTAATGCAGCCCAGGATGCCATTGGCCTTCTTAGCCACAAGGGCACATATAGAAGATGCAGATGAATGAAAAAGGTAAGGCAATAAAGAGCAAAGCCTGGCTTTAAGAAAGAAACAGAAAAGATAATATGAAACTTTTATCCCTCTTCCAGGGTTACAGATGTTGTGCAGAAGATGGCCTGCCAACTTTTCAACCTCACCTTGAAGACCCTGGCTAGCACACAGCACGCATTGTGAGTGGTTCTAACAACTTTTGGGCGCAAGCAACCCTTTGGCCTAGGTGCACCCATTTCTTTCAAGTAGGAAAGATTCCTCGTGAGCCCTGCTCGCTTACTCCTCTCCCCCTTTGTTCCCCTGACAGCCTCCAGTGCCACGGTCCAAAAGAACTGTCCACGCAGACAGGAACCACCTGAACGTCCAACCACACAAACCCCATCATAGAAATGCTTCCTCCATCAGGAATCAGGTAAGAGCATTGACACAGTCACTGATGCTGTCACTTAGTGCTGTCAAAGGGATTGCTGCAAATGGGGATGCTCTGAGATTCAGCGTTCATTGCCTGTCGCCCAGTCTCTCCCCCTTTCTCCCCAGTCCTCTCAATTTACAACTAAATAATCACAATTCATTAGATCACTGCTTGTATGACTTATTTTCTACACCCTTGATTACTCTCGCTGCTTCCCCCAGACTCATCCCAGTTTGTCCAGATCTTTCTTGAAGTACTATCCACAGAACTGCAGAGTTTTTCAGCCTTACCATCATCCAGCAGAGCACAGAGATTACATCATGCGCCTTGCAGGCTAAACTCCTATTTATACATCCAAGTACAGCATTTGCCTCTTTTTCAACAACACACAATCATGTTCAGCTTGTGATCCTCTTTTATCCTCCCTTTTCTGCAGAACTGTGATCTAGTTGATCTTTCTCTGCACTGTATTGATGTAGTCCATTATTCCTGCCAAGGTGCAATAGTTTGCGCTTGCCTCTATTGAATTACATCCCACTTTTTCAGAGTGTCTCTCCAATTTGCCAAGATTATTATGAATTCTAACCCTGTTCTCCAACAAATTCACAGTCCCCCCAGCTTGCTGTCATCTTCAAATTTGATATGCAAATTCTCCATCCATCACCAAGGCTGTTAAAGAAAACATCGAACTGAACTGAGCACAGGACAGACCCTCACAAAACCCCAGTCCGTGCTCCCTTCCATTTTGACATTCTTATTCATTTTGCATGCATTTGTTATTAGCTTTCCTCGAGACCTTGCTCCTCTAGATTGCTAACAAAATGCAATGAAAGAGATGGTAAAAACCTTACTGGAGTCAAAACAGATGACACTTTCTGTTTCACCTCTGTCCACAATGCCTGTTACTCTGTCACAGAAAGATATTAGATTGGTCTGACATGACGTGTTCTCAACAAATCCTGGTGGACTTTTACACGTCTCCTTGTTATTGTTCAGGTGCTGACACGGAGTTTGGTTGATAATTCATTTCATATTTTTTCTGAGGATCAGGGTTAAGCAACAGTGATTACATAAATCTGCAATTCCCAAGTGCCTTTCTGCTTTGCCTCCCCGCAATCCTGTTTTTTTCTTTTAAAGACGAGCATTCATGTTTCTCCCATGTCTGCCAGATACTACCTGGATCAGCTGTACAGGTACAGACCCAATGCAGTGCACTCATAGAACACCCTTTCTGTAAATTTTCTTAGGAAAAAGGGGCAGGTTCGGTATGTAATGTGTTGCTGCAACTGTAGAAATGAGGTTGTTCCCTTGTCTTGGGAAACACGCACCCTTGCCCTTGTGTAAGTCTCCCTTGTCACGCTGACAGCAGAATAGAAACTGCTATTAACATGAACCAGACCTCCTGTCCTACAGCCCTGGCCTGCGGCACATCCTGCCATTTCAGCCCTTGACAGCAATAAGCAGTTCAGCCAGTGCACCTTAGACCCCATCTGTATCACCTCAACTATTTTAGTCCTTCCGCCCACTCCACACTTAGTTTTCTCAATCTGGCTCCATCCTGCTCAGCAGCAGCCCCAGCTACTCATTCCTGCTTATCCCACCTGTGTGCTCAGCAGGAACTGATGTTAAGATGATGGCCTGCACCTTCCCTGACATGACAGTTCTCACCCACTCTTTCTCCTCCTCCTTCTCCAGCTCCTCTGAGACATTTCAACCCTGACTTCCCGCTCCTTCCTGCACCCACAGCAGTGTCAGAGCATTTTCCACCTCAATACAGAGCAGTTAATCCCAGGCAGGCAACAAATTGTGCAATGTTTCAGGATGATAATCCAGGTCATGGAAACCCAGGAGATGACCTGAGGCCTGCTGCACTTGTTTTACTTGTAGCAGAGGACAAGCTGGATATTAGTGCTCAGGAAGCAACCCACCGAAGGAAGGAGGAGTCTGGACTGTGCTCTGGTGTGCCAAGTGGAAGTCAACAGCCATGTGCTGGGAGCAGGCACAAGTTCTTGGCTGGAAGAAGTCAAGCAGCTGAGACCATTGGAGAAAGGAAGTTCCTCTATAACTACTGAGAGAACAATTAACTGGCATCCTGGGGAAACGGCGCTGTTCCAGGGATGCACTCTGATGGGCAAAATAGCTTTTTCGTGTACTAAATACCATGTGCGCTCTTCAGTGCAGACAAGGACCCAGGTGCTCATCAATTATTGAGCTTGCTTGAAAAGGCATTTAGGAGAGACACAAGAGGCCAGTCTGCAGCTCTACCTCAATCCCAGCTGGGCTGCTCTTAGAAAACCAGCCAGTGAGAAGGGAAGAGAAAGAGAGGAAAAAAAGAGAAGGAAGGAAGTAGAGAGAGAGACAGAGAGAAAAGGTAAGAATCTAGTAGAGCTTTCCTCTAGAAGACCCAAAGGAAATCATGCGTTGTACAGGAAAGGCCTTCTTGCTGCCTTGTAGTATCATTCCTGTAGTATCGCCCTCTTCCTTCCTACTTTCTGGGATGAAAACAGCATCTACTTTTTTCCTCAGGGCGCAGCCCACACCCTTTGAGGCCAGCTCCTAGACTGCAGAGAGTATCCTGGACCGGAGTCAGGTAAAGACCGGAACACGCTGCCGCCCCAGCAGCACTATTAACCACATCCTGACTTTACAGCTTCATTAAGAGCTGCCATGTTTACCCAGTCCAATGGACTATGAAACATCCTAAGCGCTTCTGTGACAACTCCCATTTAGGGAAAAAGACAGCTCTTACCCAAACCTGATGCCAACATTCAAACTTCCACCTCTCAACACACATCTTCACATGGATCCGCAACAGAAGACTGTCTCCTGAACAGAACAAGCCCATGCATTTGCTGCAATTCTCCATGCATGTTGGCCATAGCCAGCATTTAAATCTTCATTACTGCTTTGGAGATGAAGCACAACTCTCCAGAACATCACGTGGCTAGCTGCAGGTCTCTCAGGAGATCCACAGCTGATGTGCATTCAAAATGAGAAAATGAGAAGAAATCTCAAGGAACAGCTGCAATCTCAAGGAGCATTCACTCACATTCACTAAGAATTTTTCTATTTGTGAACTAGATTTCCTCGGATATAAAAAGTCACTTATGCCATTGAACAAGCATGAAGCTAAAATTTGAGCAACCATAGAATTATCCTGGCAGTATAAAGTGTGTCTTTTATTAAAAATAGGTAGGTTTTTTCTAACAATAATATAAACTGAAAAATACTTAGTAAGGCCAAATTCTAAGTGGTTTTTTGATCGAGATTTTTGTAATAATTCTGAGCTTTTGAAGAAACTTTGGGTCAAGCACATATCAAAATAAGAGTATTTTGGATCATCATGATCCCCAAAAGGCAGAGCTTTCTAAACTGTGAGCTTGTGGAGGACTAGATACAATTACAGACAATACAAGATGTCTGGAAAGTCAAATTACTTACAATCCAGGAAAGAAAGTCTAATTTTTTTTTTAATTCAAAGCCTTTTAAAAGTAGCTACAAGTTTCTGTTCTTCATTAGTGTCTTTCATTTAAGATTATATGTACATATTTTGGGACCTAGGAAATACTTTTCCACATACTGGAGCGTCAGGTTATGGAACTTGCTGTCATTAGCACAACAGTGGGGGACATGGCTTGATGCTGATGAGGAAAGGACTGAGCATTCCCAGGATCAGGAATCATTCCGAAAGTTGCAATGGCAATGATTAGAAAGGAGCAAAGACAAAGCAACTTGGAGTTATGGGAGTGGTAAATCTCTTGTGATATGGGTTATAAATCAAGACTGAAAGAAGTGAAGGTGGTGTTAGGCAGCGCTCCACACAGACTGCAAGGACCAGTATCTCTAACTTACACATAGCAATACATACAGGACCACATGTACTCTGTTAAGCACAAGTACCCATACGCACACCTACAGCTTTCTGCAGACACCAAACACCACTCACCTGTAGCCCTCACAGAATAATATGTGCAAAGTTTTATGTGCCCTGCAGGCACCTCACTGAAGCGTGCATCTCCTGGAAACACTGAGGAAACAGGTCTAGATTCCCACCCAGTACCAACCACTGCCTGTTCACAGCCATATTGAGGTTTGTTTCTGGGGTTACATTTGGTGAATTGGGCGCAGCAGCAGGCAAAAGCCAGAGGTTAGCCTGGGTGTTGAGAAGTGTCAAGTAGGACATCTGATTGCCGCATCAGGACACAAGATTGCCTGCATCTCAGGCTGCCTGAGATCTTTGGACATTGAACAGAAGTCCTAGACAGCAGCCAAAACAAGACAGTAAAGAGAATGGAAAATAACATCACCCCAAAACTAAAAACTTGGGCTATTTTCCCTAAAGACATAATACTGATGGGGAGGCTAGCCCGTATAATTATGTTTAAGCCATTCTGCAAGTAAATCTGCCTCTGCTGACTGCCCTGGCCTAAGGGAAACTCTGAAAGAACAGAGCATTTAACACAAAATTCTGCCAGAAAAGTGCTTGTCTCTAGCACAAAGTTTTCTTTCTTATCCTGGGCCCCAGGGGACCACACACTTAAAATATCCGAAGGAGGAGGCCTTGTCCTCTGAGTCCAAATCACTGGACACTCAAATAACTCCACCAGCCTTTTTAACTGTTCTCAGCATCTGTGGAGGAGCCTGGAATGACAGTCTGGAGATCAAATTCACTTTGGTCTCCAGAGAGCCTAACCAAAAGCAGTCCTACCTTGTTACTGAGAAGAGGACATTATGTCTTGAACCACGCTGAAGTCTCCCACATCATTTACTGCCCATATTAAAACACAAGAAACTCATAACCTGCTGTGGAGATGCTAGGCTCCTAGCCATGGACAGAAAAGCCTGTAGCACAGAGCAGAGATTTCTTAGCAGCTGCAGAAAAAAGCCCACTATTTCTGACCACCAGTGAAAGCCCCTCCGATGTGTGTTCACCATGAAGTTAAGTGGCACAGGCGCTGGACTCAAGGAGATCTTTAGGATTTAACATGTTTTTTCAAAAAGTACTTCACTCTATAACCCCTTTCTTTTGCCACAGTTTAATTTCAGCTCCCATTTCTCCCAGTGCTTCTTTCTCAGCAGCTAGGAAAGCTGCCTTTTGGGCCCCATGTGAAGGGGAGGGAAGGGAAATTTTTACAAGGACAGCTCGACCTCTCCTCCCTCAGCTTCTCACATGGAGTTTGTGCACAGATTAAAGATGAAGGAGGACTGAATTGGTCTATACCACATGCTACCCATCACAGGCTGTGGGGGGACTACCAGAAGGACCTAGATCAATCAAGCATCGCCTTTGCAGAGGCAGCTGCAGCTTACAATGTTGCATTAAAAACCACTGCTGCAAAACACATAATAAGCAAAGGACACTTGCCCAAGGCCACAGGTCAGAACATCATTGATACTCAGCATAGCTTCAGGACAGAGAATTACACAACGTCAAGACTTTCCTTTTCTCAAGTAAATAAATTTGTTGGGAATGGGGGTACGGAAGAAATGTACATTCTTAAACAATAAATCTTGAACTGATTTATCCTAGAAATATGCTCCTTTGTAAATTATGTTGACGAAAGACCGAGGATGGAAATCAAAGTAAATAAAATTTTGTTTCCTTCAGGTGGATTTAGAAAAAGGATCATCAAAGAAAGTTTCAGTGAACTGCATCAAAACAGTTTAGGGATTTCTTCTGGGTATGTCGAACTGCAAGAGGTAAGGACATTGTTGTGAGCTTTGTTCTGAACTCTTCTTCCATAGCCATGGCTACACAACTGCAAGTATCTCCAAATACCCATGATATACACGGGAAGGAGAGTGGTGTCTGCACAACACGAAGCATCCCTTTCAACAACAACTGCTGATACAAGCAGTCTGTGTAGATCAGTCCATTCACAAGCCAGAAGGTTCCTCTTTCTGCAGCTGCACCAGCAGTAAGAGGAAAGTTGACCTCACGCATTGCTGCAGCGCAAGGGCTTGAGGAGCTCCCCAGGCTGCTGTGCTTCTCCTCCCTTATCGATCAAGTCCCAAGCTGTCCACAGCTCATCAGTCATCTTGCTAAGGAAATTAGAGGCATTGTCCTAACCCAGATGATGACCACTTTTTCTGATTGATCCCCCCTCTTTTGTCTTCGTGATTAACAACGGAGTCAACAAATCCCTCAATTTCAATCTGTCATTTCGTATGTTCCCCATTTCACTGTTCCCTATCCCCCTGCATCCCTTTCAGTCAGAGTGACTCCCCTGTTCACTGCCCTGCCTCCCACCCCTTAGCATTTCTGGTGCTCACAGTGTGTAAGAGAGAGATCCTGTGAGAACACTTTCTCCAGAAGAGAAGCCAGAGAAAGAAGGACTAATAGTTTATTAGCCAAAAAGGAGGCTCCAGGCATCACAGACGTAAGATTTGTCAAACCTCATAAGATCACTGGTTTTATTTATTTCCCATTCCATATTGTGTATTATTTCAATCTCTCCAAGTGCAATAGCAATAAAATTGAAAAATATCTATGGAAACACTTCCAATTAACACAAGGTCAGAAAATGACATTAGAGACCTCCACAGCCCATAAAGAAGAAATACACCCAACACCTCCCTGTACTACCATTCTCCTCTGAAATGGCCTCAGCAAACAGGCAGGCAGTGCAACTTCTCTTAAAGGTCAGCATCCTACATATGCATTTTACCTAAAGCATGGAAGAAAGTCTCTGTATCTATCACCCAGTGCCAAGAGCACACCACTGGTAAACTACACATACAAATCTACAGATTTTTAGCTCAATTAACATAGCTAATTTCAATCCAGGCTGAAGCATAAAGCTACAAAATACTCGGGATGCAAAGCTACGGGGGGCTCTGGAGAACAAATCTGGTGCCTTCAGCTGCACAGAAACACAGAAGAAGGTAGGCCCACCACTGAAGAAGAGATGTACTGTTGGGTCAGTGCATGGGAGCTTTTCAACAAAATGGCTTAACTTCACTATGACTTTGTCACAGGCTCCTGTACAGTAGCAAAAGAGATAATGAGTGCAGCAAGAAAGGCAAAAAACCACAACAACTATAATCAAAACAAAAATGTTTTCAAACAGCTGTGGTGCTATTTCTTGTCTACATGTCAAACGCAAGATAGATGAGACACCCTGGTACCTGAAATTCAGACATCCAGGCTCCTTTCATAGGCAAACTGGGACATTGCCTTGTGCTTTTCTGAGCCCTTGTGGCCTCTTCCAGCCAAGCCTCAGCCTCCAAAACTACCAAAAAGATTTCCCTCACGCTCACATGGAGGTCATATCCCCCAGACCAAGAGCCCTTGTGTAGATAAGCAATAACCTCAAGCTACTCTGTAGCTGAAGGGAGCAGAACAGAGGTGTTAATAAAAGGTGTGTGTCTGACTTAGGAAATGAATCCTGATTATCACAGCCTTCACAGCTTCTCTGCTCCCAAACCTAGGCTAAAAAAGGTGAAGAAAATCAGAGGTCTTTAGATCTGCTTCTCCACAGGCAACTCAGCAATCACCTTCCCCTGCTAGGAAGCCCTCTGGCAGGCCAGCAGATAAAGGGAGAGCTCATCTACTTTAAAAGATAGCTGTTTGCAGTATCTCTATAGGGTTGCTCACAGAAGGCTGGTAACCTGTCTCCTCCTTCTACAGAGGTCAGGGTGATGTCAGAAAATCCTTGAAGCCAGTTCCATTTTCCAGCGCTGTCAGTATTATGCTGCAGGTAGACAGTTGACTGTCCACGTGGCAGTAGTCAGTTCACTGCAAAGTGCTGCAGAAATGGATGACCAGTAACAACAAAATTCTAAGTAGAAATAACCTTGGTTTAGTCTCTTCCCCAAAATACAAGTTTGTAATTGAGGATGCAGTCAATCTGCTTTCAACAAAGATCTCATGAGAGTTACTTATTTTAACCCTTCCCTTCCAATCCCTTCTCCCTTTTCTTGGTTATCTTCATATTCTGGTTTTGCTGAGCTTTGCAGCGCTATTCTGTGCAGCACTGTCTGGAGGGACAATGTTGGGAGAGCGTGAGAAGACGTCCTGGGCATGCACACCTCACGTGAAGGATCAGGCAAGGACTGTCATTCCCATTCACTAGAGGACAAAGATGGTGCTTAGGCCCCAGAAAGAGGGGCTGGGTTAGGAACTGCAATACCAATCTTACAGCATCAGTGTAACTCGGAGTAGTCTGGTTTGCAGCAACAGAGCAGCTTCTGGAGTAAGAAGTGGGAGAGGGAGAGGGTGCAAGGCATCAAGGAAAAGACACAAACTTCGCATGACGCTGTAGAGGATGGTGTCTAGGTGGCCTGTGAGAGAGGCCTCCCAAGAACAGAACACCTTTTTTGCTTTAGTTTTTAGAAACCATCTTGCAAAGTTGTGATGCTGTCTAAATATTTATCATTAATTCTTATACCTCATTCCAGTCACTTCTGTTTTTCCTGCCACACAGCTGTGCCCCAGGCTTACCATACACTTCATAAACACTCAGTAGGGAAAGGGATTGCAGCTTCAGATTTGTCCAGGATCTCGACCTTGAACTGGTATCCATCCCTAGCTGTTTCCTCACAGATCAAGGTTTGGTTTTCCCTCAGCATCTGCACAGCTTTGCATTTATCACTGCAGAACCTTCTGGAGCAGAGAGAGATGGTAATTTGCTCTGAAGGAGGTACACTAGCTAAGAGTATGTTCTTTTTTTAATACCAGAATCATCTGGTTTGTGTTTCTGGCTTTCTGAAACACACAGAAATATCCATTTGAATATAAATGACAGGAGGTCCCTGACATCGCTTCTTTTGCTGAAAATTTCAAAATAGTATTCAAAAATTTAAGAACAAAAACCCAAAATCAATTTGTACCCATTTGTAGCAATAAAAGGACTCTGTTAGTGTCTCTTTTCAGCCTGCTCAGCCTGCTCACAAAAAGTTGGAGTACCGACTGCCTCAAGGAAAACAAGCACCTCGTATGAAAAATGTATTTTAATTGAAATACTAATTTTCCACCAAACAAACCTTCCAGAGGATTTTCTGCAAGTTAACTCAATACGAGTTGCTTTTAGGCAGAGTCACTCAAATAGATGTGTTTGTATATGTTGGCCTCTTTCAAAAGGCCTACACTTAAGTATTGTAACACATCAGAATCAACAGCTCTTCAGATTACATATCACCGAGACAAGCCCTGATGAGCATGATAAACAAATGAGTCTTAACCAGTGCTTCTTCCAGGATAACAGTCACACTTTCATAATATGAATATCTTCATTATATCCCTTTTGGAGCATTTCTCTAAATGAAATTATATTAAGAGCCTGTCTTCAGGGGACAATTTACCAGTAGAAGCTATACCAATTGACAAGTTCGCAACTTGAAGTCTCTTGCTGACCTTCCAGCATCCCTTTAGAAAACCTCCACTGCCTTTCACTTCACCTCTGCACAGCTGTAATTTCATCAGAGCCAACAACTGTGGTGGGACACAGCACCCAGCACAAGGGCAGAAAGGCAGCATGCCACATCTCAGGGGTTTGAGACATGAGCTTCATCTTCACCTTGCATCCTTGTCTATCCGCTGCAACCCTGTCTGCATTGCAGGCCAAATCAAACAGCAACCCCCCTTCTGCTGTTGGGCTCTACAGAAAGGTTCGATAATCCCCAAGGATGCCTCTCCTGGGTGCATCCACCCTGACACTAGAACTGACATCTAATGTCCCCAAATTCTGTTGTTGTCCCCTGCTACCCAATTCTGCCCTTCATGGTTCTCACTGTGCCCCTTCATGTGTCACTTAATCTCCGAGGGCTTCTCCTTCATCATGTTCTGACCTCCACATGGGTCCTCCTACTTGGCCTTTGAGCCTCTTCTTAAGGTTGCCCTGCAGTGCCCTCTCCACTGCAGCAGCCCCCAGGGAATGTGCTCACTTCTTGGGGGGCAGGTCTTCACTGCAGCTGGTTCTGTGCTGCCAGGAGTAGTCTTGGCTGTGGACACACACAGCCTACGCAAGACCTCTGGACTGCAGTGCCAACAGAGCAACGGCACTTCCGAAGCAGAGAGGAGACCTTGCTGGGATCCAGGCTTGTCCTCACTTGAGCCTGCTGAGGTTGGTCTTTGCTGGCTCCCTCTGTATCAGAGGAAGCAAAGGTGCATTCAAGCAGGGACCTGACTTAGCCACTCCAATTGTCTCCTGGAGCTGTCAGTCTCACCACTAGTCACAGGTCCGACCTTATGAGTATCACCTTCCTCTCCCCTGTGGTCCCAAGCTCTGCTTGGACAGCCTGCCCAACTGAGCTCCCCCTGCCCTGTGAGTCTGTTGTCAGAGGTTCTGTCTTCCTCAGCTTCCCTGATCATCCTTCACATCCTCATCCTCCTCCCACAGCCAATGTACAAAAAAGGCAAAGGTCTCCCTTTTTGAGAGGATGTGAAAACATCTAATCCTCCACTCACATTTCCTTTCATTTCAGATCCTAACTGAAATCATGGGAGAGTTTTTTCTCCCTTACCTACCCCTTTCACTGCCCTCTGTCAGAATTATTCAGCTCTCCGAAGGATTACAAGAAACACTATGTAGGAAAGACATGGCAGAAGAAATTAAGTAGCATTGTTAGGTATCTATAATTACTCCATGTCATTTTTTCCACAGTGCAGCAATTTCAAATCTCTCACAGCACTCTCTTTGGAAACCAGATGTTGACCATGTCAGCTGTGTGCTAAGAATGCATTTTCATGAGTTGCATTTCTTGGAGTTTGCAAAGTGATGGTGGTGGCAGAGGGGGATGCTCCTGGAAAATTCCACCCGTGCAGGTGCAGAGATTGGCCAGGCTCCTCAGGGTGCAGGGGGTTTCTCAGCCCTCTCCCTCTGCCATGGCACAAACTGGGCCCCCTCCCCTCAAGCAGAAGGCAGGCGAAATTTCTTCCACGCTCTTGCTCATAGGAAGGCAGACAGGATGGATGGGGGGAGAGCTCGTCTAGGAGAGGCAGGATTTCCCCCAGCGGTGCTGTGCTGCTCACCCTCCAGAGCAACACAGAGTCGGACACGGAACAATGAAAATAAAAAAATTTGGTGGATGTCTCTCCAGTCAGTTCCTCTCCACCTCCCTCACATTTGGTCTGTGCCATCCCATAGTCAGCAGCCACAGCAACCAGGCTCCCAGCATGTTTCATCAGACTACTGTTTTGCATCTTCTGAAAGAATCCACTGATCCCTGATATTCAATCGAAATGCACCTCCTGCCACCCCGTTATTCTTTAATTACACTCACTCAGATTGTCCTAAAGAAGTCCTTCCTTTTCTTATTGATTATTCCCTTTAAACACTTGCAGAAAATTATCATACTCTCTATCTGGCAAAAATATATATTTGGGAAAAATCTATCCTCAGCAACCAGGCAAGGGTCCAGCAAGACAAAGACTACACAGAGAAAACAGGTTTTAACTAAAGTTCAAGTAACATTGCACAGTAAACCTTGGGAATAATTCAGAGTGTTTCTTTGAGACAGGGGACTTCTTAATGGAGAATGTCCTTAGCGTAGATTTCACTAGTCTGTACTCTTTTAGTCTTTATTTGTAAGACAGTGTCTCCATTAGTCCCAGGCTGGAGCAATGTGTCTGGGCAACGAGCAAGAAAATACATACACACACAGGACTTGTTCCAGGACCAAACACAGGAGACAGAGCATGGATGAGAACAACTGTTCAAATACAGACACACACAGCTCTCTATGGGTCTATTCCTCAGCCATCCTGAAAGCCAAGACCTCAAATAGCAGCCATCTGTAAGAAAAGGGACAAGGCATGAAGCTGATCTACACGCAGGAGAAGCTCAAGGAAAGCAGCTGTCCACAGGTAGTCCCTGTCAGAGGCTGAAAAGCTACAGAAATGAGATGCTGCCATAATCCCAGCAGTCTTTACAAAGCAAACATAATTAAATGCGGCGATACAAAGAACTCTGGCCTCAGTAAAAATAAGCACACACCTAAGAAGGAAAGCAAATAGCTCCTGCTTCTAAAAAAGAACAAAAGTAAAGCACTGGCCTGGAAGAAGTGACCTGAGCAATCCTGAATTCTTACAACACCCAGATGATGCTTGGAGCAAACGGTTAAAGTGGGTGTACAGGAGCTGATGTCAGGCAGCAGACTGCAGAAGAAAGGACTCTCTCTATTATTCCCAGATCTCCCAGCTTGGATAGTGAGACTGTCGTATGACACTACTTAGACTGGAAAACTTGCAGCACACCTCTTCTGTCCAGTCCTGCGCCCAATATAAGTTGATTTGCCAGCAAACACTATTTCTTCTCAAAAACCACGGGATTACACAATACCAGGGTGGATCTACTGGGAGAACAAAAGGATCTGCAGCCCCTATTAGCATTAACGTTGCAGCGTGCACCCTGTGTTACGTGGTGAGTGACAAGCTGCCCTGCTGCACAGTTTCCCCAGTCTCCTAAGGGCCATCCCTGCATGCTCCAACACTGACCAAAATGGTGTTCTGATGAAGCTGCACAAAAAATCATTTTTCAAAGCAAGGTCTTAACACTACAGAAAAAAAATAATAAAAATTTAAAAGTATTGCTTCAATCTAAACCCAGGTTTGTTCACTTTTTTTTTTTTTAAATTTTCCACTAATCATATTTGCCCACTGAACACATCCACACAAAAAATCATGTTCTTTATCAGACATGATTAATAAAAGTGATGGAAATTTGGATCCAGACAAGCATCTGCAAAGACACTTCAAGTGCTCACTGGAAAAGGAGTTTCTATTAAAAAAAAAAAAAAAAAAAGAAAAAAGAAAAAATAACCCCAGCTCCAAGAGCTAGATCTCTCTCCTGAGAGATCCTGGAGACCACAGTTTAAACCTCCGTTCTGAGTCAGGCAGAAGGGATCTGAATGCAGTTTTTCCATTGCCTAGGAGTCTGTCCTCACTATCTGGCTAACAAGACTCTGGAATCTGGAGGAATATGCTGCCATTTCCTTCTCCACGTCACCTCTATCTAAAGACTTTTTTCATTCTACAGGAAAACACCAAAATGTCAGTTTTCATTTACAGCAATAAAACAAAATAAATCCTCACAAAAATTAATCAATATTTTTGTTGATCCTGGACTATGTTTTTTCGCAGACTCGTTTTTTCCTCCCACCATATTTCTGAGGCTCAGGCACTATCACCTGGAAAGGGAAGGGCACTGACCTTATCGCTCCTGGTCTTTAATGATCTGCGTCATTTTCCCCCAAAATAGACTTTGGGGACAAAATTGGCCAGAGTCCAATTAAAAATTCCTCGCCTCCTTCCATCTGAGACTCCTCTTTCTTACCCTACATGGCTGTGCCGCGCTGTTTTGCATCATTAAACAGCCTAACCCCGTTCCACTACACGAGCGGCTGAACGTTACTCATAGTGAAATGTTGCCTGTATGTTAATTTTGCAAAAGTGCTTAGGATCCTTCTCGAAGGAAGGAACAATAGAAATGTAAGTCATTATCATGTACAGGAACCAAGGAAATAAACCTAAGGGAAACAAGCACCAGAAACTGTCACATAAAATGCAGACCAAGTCAAAAGCTTTAACAGGAACAAGAAAAAGGCTGTCAAACAATCTTCCAGGCTTGGCATGGTGGGAGACGTTGCAGAATGCAGCTAGCCCAGCAGGAGGAAATTAAATAAGCCTGGCAAACTGCTGACTCAGCAGAAGACAGCACAACCCCCAGCATATTTTAGAAATAAACCCAGGTCAGTAAATGCCAGAGCCTTTCACGAGGAAGAAAGGCCAAAGGATAGTGACAGAAACTCAGACACCACTACGAGGCAACGAAAGAGTGAGTGCCGGGATCTAACGTTACCAAAGGCAGTCTGAAAAAATTACAGACTCGGGGAAAACACAGTTCAGGCAGAGGGAAAACAAACGACACTGAACATATTGTATGCTCAAATCGATGACACTAAACGCATGCCAGAGTTCATGAGCAGCAAGAGTAACTCAAGCACACAGCAGCTCCAGTGATAACCACAGTTTTAACACTGAGATATCTTTGAAAAGCAGCAGAGAAGTTAATGCATAACAGTGCAGACAAAACCACAGGGGAAACAACTGTCCTGGTCTAGTAAAAAATACTGCCAAGACGCAGGTCAATGTCAAGCCAAGTCAACCACGCACAATCAGGATTCAAACCCAAAGCAAGGAGTGTGTGAGAACCAAGAACAGAAACACTGGCCAGAATCAACACCAGAGGAGAGAAACCAAGCCAAAAACACAACAAAAAAGCTATTCCTTACTGAAGGAAAAAAAAAAAAAAAGTCTGAGCAATTTCCTATTAAGAAAAAATTATTTCAAATGCATTCAGAAGCAAATGTGGCCAGACTTCTACTCCAGGAAAAGCAAACTGCCAAAACCCTAGCAAAAAAAAATTAAAAAGGGGGAAGAGAAAGAAAAACAAAACCAAAAGAAAAAGGCAAAGGAAAGAAAAATGTAGGGTTCTATGAATATGCAGATGAGGGCACAGCAGCACCCTTCTCTCAAGCCCCATGGAAGGAAAACAGAGTCTCCAGTTAATAACATTCAGGAAATGTAAAAATAGAAAAAGCAAAAGATTCACAGGCCAAGTAAAGACGTCGTCAACATGAGACAGAGTCTCAAGCAAATGCAACCAAACAGATGAAAACACACCCTCAGGCAGCGGGGGCACGTTCACTCACTGTGAGTCTCCTTCAGCAGAAGCTATGCTAGCACTTTCTCCAAACGCAGTTTGGTTGGTTGCTTCCTCTCTGTCCTCATCTCTTCACAAATTTTAAATTTTAAAGCTGGTAAAAGTCTCACGCTTTCCTCAGCTTTCTTTTCATTGCATAGTCTGGCCACCAAAAGCAATGGAAAATAAACTGCCTCTTCCAATGGCACTGGGGCAACTTGTGTGGTTTCTGGCTGCTACAGTGTCCCTGAAGTGATTTCCAGTATGTGGCTGGGGACAAAGCAGGGGAAAGTAGTTTGCTCTGCTGTATATCTGTACGTGTTGTAGGACATACAACCCACCCGTGTCACTCCTGAGTGGAGTACAACTGGAACAATTACTGTTGTCGTCAGTTCACTTGTAAACCTAATCTTGAGAAAAAGTCATTTTTGTGCTCAGATTGAAATTAGAGAAGAGTTTTGGCCTGAAGAGAGGGCAAGGGAGGGGATTTTTAGCATGTCAGCATATACCACTTAGACTTTCCACAATGAAGTGCTTTGCTTAAAAATGGCAATGCACAAAATGAAGCTTTAGAAAATTTCATTTCACATGACATTTTTATATCAAAACTGGTCTGTGTTACAAAATTTTTTTACTACATTTAAATGGCCTGAATTTTTTTTTTTTCAGGTCAGAAAAACATTTTGTGTGGACTCAAAAATAAATATGAATTTGTTTTCATTCACCAAAAAATACAAAACAACAGCCATGTTTATTTCTTTCATTTCTAACAAAATCAAACTCCCCTTATTGTGTTTTTGAGGATGTTGTGGACTGATCAGGGATGATAGGATGGATCCTTGATACTGCACTGTGACTGGAATATTTAATTACTGTACCCATGTTTGAAAGCTCATCTTCCCGCAGCAGCTCAGCTATCATCCAAATTAAAATATAGATGTTTATTGTCAACATGCTGAGATAACACATTCCCACGATCAATTAAATGCTCACGATGAAAGGGACACAGATACACAGCAACATCTAACACACCATGGAAACCTCCAAGCTGGTGGCAAGCAGGAGGGTTTTCGACCAGAAGCAACGTGGCTCTGGCAGTAGTGCACCAGCCCTGCACTGAGAAGTGGTGCTGCATCGCAAGACGCAGCCTTACCACCGTTTGGGGTTTTTTGTTTGTTTTCTCTAAAGTTAGGATTATCCCCTCAGATGTTAAGAAGGCTGGAAATTTTCCAGCAGCACTGGGTATTTTTGAGTTGTTGCACCTTCTCACCTGCAGCTCTCCAAGCATGCAAAAGCATCTTTACTGCTTTCTCCCATCTGCCCTTCACACTCTCGATGAGGCACCCATAATGCACAAAGCCGGTTATAATTCTCTGCTGCCTATCAAAGCCTTCACAAGAGTTAGGCAGTTGGTGTGTAAAGCCTGCTGCCTACCATGCTGACTAATGTTGTCTGATTGTTCCCTTGACTCCCCCGTTGGTCCATCTGTACCCATCTGCTGCCTTTTGTCTTCTAATTAAAGTGTAACCACTTTGGGGTAGGAGCCACCTTTCTGGTTAGCGTTCACACAGCTCCCTGTAGAGCAGAGTCCCCAGTCCTTAACTGGGTGCTGGGAACAGCAATGATGACGCATAAGAGGTTGCTGCATGTACATGCAGCCTGGGGGAACGGGGACGCCCTTGCTCTGTGGCATGGTCAAGTCAGCTGGAAGAAAGGCTCAAAATAGAGCCCTCATCTAGAACACAACCAAGGCAAGAGCAGTAATCTCCTCTGGATGGTGTTACCACATTAGTACACAAGGCACAGTCCTCGGGGCTGCCCTGTCCAAGGAGTCAGGTTGGCAACCCCAGTAAAGGTCAGATGGCTACAAACACCCTTATCAGCAACACCATCACGGAAATGGTAGGAGGCATTCTAACTACAGCCTGGGCTTAATAAAGATCTCCAGATTTTCCAATATCTGATTTGCATTAGAGGACAAGGTCTCTCCAAGAAGCTGTCATTGTTTCAATGTAAGAATTCCCTCTGGTAGCCAAGGAGTAAGGCCTGGTGGAGAAGAGCCAGAATATTTTTCTGCAGGCTCATGAATCATACAAATGCACTCCAAAATTCAAGCAAACAAAGTCAGAAACTGCTTCAGCAAGAGGCAAAGAGAGCAAACAGCTTATACTGACATAATATACGGTGGTTAGGAGGAGACACCCAACTAGTGTCCTCTTTGGTCAAAGAGATGGACTAGCTCATTACTGCAGGATGCAGTAATCTAATCTAATGGTCTGATACAATCAGTCAGCAAAGATACCATTTGATCAGCATGTCCACAAGATTTACGCAGGAGGCTTTTTCAGAAAGATTGTTCCATTTATCGTCTGATAAGGAAAGCTTTGTGTGGCACTTGCATCTGCCCTTCTCCTTAGGAGTCAGTGTAAGATTAACATGGCCATAATTAGCCACAAATACGTACAGTTACATCCTGGACAACTGTGAAAAGCCAGGCCAAATCCTGGCAGTGGGTGAAGCATAGGTGTACAAATAAAGCCATCTGGCTGTCTGATTGAATCAGGGTCATCAACAGACCCATCAGATGTGACCTAGATCAGGTATCTAAGGGACACTCACTTGGGATTGGGGTATCCATAAAACATGTATTCTTTGATGCAAGCCTGCTATCTAATGAGAAACAAGGGATTCAGCAAATTGCAGCCTCTTAGAGAAATGTCCAGAAAGAATAATTTAAAAATAAGGGGTAAATTGCACGTACAGACTCCTGTTCTAATTTCAGCCATCTGTGCTTAAATCCAGAACGGTCCATCTGCCCTAAGTGAAGCTATCTCCTTCTAAAAACTGGTTCTATGGGAACAGAATCAGTCACTAACTCTGATTAGGTTTAAACAAACTCCTATGCCATTTCTCCTCAGGGACAATGAGTCATAAATCCCCATGTACACAGGGAAATTAGCAAAATAAGACTCATTGGCAAAAACAATCCAATCTTGTCTCACCATAAAAGGAGTCGGTGGGATAAAAACATTTCCTCTCTGAAGTCCCTGGACATGCTGTCAAGATGCCAAAGCTCCACACACAGAGCAGAACCTGACCAAAGCAGTAATTTCTAAACCAGGGAGGCAAGCATACCTGTGCATGCATGTGTAAGTGATCAGAAAGGCTTGCTCAGGTGGGCACCAGACAACACAAGGAGGAAACGGTCTCAAACATCTCATCTTTCCAAAGGCAGGGGAGGGCCTTCAGAGAAGATGCTTGGATTTGTACAGCTGCAGTTTTCACCTCACAACCCTACGCTCTTGCTCCTCTCATTTTTTAAAGAGTCTTCTTCAGAAAATGAAATTAAAAAACACAGCCACAATAGCTTTCATGTGCCAACTGCCTGTTCACGCAAAAGGTATATGGTAGAAGCTTGCAGAAATTATGTCCTCGCTGGACCAGGCTTGAAGTTTTTGCTGATCAGCTTGTCCATAACCCAGTTTTCTTTTCTATCAAATAAGTGGTCTCTTGTGAGACACACTTCAGCTTCTTCTTGTTCATCTTCTCACAGAAATGTAGGCAAGCAGGGAACCACAAGAGATCACTTACTACATCCACCAGCTCTGAGGCAAGACAAGACAGATTTAGACCCTGCAATGCTGGGTATTATTCTATGTGTCCTCCAGCAAATGAGCCTCACCAGCAAATGAGCCTCACCATGTCTCACCATGCTAACAATTAGACAGATCCCTATATATCCAACAGAAATCTTTCTGCTTGAAAATGTAGCAATATGTCTTCTTCTTTCTGCTTATGGTGAACAGGGTAAGCAACTGACCATAATGTCCTTTTTTCAACAATGATCCAGATGTCCGAAGACTTATCTTGTTCCCCTTCCTGTTTTTTTTAGATAAAACAAACTTTATGTTTCCATTTTTTCTTTTCTAAATCCTTCTTTTCTTTCTGTAGCTCCCTCCCACATCCCAGGGGAACCCTTCCCAAGCACAGATGCGCATAACAGTGCCTGGCCCAAGCAGTGGATGGGGCCACACAAGTTCGTGAACTCACCTTATGTGGACTACAATCCAGGCTGAACACACCTCTGGAAAGCCCATGTGGCAGAGAGACCGTTTTTCATCCTGTTGCAGCATTAGGAAGTACTAGAAGTCTACAGTGACTGAGGCAGCTGACAGCATGTCACAGCAAATGGCCCCGATCCCAAGGAGCACTAATGTGTGCAGTGGTGTAGGGGAACAGAGCAAGAGCAGCCTGTCCATGAATTTGTAATCATGGCCACACCGATGGCTAGAGGAAGCAGAAAAGATGCTGCTAATTGATTTTCAAGAGTTCAGAAGTCAAACACTGATAATTATAGGAGCAGCAGCAGGCAAACATTTTATCTGCTGAGGGGGGTGAGGGTTGATAGGAGCAGAGGATTAGCACATGCAGCAGGGAGAATTAATCTTTCAGCATAAGTTTCCCATCTGTCCTCTAAGATGGCTCGTAGTGGCACCCTGACCAAACCCATCATGTGGGGCTTTGCCGTTCAGCCAGGAGCAGGAGTTACTGAAGCATGTGTGGTAAGAGATGCCCCAAGGAGCCTGAGAATCAAAGGGTTCTGTGGGGTGGTACAAGAAGTTTCTTTCATGAGCTGCATGGAAAGGTGCTCTGAATCCACAGTGACACACCTAAGGGAAGAGGCAGAGAAGCATCAGCAAAAGGAAGAGTCTGGGAACAACCTAGTGAGAGAAGTGATGCAAAATTCACGGGAAGTTAAAGTACAGAAAGAATCCCAAAGAGGGCCTCAGAGATAGTGTCATCCCCAGATTTGCTGGGGGAAAGCGGGGCAGCAGACAGGAGGAGCTGGGAGGTAATGGGACAGGACTGCTGTGCCCTGCCTCAGCAGGGAAGACAGATGTGACCAAGAGCTGGACAGCAGCACTTGTCAGCTCTCACAAAGGGATCATGAACCCAGAAGACAGTCCTCATCATATGTGGGATTATAGGAGAGCAGAGGAGAAAGGCAACCAGTAAAGAAAAAGCCTGGGTGAAAACTCTTCCCACATGAAACATCACAGCCCACAGACACAAAACCTAGCGTAGTCCCGAGCCTCTGGCTCACTTTGCGCGGCCTCTGCCTCCACCTCTTTGCTGCATTGAGGCAGATCCCTTCATGGGGCAATGGGGCATAAGGGTGGACCTCCTACATCACCTCCACCGATATACTCCCTCTATAATAAATGCAACAGGGGCACCTAGGCACCCAAAACACACAGTGGCTGTCTGGCCAGTAAAGCAAAAACTAACCAGTTAATTAAATGGTAGTGAAGGAAGGTACACAGTCTTCTGCCCCTAAGAAACTGACAACAGAGAAGCGAATGAAATGCAGCACATTTGCTTACCTCAAGAGGAATCATTCCTCATGGCTACAAGAGCAGAAGAGCTCAGGTTACTGCCCCTTTCCAGAAAGTGGTTGCTCTGTGTTCTTTCATGATTGTCAGCCCTACAAGGATTCAGTCTGTCTGAAGGAATGAGGAGGAGATTTATCATCATCACGGTCTGGGGACAGCTGTAGCTCTTCTGGAAAATGAATACCTGTTCTGAAATAACTGGTGAGGTTTTGAAGATATTTCTTCCCAAATTGGGATGAAAAATCAAAATCTCAGAAAATTTCCCAGACCTGAAATCCTGAAACAGTTCAGTCACTGTCTGCACCTTTGCTGCTCAGAAAATGGAAGGCTTCAGACCTGTTTTAAAACATTTCTTTATACATGTATATCCCATGAGGTGCACTCCTCCCAATCTATATGCCATCTTTCAAGAATCAAATGCACCAGGATGTACAGAGCAGCAAACTGTGTCACTAAATCCAGAGGAGACTAATAAAAATGATCAGAAGACTAGAAAACATGACCTACCAGGAAAGACTGAACAAATTCTTGTTTAATCTACAGCAGAGACGATTGGGAGACAACATGATAGAAGCCTTCAAACATATATAGGGAAGATAAAAAGAGGAAGAGAATAAACAATTCTCTGTGTCCACTAGGGAGATGCCAAATAGTAATGGGCTTAAATTGCAGTCAGGGAAATCTAGGTTAGACATTAGAAAAACTTTCCAGGGTAAGAAGAAAGAAGCCATGGAAGAGATTGCTTCAGGATTTCATGGAGTTTCTAGCATTGAAGGACTCTCAGAGCAGGTGAGACAAACACCTGTCAGGAATGATTTCAGTCTAGTTGATCCCTCCCTTTGGCACAGGGAGGGACAAAATGACCTCTCGATGTTCCTTCCAGGCACAGCGTCTTATTATGGATAAAAGTGTGCAGCAATGTAATTAAAGACTGAGCCATAGTGAACGCACACAAGCGGGCTGAATCAGTGTTTCCCATGCAGCCTTTCATCTCTCATCTCCTACCACCTCAGCGTTTGACTTGGAAACTCTCCTGCGTTTTGCGCAGTTTGTTCTACATATTGCCTTGAAGTTGCCAGGACAAAGTACCTCGCTAATTTCGCAAAAATTAGTGAGAGTTTGGATGATTTTACACTGCAAAGCAATGCACTTACAAAGGTATTGGAACTGTGTGCTAATAATACACGAATAATTTATGGCTTGTGTTGTGGCATTGCCTGGGAGCTGCTAAGGGTCAGCACTTTGGTTTGCCTGACTCTCCACAAACATGGAAATTATGATCTTTGCCACAAAGAGCTTTGTTTCACCCTTATATTTTAATGTTTGCATTTCTGATGAAGGGAGAAAATTAAGAAGAAGAGTATGAGGTTCCATGCATGAAAGGCATCTGTCTTGTGATCAGAGCATGTTGGGGATGACTTCTGTGTTTTCCAGGGAGAATCTGCCAGTGTAAAAAACAGCTCAGAGTTTGATTACAGTAATCTGATGTTCCCACTGAGCAAGACATCCACTTCAAGCTCAAACATTTGTGTTCAGGAAGCACTATGGCCTTTTCATACCACTATTACCATAGTTCATCATAGTCTCCTTTCAGTCCAGCCTCAGCTCCTATGAAATGAAGAACTGTTCTGGTTTAATGGATGCCAAGTATTTCCCACAGACAGCAAAGCTCAGGCAGGTCCCAGGTCTAACCCAAACACTCCATCTCACCAGCATCCCTTCCACTAATTGTCTGGTTCATCTGAGAGACCACGGGTATGCTCTCAGAGACTGAACAACCCCTCTTACCACTCACGGAAGCTCTCAAGCCTTCACTGAGGGTGCGACAGGGTAATGCAGATGACAAGGAGGATAAAAACAGGACTGCATTTAGCTGTGACTCCCCAGAGCCTGCAAAGCTTTCCAGCAACAGATTCCCTACAGCCAGCCCTGCTAATAATCCCTAGCAGGATTTATACTGCTGCTGCCTCATTTTCCAGCTCTGATGATGGAGTTCTCCTCTGTGAGAACAGATTTGGTGCCATCTGGGAATAAATCCTCTTGGACTTTGCCTGGTGGGCTTTAGTGAAGTTGTGTGATGGACAGAGCCTGACGTGAGGTCCCTGCAGCCTGAGCCTTGCCTGCTCATCCCCTGTGCAATATCCAGCCAGTCTGCCCCCAGACATGTCTAAGAGTTATCCACACATGCTGAAGCCATGCCATACGTTTCCTCACACTCCTGTCCCACTGATAGCTCTGCTGACTCTCCCAGACCATACACTCTCATCTGGTCTGCCTAGTGACAAGAACATGAGGTAGACAGGTCTTCCTGGAAACCAGGCACAAGCTGGGGCCTTTCACTGTCTCCTCAAACTCCTGCAATTACTGGGAGAGCCTAGTGTCTGACAGGCCCTAACGAGATGGCTCTTCTGCCTCCTTCAAAAGTTGTTCCTCCAACCCTCTTCCAAATGCACCTCTCCTGACAGCTCCCTATTTCATTCTCATTTTCCCATGAACTTCTTCCTGGCTTTGTCCATGCAGACCACATGCAGAGAACAAGCAGCCAAGGAGAAAAGGCCTTCTGTGCCTGGTGGGGCAAAGGGGCATTTTTCTAAGCCAAACACATGATCATATCCAGACCAAGCTCTGCTTCATATCTATTGACTGCTCTGCTGAATTTTCCTTGCTTTCAGTCTGACTTCTCACCCCCATAAGTTTTTATATCTTATTTTCTTAGCCCTCAAACTACCCCCTCTACTTCAGTTCAAACCCTTTGGGAGTGCTTGTTCTGAGCCTGGACAACTGGCATTTATGTGGGAGGTGAAACGAACCAAAGCTTTGCACTAACACAGAAATCCACACCACTTCTAAAATGGTGCTTTGGGTTACATGCAAATTATACAGAAATATGCAAATGTGGATCTTTGAACAACTCGATACGATCTCACGTACACATCCTACTTAAGGCACCATCCTATTGCAAATGACACTAGCCAGATATATCAAGCACAGTTAACACTGGAATATATTACTAAGTGTGGCTGTAGCTCAATCACAGTTGTTTAGCACACAGAACTTCACTGCCTCCAAGCCATGCAGACAAATACTTTCTCTCTCTGCCATTGAAACCCATGGCACAGAGGAGGTGTCTTCTCTAAAAGGCAGGGAAACTTATGTTCAGAGGTTACAGAAGGGAAGCTGATGAATTTTTTATACACGCTAATGGAAGAATGTAATGGCATCCTGCATGGAGAAGACAGCAGACTGGGTATTGGAGATACCAGTAGTCCAGAATGCAAGAAGGAGATTGCCAGCCCTTGATAAGAAGTAGAGAAGGCTGGTGGGGATTAATCACCTGGAGCTTTCCTCCATTCTCCTCCCTGAGGAAGTTTGAGAATTACCAAAAATGTCCTACCCTCTCCCACTTCCTCTCCTTGGTCAGAAGGATGATCACCAGCTTGGGATGCATCTGGTATCCGTCCTCACTGAACGACAAATTCCTGCCTTCAAAGGTGACATTGATCAGGTACCTGCAGGAGAGAGAAAAGAGCGAGGAGAATGTTAATGCCTGGAAACCAAACCTGAAATGGGATCCTGACCCCCACCCTGTATCTTACGCTGGGATGGTGGGAGCACAGTGCAAACGGTGCTATGAAGCTGGGGACAACAAAGGAAAATCCAAGAGGAAGGAGGTGAGAGAAGCTGGACAATTACTCCAGGAACTGGGACAATCAGGCAAGGCAAGGCAAGGCAAGGCAAATTGCCCCTATTTTGAGACAGAGATTGGGAAGCAATGTCCCACATTGGCTCTCAGTGAATTCCTGAAATTACAACTAAGAGTCGCACGCACACAGGAGTGTCCATGGTCCTTGATTTCCCCTTACTCCAAAGGGCAGAGGGATCCATAGCAATTACCTGTGTAAACATGCTCCACAGCCTACACTTTGCTCACTTTCCAGAGAGGATTTTACATGTCATTTGAGGACAGTGATGGCCTATAGGTGAAGCAGTAGAGACAGGCAATGATAAGGGAAGCTGTAGAGAGTAGAGGAAGGAGGAGCACACCTGCGAGAAGATCCATCTCTATTAGAGCCAGCATGCCTCGCGAGGCCCTGAGCAATCCTCTGAAGCAGTTTAGGAATAGGGACAGTGGATTTTGAGATAGTCCAGTTAAAGTCCTTTTCTTTAGGGACAGAGTCATGCCTTATACCCGGCAGGATCAAACTAGAGGATGATCAGCCCTGCAAATCCCTGCAGCCAACATTAATGATTCTCTTTGTCTTGAAAGGCCCTGTCACTTCTGCACAAGGCACCCCACCTTTGGGGCATCTCATGTCAGATGTACAAATGGACTATTAAACAGTCCGGGCTTCAATCTTTTTTATCCTAAGGCCTCTTCACTCAGCTCTGGCAGTGGGGAAGACCTTTAAGTGGACTGAGATTATGGCTACACTTATTTTAAGGTCTTGCTGCATTGTGAGAGCATGTTAAAATGTTTTTGCTGTAAATGAGAATCAGGTCTATTGTTTTCTTAACTGTCAGACTGTCCAGAATGACACTGTGGGGAAGAGGAGGAGGCAAATACACATTTCACAGTTCAGTGGCTTATTTGACATCTCCGTGGCACTCTGACAGTTTTCCCTGTTCGTATATTTCACTTCAATTCACAATCCTGTTGCATGAAGTAGATTTTGCCTTTATACACCTGCTCTGGCACCAGTAGCATCACATCACCGTGAGAGGCAGAGGTGACCAAGCTGCCTGCAAGGCTAGCCCCGGGACTCTGCCCTCCCGTGCTTCGCCCAGTTCTCCTATAAATTACACAAGCAACATTTCCATTACAGACATGAGAGGTTCTTCTGCTCTATTACACCATGACACCATGAAACATATTTCCTGATATTCAGCTTCAGTTTGTCCCTTCTGAACTCGGTTTGAACCAATTTCAAGAAAAAAAGGGGAAAATGAATCTGTTCTTTCAGTGGGTTCACACTTTCCCACTACCTGCATACAGAGAACTCTCTACTAGTTTAATGAAGGCATTGACAGTAGGGAATCTTCTCTGAACAAATAAAAAAAAAGGTCATGATTTTAGCTTCTTTTTCCAATTTTTTTTTGTCTTAACTCCATTAATCAACCGAACTCTTATTCCCCATTACCAAGTGTAAGCAGCAATTATGTTTACTTCTAAAGGAAATTCCATATTTGCTCTATGTTGTGACCTTCAAGGGATGCGCACAGCATAGGAAACACAGCCATAAGGGAGCCCAGCATGAAACATGTGCAACAGGACAATTTTCAAAGGCAGACTACTGGTTATTTTCCAAAAGCCAGACCCATTCAGCACCCAAACACTGAGAGAACCCCAAAACATCTGCCACATGGGAAAGCTTAGCTACACAATTGTTTCTAATGGTGTAAAGCATCCCATATCAGGGCCACGCATGCTTTTTTTCTGGTCTTTCTTTCAGAACTATTTGCATTGCTCTAGTACTAAAGAATGAAAGGCCCAGACCACCACCAGGTATGTGCAGCCTACCAGACCTATGTAAGACTCTGGTGGTGGGAAAGACCTTCCAGTGGACAAAGAATACAGCTACACCCACTTCATGACTTCTCTGCACTGGCCACCAGAGTAAAGACAAAGCAAGGCTCCAAGAAGATGAGGATGCCAATAGCCTGGTGGGAGTTGCAACTTTATATGTCAGTAGTTAGAAAGCAGTGCCAATATCTAATTAAACAAACAGCAATAATAAACAGTACTCAGCCCTCTTTCCCCTCCTACCTGAGAATGATGCCACTATGGGAATCTCCCTTGCACAGCCTGACAAGAAGAGTTCATAGAAATCAGCAACAGATATGACACAAGAGGGTGTCATTTCTGTTTGTTTTCCACCGGAAAGATTAGAACCACTAATAATAATCAAGAAGGGATCATCAGCGACTCCAATTCTTGGAGCTGCCTTGAGATTTACACTTAAAGCGGCACTAAATCCCTCGCTTCGCACCTTAATGACTGAAATTAGTCTCAAATTTGGCACAATAACTCTTCAGAGGGTTTTCCCTTGAACCCATTAGCAACATGTTTACAGAATTTTGCAGGAGGAGTGCAGAAACAGCAGCTCCCCCTGCCCTCCAGCTTTCCATGAATTCCTGCGGCTTGCTGGGTCCCGTCACCTTGCCACCTACACAGGGATGCAGGGCGAGAGCGGTACACAGGGAGCTGCCAGGCTTGCTCAGGCACACTGAGCAAGGGGACGCCTATGTGACAAAGCATCAAGGCTTGAAGGACTCCCCAGCAGGCCAAGCCAGCAGCATGCTGCAAGGCAGCCACACTCAAGCGGCTCTGCCCTCCATCACTCTCACAGCGAGAGTCATCCCCTTCGGCAGCAGCGCTGCCCTGGTATGCCGGCACTACTGCTGCCTGCTCTGGCCAGGGGGGATTTGTTCCTTCCCTACAGCCTACACACACTCCAGTCCCCAAACAGGCAACCAGGGGGCTGGGAGACTCCCTGGCACGTCTGCACTGAGCTACCAGCTGCAAGAGGGGCACAAGGTGAGGGCAGCAGGCTGTACACGCAGGTGAGGTAACCCAAGATGAAACTGTGCCTGTAAAGGGCTTAATCCATGATTGGCCTCCAAGATGGAGACAGAAAGAGGGGTGGGGGGATAACAATGACAAACACAGGTAAATTAATTTAATTTGCTAAAAACACCTTCCAGCAAAGAATTTTGCTTATGTGAGTGTTTCCGGAGCTGCTCGATGCAAGCACAGAAGGGTCGAGCCCTTCTCCAGGCCGGTGCAGATGCAGCAACCACAATGTCCAAACCTAGCTGAGTGCAAGCAAAGCACAGACGACACTGTGAAAACAGGCTGACACTATGAGTCCTGTGGTACGGACGAGCAGGCAGGAACAAAGAAGGAAGGGATGTGTCCTTGGGCACAAAGCAAGTCAGATTCAGGGGGACCCGACTCCCCATCCTGTGCTCTGACCATTAGGTAACACCACCTACATGTCAGACATGAGGCTGACAGCCCTGCAAGCTAATGGCGAATGTTTGCAAGGCTGGTTGGCACAGGAAATAGAGCATTAAAACCACATCAGATGGACAATTTAGGACCAGTGGAGAGATGACGACATTTTAAATGGCTTCAGCTAGTGATGGGGAAAGCCTGGAGAGGCAAATGTGGCAGGCAAAAGGGACCTGGGGGGAGACAGGGAGGGCGTTAACCAAATTTTTCTCTGCCCCAGGAACAGCTCTGAAGGAGATTCATTTGAAATCAGCACTAACCACTCCTACTTCTGCCTCCAATGCCTTGCTGGGAATCACCTCCTCCTGAATTTGCTGACCGGGTGGGTAAATTTGAACAATGCCCCGGTTCAGCCCATTGCACTCCCTGCCTCACGTGTACACACGCACGCACACACACACACACTCCCCTGTGCCCTGTCAGTGTTTGTTATGCTCCAATGAGACAAGCGGTCTCTCTGAAACAGCATGATTACCCTAACATCGACAGCTTCCCTGAATAAGACAGGCCATACAAGTAAAACAGCCTCTCCACCATCGTGTCAGGGAGTCGTCTTGGCAGTCCAGCACACAAGGGAAAAACACAGTGTAGATGGACAGTGGAGAAAGAAAGGCAACGAGATACCTCTGCCAGAGAGAACTTGCAGGGTTAACGGCTGGTAGAGTTTGATGCAGGATAAGGGGTAGGGGGTGCAAACTACTGTCAGCCTCTTTGGAAACTCACTGTCGTGTGAGACACTGAGGCTGAACCTAACAGCAGTAAGGTGAGGGCAGTGAAAGGCCTTTACCCTGCAGAATCTGCATGGTGAAATAGCCTTTCTCTTTCCCCTAGCGACAGCGTTAAAAACCCAACAGCCAGAGGTACCAGGGACAGGCGAAGCTGCCTGCGCAGACCTACTTCATGCCCAGGGAAGAGCAAAGACAGATGTGTTACTGCATCTCACCACAAGCGCACCACAGCTCCAAACACGTTCCCTCTCTCAGCCCTGGCAAGACCTGCCCAGCCTGGGCTGATGCAAACAGTTTTGGGAGGGTACATCACTCCTGCCCTGCAGCAGGTCCTGCCCGCCCCGCACACCTCCTCCTGAACGAGGACGAGCAGACAGAACTCAAGGAACAAGGAAAAGGCAGTTTAGGACCAGTGTATTTATCTACAAATGGGAATTCTGACCTTCAAATGGCAAGTGATAGACAAATAAAGGTTTAACCAGCACTAACTATGCTGTTAATAGCATCTGTTCTCATCTGAGAGACTGAAATAGTGTAGATTGTTTTTAAATGAGAAAACTGCAACTGATGCCTTTGACTTCTGATTTAAATCTCCATACTCCAAACCCATGGGAAGCTTAAAATAATACTGATATTTTTTCTCCATACCGTTGCTCGACATTTCCATGGCTGCCTCTGCCTCAGAGGATGGCCAAATACATGCACAACAGCCATCCAGATCCAGCTGCGCATGCACGAGATCTTCACAGGATATCAAACCCGATCACTCACCCCCAAAAAGGTGAGAACGGGCTCCACGTGGGCCTTCGATCAAACTTCCCCATGGCTGGAAGTGACCTTGTCTGAGCCTTTCAGAGGCTCTTCCATTGCTCACTCCCCTGCACTGCCACAGCCTCCTGTGCTGCCTCCCACTGCTGCGGTGCCAGTGGCTTGTGGAGTCGTGAAAGGCAGGCACATCTGGCTGTGTCTGTGTAACATCTGTCCTGTGTCAGGTACGATTTACAGCGAAAGGATTCCATGCAAAGGACACGAGCGCAGCTGATTTTACATAACAAGGGGCATGGACTCTGTTCTTTCTGCTACCATGAAGAACAAACCCAAAACAAGATAGGAAAAAAATAGAAACAACCGTTGACTAGGAAAATTAAATCTTAAAGGAACAGCATCTCACTCTTCTTCATTTGCTCCTTTCTCTCTCACTGTCAGTGTTACCACTGAATCTGGGGAGATTCACCGCAAGAAAGAAAGAAAGAAAGTATAGAAAAGAGACCAACAAAATTCTAAATTGTGCAGGCATTGCACATCAGAAAATCTGTCCAGGCTACAGCCATTTTATACTACTGGGAACCAACCTGACCAGCAGGCTCTGAGAAACACCCAGAGCTCAAGATTGTTTTCATTAAGCAAAGAGGTTAGGAGAGCATCTAGATTAGGAAATATCCCTCAGGCTACAAGATAACAAAGATATAAGCGATTAATTTGGTTTTTCCCTGCTGTCCACATCTTTTTAAAAGACAAGAGAGCAGATACTGGGCTGGAATAAATCAGTGATATTCAGCTGACGTCTGTGGAGTGATACTGTTTGATCTGCTGAGATTCTGGCCCCTCACCTCTAGGAAGATGAATTTTCTTGGTGTATGATCCTGACCTGTGAAATACCCATTTCTGGTGGAAGAGACATTTCTACTGATCTGTCCTTGCTGTTTCTCCATCATATTCAGCAAAATTGTTTTGAAAACAATGTGCATTGTGCTAAGACTTCCAAGTGACAGCTCCTGTGTACAGGGGAAGGATGAATCTTTCCCATCACTCCCTCTCTTCATCATAAAAAAATAGTACTTTCACTTTATTTCCCATTTCTTCTATTTATCTACCATGAATTTGTCATTTGAGAATGACTATGAGCTGACAGTTCCTGGGGACTGAGGATATATCTATCCTTAGAGTACGTAGGGAGCTAGAGCAATGGCAGGGCCGCTTTCCTACACGCATTGCTTGATCCTAATGAGACGGGACCATTCCTGAGAAGGAGAAGCGAAGCTCGCTTTCCACAGCCTGTGCAGTCCCTAGCCTCCCCCCTGAAAATGTAAGAGGAAACTCAAGCACCACGCCACAGGGTTTTGCAGCATGGACAGAAGTCCATCAGGGAGCGGACAGAGGGGATTCTCATTGTGCAGGGTAACGGTGTCAATTCCAAACTGAGGCACAAATGACAGTCACACTTCCCTTGTGAAATGCTGCTCAGTGAGTTTCAGAGTTTCCACAATAACTTTTTCTCCCACGTACCTAACACCATCTAGGACCTGATCTCCCATTTGCTTTTGCTCCTATGCGGTCATTGCCTTTGACAGAAAAGGGGAAAGAGGTGTTGCCTTTCAGGCCTAGTGGCATTTTACGCTCCCTTTGCCAAGGGTGCCGCTCACAGTACCAAGGCCAGACTGTGAGAGTTAGGTCACTTGTAGGAAACAGTGGTATACATTAAGATAAGGTGACCTGTTTATGGAAAAAAGGGCAGGATAAATCTTCACTTTGCCCCATCTGCTATGTCAGTCACAACAATATCTTGAAAACCCAACCAAAGTCAAATTTTTCTCACACACGTCCTGACTGACCTATTTTCACAAATGCCAGAGCCAGGAAAAATTACCTATCAAAACCACTTTTCAAATGGGAAAGAGGGATAAGAACTTGGCAACAACATTTTCTCATGAGGAGGTCAACATTTTGTCAGAAAGAAAGAGAACCATAAGATCAGAAAACTCTAACAACATTGGACAGAAAATGAAGCTGCTGGCACGGTCATGCTCCCACACAGTCTGGTCTGTTGCGTGACACATTCTGCCCTTTTTTTTATGGACAAAAGCTCCGGTTAAAATAAATCTTTGATGTGCCACCCTGAAAGAGTCCCACAAGGAACAGCATCACCTCAACAAGGGAAGGTTGTCACCGGATATTTAGTCTGTCCAAGTTTCATGAATGAGAAACAAGAACATGAAATTCCCATGCTCCTAATCCCAAGAGACAGCAGATAGGATTTCCATGTCAAAATATTCCATTTTAAACCCAAAATATTCTATTTACAATTTCTTTTCCAAAATTGTCTTTTTTGCTGGGAAAACGACACAGTCCTAAATAGCTTGAGAATATATCTCTACACCTCTGGCCTCACTGGAAATGAAACAGAAACAAGGAAAAGTGTTTTAAGAGCATACTCTGGGTAAAGCTGGAATTATCCATAAATCTCATAGGAAATCAGCCTATTCTCAGAAAGTTTTTTTTTATCCAAAAAGCTTTGATAAAAACAGATATACTTCTGGATTGACTCACCAAACCTTTAAGTAATAGAAAATAGCTAATAGAAAAATAGCTTTAAGGTCAAAATTGTTACAGTGACTGGATAAAATAAAAATTAAATGTTCAGTCCAAAACTGGATCAAGCTGCAAAGCTTTACTGAGTTAATAAATTCCTGCCAATTACTTTTTTCAAGTATTATTTTTTGTTGCTATGTCTTTCCATCCTTCCTTATTCATTAGGAAGAGATAACATATCATTTTTCTACAAAGTAAAAGTAGTCTTCAAGGTATTTCTCCCATTTTAAAGGACTAAAGTTCTGCTTACATGAGGCAGTAAAAGCCTGGAAAATTACATTTGTCAGAACAGCCGACAATGGGTCATAATTATGTCTTGACATCCACCTAACAGGTCACTGATGGAAGCCATACCACTAGGAACAGGCAAATACTGAAAGGTTAAGAGATGTCCTTCAGATTTGTTTATCTGTCTTAGGGCACAGTCATACAAACATTGATAGGACAAGCAGTCACAGAACAGAAGTCAAATGAGGCTCTTCACAGTGATTTTTCACCCAGGATGAGTTTTTTAGAGCACTATCAATTTGCAGAGCCTTAAAAAATATTCCAGTTGCACTACTATCCCCATACAGTGAATTTAATCCCATTTCTCTTAATCATTTTTGCACATCCCTTCAAAATCTCTCATGGACCCACATGGCTGTGGACCACAGCTTAAAAAAAAATGGCCAAGTAAATGTGCATGTCAACAGCCCTTCCGTTTTTCTGAAGGTGGCTGGTATGCTGGAAGTCAGCCATCAGGGCACCTCAGTATTTACCCAGAGCTCATTCGAGTTTCTGTCCTGGGACTCTAGACCAGCAAGCAGGTGAGCACATTAATTTTCCTCTGTAGCATTCAGGACTTTCTTGCTTGTGGAAAACCACTCAAATCTACCAGAAAGGTCCCTCTCACCACTGCCAGGAGCGAGACAGGGCTAAACTAGCTGGAGAGATTGAAATAAATCCCTTTATTACATTCTCTGAAACAGCAGACTAACTTAACTTTTTTGACCCACCAAGAAACCACAAGTGATTTGGGGCTCATTCAGCGTTTATCAAGTGTTGAAAGCATTCATGCATTTGCAAGGGCAGCAAATTCACCGTGCTCGCAGGAGCAGAGTCACTGCCCGCAAGAAGACTCGGTCCAAAAAGTGTGACTGGATTTCCCTGGGTCAGTAGCGGTTCGCCCAAGATGGCACCTTATCACTTTCTTCCCTCTCACACCTCCAAGGGGGAATCGATTAAAACAACCAAACAAATAATCACTCCCGTCAGTAACTGCGGGGGGGGG
>VXBO01011182.1:397309-458460 GCA_013400135.1 Rhinoptilus africanus
CCTTTGCCAGAGGAGCAGATCTCTCTGCTGCTGCTGCTCCCTCTCCCTTCTCCCTCTTTCTCTCCCTCTGTAGGTTGATGTTTCCATGGAAACGTGTTCTTTAGTGCCGCTGAAATTACATTGCATTTAAAGCATTAACCCTTCCTTGGGCTGAGGAAGGTTTCCGAACAATTAGGATTTTTTTTTTTTCACACTTCCCTTTAAACTTCCTTGCAATTTTTTTCCTTGCAGCATTAGGAAAATCTCGTTCTTCCCCAGAAGACCTCCCAGCTAGCATTTGTCTGACAAGGGGCACAGGATGCATCACCAGCGGGGCAGTGTCTAATTTAGGATTTTTCTTTTTTTTTTTTTTTCCTACACGAAACCATTAATGCATCTCTCTGCACTAAATGCAAACAGGGAAAATGCTGCAGTAGCAAAGAAAGTGGAGTGGGATAGAAGGAGAAGCAAGCAAGCCACAAGCTGCCACATGTGGAGAACATACCTTCAGTTAATACTAGAGCTGAACCCCTTGTAGCCCCGCACTGAGCAGCAGCTTCTTCATTGCAAAGTGCCATGATCGCAGACCTCACTCCTCTTCCTCAGGCCTGCCTTCTCTTCCTCTTCACAATCATGTCTGTAATTAGCCACCCTTGTCTTCACTTGTAGTTAGCACTCCAAACTCAACTGTAACACTTGCTGCAATCAGCACCCTCCTCACCACCAGCACCCTTCCCTGTGACGCTGCTTCTCCACCCAAACGGCCATATCTGCTGTCATTCCCGTTGGCTCTCTATTGCCAGCCATCACCTTCACCAGCACTTCCAATGCAGCCATTGCTGGGGCACCGCTGCCTTCATTGCTGCCAGCTCAACCACACAACCATTGGCATTGTCTGTGCTCCCACTGTGGGATAACAAGGCTCTGAAAGCCAAGATGTCCCCATCCAGGTGCTCCCTGGACCCCATGTCCCAGCTCAAAAATTACTCTGCAAATCCTCAGCCCCCAGACTTTGCTTATCCCCACTCTGGTCACAGCTGTAACCCCTCTGTGCTCTTCTTCCACTGGCATCATCCCTTTTTCAAACACTGTGAAAATATGGAAGGGAGGTAAATACCAAGAATCTCATTCCAGTCTTTTGCCTGGGTTCCTACAGTCAGGCATGCCTCTGTTCTACCCCAAAGTCCCATGACTTGACAGCTTGCAAACCCCTTTCATTACATCTACCTGCATCGCTACAGGGTCCATATTCTCTTGCACCATCTATTTTGGGTTTCCCAACACACACTGAATGCTTCAATCATATCTCACTGTTCTCAACTCTTGCCCCAAAAGTCAAAGTGTGAAGCCTCCCGCTTTGAGCTGGGTGCATATGTAGTGCTGTGAGGATGGATCAGTGTGGGAGGAAGATGCTATTCTAAAATGAACGATAAATATGGATAATAAACTCAACCTAAGTCTTTTCTGCCTGTCTCTAGTGGGTTCCCAATATGGGAGATAGAAATATCATGGGTACATTTTGAACACGGCTGGGAACACTGCCAGAGTCCTACTCAGAGTTCACACATTTACATCATTTATATCACATCCGACTTGTGCTTTGTATTATTAACTTTGTAGAGTGTTTTGTGATGTAGTTTGTAGTCCAGGCTCTGTTAAGTAAAGTTACATGCCCTCTCTGTCTTCCTTTTGGTAGAAGAGAGAGTGATGTCTGCGGCTACACAAGGTCTTGCTAAGCACAAGGAGGGCAACTATGTGCTGATACAGTCAGTGCACTCCTACATTCTCACCCAATGCTCTGGAAAACTTTATGGGATCCATCTCTGAGGCCTGAAAGGTGCAAAAAGAAAGGAAATATTTGCCATCTAGTCAACAATTCAACTCCTAGCTCAGATTGGTAGTGACTGAAGATTTTTTCTGATGCTGGATGTTCAGGAGCCTCTGTGAAACATACAGATGGGGTCCACCTGACAGGTGTCCAGCATGGCACTGCGACTACTCAGGCTTCTTCCTCAGCAGTATCAGAAAAGCGGCTGAAGACAGAATGAGACAAACAACCCCAGGCATAGGACTGAAGATATTATGTTTGTCTAGAAAAGAATAAAGGCATATCGACAAGGAAAGAGGTAGAGTGTTGCTAACAGATCTGGCTTTTTGCTTTCTGCGGGACAGACCAGAGTCTGTGGCAGCTGAAAATACATCACCTTCCAGGAATTCATGCAAAAGAAGAGGAACTACAATGACCCAGCACTCTGACTTTATGGTTTTGTAAATCGATAATTTTTGCAACAGCCTGAAAAGACTCCAGGTTTATACTCCATCACCTACTCCACATGCCCAATTTAGACTCAGTGACTATTACGACATCTGAGGCCAGGCGAGCAGCAAGTGACTCAGATGCCTGGTACACACAGACAATGGGGAGAGGTAACCACAGTGCGTAGGCTAGGTGTCTGCAGCAGGACGCCTGAATGTAGTTGCCTCTATAAAAAAGAAACAAAACGTGCACCCTCAATGTTTCCTGAACAGGAAGAGAGAGAAAGAGTCAACTTCAGCCCATGTTGCTGCATCTGTAGTGAAGTAAATGTGCCATTTTACTCTAAAGCTGCATTTGATCTTGAATTACTCCTCTGCTTCCTCTCTCAGAAAAGGTCAGTTTAAACAAGCCTCAGGCGTGATGCTAACACTACATCCAATGAAAGACTCTCAGGAGGTCTGAAACAAGTACAAGGTTCAAATTTGGGATATATTATCTGCATCCTTTCCCTCCTCCCTCCTGAATAGAGTGAGAAATCTCCCAAGAATATTTCTTTGCTCAGGAGCCTTCCAGGACTCCTTGGACCTAGAAACATTGTGAATAAGATTTTTCAACATGTATCTGAGGGTCCTGGGCCACAGTGCCCACTGTGGGAAGCCTGAACACAGCACAGATGGAAACAGCAAGCATGCTGGGAGTGATACCAGAACATTTCCATGGAGAGCGCAGCAAAGGGTCAATTCCCACATCTATTACCATACCACAGCTCCCTCCAGTTCAGCCAGCTCTGCTACACAGAACAGCAAAGCTATCCGAGTACTCCAGTGCTTTTCAGAGATATCTAGGTGAGTTTGTTTAATTTGAGCAGAAACTTAAATGCTTTCACCTTTAATTGGTGCTTAAGCTAACAAACTAAAATGTAACCATAAACCTCATACACAAGTCCTGACAGAGTGCAGACATAGCCTGAGAACGTGAGAATTAGCATGAGGACCAAGTGGGATAATGTGGGCTCCAGTTCTGGTCTCATTCAGTACCTTCAGCCGCATCATTTCCACAGCTCTTGCTGTGCACATATTGTGGCAGCGTATGAGTTGTCTGCACCCTTTTCTGTTGGCAGCACTCACTATGATCATTTCAGAAAAAGCAGCCTCCAGAGGAGGCATCTTTCAGAAATTTCTCACTCCTCCTTTTTCTCCAACATGTCTTGGGTGCTTAAACGTCATTGATTCAGGCTCCAGGCTCCAAATGACACGGTCCCTTCAAAACCTCCAGTGTCACATAAGCACTTCTCAAAGCCATAACCCTGCCAGGGTGCCATCAGCTGGAGCTCCCCTCTGCAGCTTCTCATCGCCCTCCCTCCAGGAAGACCTCCAAATCCAAGACAGAGACTTCCCTCTTGCCCAGGGACAAGGTTTTGAAGAGGCAGATGGAGCCTCCCCTGCCCACACATTAAACTGAAAAGCAAACTTTTAACACCAAAAAAACCTAACCCAATGGGTGGAGGGAGAACTGAAATTCTTTGTGGATTATGACTTTTCCATGGCAACAGGCTTGAGAAACAGGAGGGCTGTGGAGGGGGGAGAGGAGAAGGAGAGGGAGAGGGAGGGAAAGGAAGGCAGAGCTCCGAGGAGGGAGCGAGCAGCACTGGTACATTGCCATGGAAACCCTCTTGCAACTACAGCCAACTGCCAAAGTCAGTCAGGATCCCACAAATGGGCTTGGAGGGGGGCCCAGGAGGGGCAGGGGGAGTGGGAGCCATCACCTGGCCAGCCCCAAGGTTACCCCATCGCCACGAAACCCAGGTCCACTGCTCTCCTGCTTCCCCACCAGCCATGACACTCCTGGTGCCCTCGCCTCCGCCAGACAGAGCCAAATTTGGCCCAGCTGAAGAGTGGGAGGAAATACGGATCAGCAAACGAAACAACCGGGGCAGGCGGGAAGGAGAGAGGCAGAGAGGGATAATTTTTCTGATAGCCGTTGGTTTGCTTTCCACCTTTCTGGATCGATTTGGACCAGGCAGATGTATTTGTTTTCACACCCCAGATGGCTGTAGAAAGAGGATGTCACTCCTAATCACTGAAATTGATATGGAAATGTTACTTCACTGCAAAGTTAGCTACTGAGGCAAGAAGAAGGGCTGTGTCTGACTAAAAGTTGCTGGGTCCACGTTTGCACAGGGCCATGTCCCTTTTGACTGTGCCTATCCCACTCAGTACAGCAGATGTCCCAACCTATCTGTAAGACATGACAGATGCCACCATGTTGCAGCCAAGTGAAAAATTAGAGGAGATTCTGCTAATGGAAATGAAGCACCCTGTGAAAATGAGTTAATACTGCCTTCTAACCCTCTTCTGCAGCACTCAGAGGGCAGGCAGCTTGGTGAAATGAACAATCAGCCATTCACACCCCTTTGCACATTGTATTTCATCTGAAGCCTTTTGTTGCCGTAAGAAACGGTCAAAGACAGCTTTTGGAGAAAGAACTTGAAAAGGGCTGGCAACTTCTGTGAACTCTTGCTAGTATTTATAGCTGTACCCCTAGGATGGTAAGGATGGATGAGTCGTTTCAGGCTGCAGACGGCTGCAGACGGCAGGAAGGAATTGACTCCTACTCCAACCACACAACTGGCTAAGCAAATTGTGGAGGAAGATTCCCTTCTCCTGAAGCATCTGTTATCACCCATCTGATTGCACAATGAATCAGTAGTATGAGGACAGGCTGCTGTGAGGGTGGGGGAAGAGGGAGAGAAAGATTGCAAATCAGAGAGTTATAAAGCATGGAGATGCCAGTTTCCACTTAGTCAGAGGAAAGGACATGCACTAAACAGAAAAGGCCTGGTTTGTATACTTTTAAGTTATGTGTTTGGATTAATACTGGTAGTATAGCACCAATGAAGTAGCTTAACTTTTACTGCAAAAAGTAGCTTGGTTTTCCCACATATCTTTCAGAGCAGGGGATCCCAAAGTGCTCTGCACTCTGACCATTCATCTCGCTAAATCATCTGCACTGATGAAACAAAGCAGCCAGCCTTCACTGACGATGCTACAGCAGAAGCAAAATCCTTCCTGTACAGAGCCCAACCACACACCTTATGGATCACCAAGCAATTCATCTGCACTGTTCTGCTTATTACTGAGGATGGAGCCCAAGCCCAGGCCACCCGACCACTTCTAAGATACTCTCACCACTAGTCATGTTACCTGGGACAAAGGGAATGATCCTGGACAGTGGCAGAATTTTTCCCAACTTTCCTGATGAGGCAAGAGCAACTGACTGACTCTTCTGAGCTCCATAACTTCCTAGGTGTCTGATACAGTTAACCCAATGATGCCTTCATGAGCTCAGAATCAGGGTGAAAATTGTTAATATTCGCCTACCTGAACTGGAAACCAGTCTGCATTTTGGAGGAAGAAAAAGGAAATTATAATAATGACCTGTTACAGACTTCAGTTGTAAAGTGGTCAATGTGGAAGAGACTCGTCATGGGATTAGTTTTTTCACTTGGGCATTTTTCAGCTTGGGCAGCAACGAATGTATCAAGTCCAACTTGGTGCTGATTTCCAGATCTATATCCTGGTCAGCCTGTTCAGTTCGGACCAGCTACAAACAGGCGAGCTCACAAGGGATGTTTCTATTTAGGCCAGGCCCATTTAAAAGCTTGAAGTAAGGCGATGGGTGTCATTCTATGGACCAACATAAGAGATTATATTGGAGCAGGTAGTAGGGACAGATGAGTTTAAGTTTGGGCCATGGCTAGCTGTGAGGCGTGGTCTGATTTGGAGCCTGGACAAGGTATCATACCCCATGGGCAGAAGAAAGGTGTGAAGGCTCCTCTCTGCCCTAACTCTGACCCACTAGTGGAGAAAAAAGTGTGCTTCCTACCCAAAGAATACAAGTTCGCTTCTCCAGGAAGGCTGCATCTTCAACTTCACCAAAGGTGAGGGTAGTACCCAAAGGACACTGCTCTCCTGAGAGGGCAGTTCTCAGCCCATAGCCTTTCACAGTGCATACAACGACTAACCATGCACCAATAAAAGGAGACAATCCCAAATATTTTCTTCCTGACCTCACTATTGCAATTACTCTTCAGGAGTACTCTGCAACTCAGGATGCACAAGTCAAAAGGGGAAAGAGTGATTTCTTGTGGCCCAGAGTCTGGATCCAGAGACCTTATACTTCTGAGCTCAGCAGGGGCTCCCAGCCAGCCACCCCCAGTTATTTACTGGTCAGAGATCATATCAAACAGGAGCCTGCCCCTGGAAACTGGACTCCTATGGGCTACTTTGTGCCTGGCACTGAACTATTCTTATCCCTGTATCCCTTGCGCCTGTGTCTGCCCTCACAGAAATGGATAGGCTATTAAATAAGAACTTGTATCACTTACAAGAGCTTTGCTGGCCCATCTGTGAAATTGCTCTCTGTCTCTTGAATGCGTGCACAAGAGACGTTCTCTGCCCACCCCCACCCTCACCCCCATCCTCCATTGATGGATCGGGTCTGTCAGCTTGTCAGCTCTCATTGGGCACTGTTTGACATCAGTCCACATCAGGGCAGTGAAAATCTGTTTGCAGTCAGCTCTTCCAATAGCTCCTGCAGAAGAGGGGAGGCTGACCCGCTCCAAAATATGCTGCCTCAGCTGGCTACAAAACGGCCACGGATGATAGTGGTGTTAGAAAACAGCTTGAGCCAGGGTGGTAATGCGATAGGTTTCTTCAGGGTTTGTTTGGCACAGCAGGGGGAAGGCTGAGAGCTGGGATGGGGACCTCATGGCTCTTGGATCCCACACACAGACATTGTCACCAAGACCAGTTGCCGGTGACTGAAGAGGAGGAAGTTTGCATGGTGGAGGTTGTGCAGGGACGCAGCTCAGTGTCATGGGCCCTGGAATAATGTTCTGAGCATCCCTGGCCTCTCAAGTTGCAAATGTCATCTGTCAGTCCCAGTCTCAGTCCTTCAGGAGCACTTCTGACAGGGGTAGCTGAGAAGGGACATCAGAGGCTAGCTAGGCCTGCAGTGCCTCCAGAGGGTCAATTGCCACAGTGCATCAAGTAGCCAGTCATTCAAAATGTGGTTTCTTGACCCTGCTTTCTTAATGTCTAAAAAAATTATACTGTTTGATATCCCTGAAAATCTTTCTCAGAGTCTTTACAGAAAGCCAGAATCAAGGCTATTGTGGCTATCACAATGTCTTGCAAGGAAAATATTAAGTGATGAGGAACAATGAAGTTGCCATCATGACCATCTCCTCTCCGATTAATTTTATTCCAATATGGGAAAAAACATGCAAGAATAGCTGGGTTTCTAAGAAGGAGCTGAGGTGCTATGATGGGCAGTTCAGTGAGTAAGAAGTGCAGCCCACAGAGGTTCTCAAAGGGAACCATTTTGACAGGGAAAGAGGGAACTATGCTGAATAACTCATATATGGGTCCAGTTTCAGCCTTGCAGTTCCACTTCCAGCTGCAAGCCCTTATTTAGCAAACACTCACTCTGAAAATGTAAAGACTTTGACCCCATTTGGCATTGCAGCCCTTGATTGGCAAAATACTTCTACAGATGAGCTCTTCAAATTGTAATTTTGTGCACTCCTGCAAAGAAAGATTTGTTTAGGCCATGAAAGAAGAAACACTTGATTGGATTTCTGTGCCTAGACAACAACGATTCCAGATACTGTCCAGTCTCACCACGCCATACACTGTGAGACAAGCAAATAAAAACACGCCTCAGGATGAAAATATCTCTACAGAAAACAAAATTTGTAGAGTTATAGAAAAATTCAGGTTAGAAGGGACCTCTGGAGGTGACCTGGTACAGCCCTCCACTCAAAGGAGGGCCAGCTTAGGTCATTTTCTCACATCCACTTTCCAATGAAGTAACCAGACATTGAACTATGATCATTAACTTACCTATTGTTTCATATCACAGTCACCCATTCTTACACAACTGCACAACACACAGAGAGATTTTTTAACCCCACCTTCAAACCAGTGTCAACAGAAGGAATAAGTCTTTCCAGTTACTCTAAAAAATAGCATTAAAAAAACCAAGCAAACAAACAAAAACACTATATCACTCTGCAGTCAGGTATGATGGGTCAAGAGTAGGAAGGAGGCTGGACCAAGAAAGGAAAGAGCAAAAAATGTGAAGGTAGAAAGGGGTGGATGGAGAGGCAGAGTGTTGTGGCAAGGGGAACCTCCAGATCTGTTTTAGCAGTAATAAGAGACATTAAAAACCTCACAAGCAAGGTTTAGTTTTCCTGAGTTTCCTCGCCCAGCACTTCAGAGCCAATGCGTATGGACAGTTGAGCTAAGTAGCCATGTTTTAGGTACTGAAGGGAACCTTCTTGCTTGCAGAGCCTCCTTGCCACAGAGCCTCCGTGGGTGCCAGCTGCCCACTGGAGGTCCTGACCACAGTATCTGCTCTCCCACCACTTCAGCCAGGAGCTATCCTAGGTGTAGGCAGGGGGATCCATGGCAGAAACGGCTCAGGTACGCAGGTGAAAAACAAAGCTGAGGATGACATTGGAGAAGGAGCTACAGTTCCCTTCCTTGCACCAGGACACACAGAAAGTAAAGAGGGATGAGAGTCACAGAGTGAGCGGTGAGCATATGGCCAGGCTGAGTCACTTAAAGATGAGCCTGTTCTCCACCTGGCAGCCCTGTGCATCAGTTTCATCATTATCCATGACAATGGTGACAGAGGATTCCCACCCTGGAACAGAGCTATGAGAGCATCTGCAACTCCCTCCCATCACTGCCCAAATGAACTTCTTCCTGTCTCTGCAGAATTGATGCATGAGCCTTTATTGCTCCTATCAAGCCCTGTGTAATAGCTGGGGCTAGTCCTATTCAGAAAGCTGGCTAATCCATTCTGGTATCTTTTGAAGCTATTTGCCATAATATTCCCTTAAAGAAGCTATTTCCACACTTTAATTAGATGCTGTATTTTTAGGTCTTCTCCTTTTAGCCTTCTCCCTTTCACGCATTTTACATTTGCTGTATCTTAACCCCAGGAAGTACTATTTATTCTTGAACTACTGGAGAAGGTATGGAAGGATCAAGCAAGGAAGTCTCAAGAAATTAGTACTAAGATGGAAAAAATATGAGCAAACTCAAAGATAAAAGTGGAGAAAGCTGGAGGACTGGGAAATACATATGAAAGAAACAACACCTTGAGAGCACCCTGCAAAAGGCATCACCATGGGGTTTAGGGGAAATAGGTGAGAGAAAGGATGCATCTCTTGGTGCATGCTCTGGTCAGTGCCACTTGACAGGGAGATATTTTCGCACTGCGCCCATGGCAGTCCTGGGCTAGGCTTGGCAGAGATGTATCCTTGCCAATTCCCTTTAATAACAGGGCCTTCTTACCCATTAATCTTTATGAGGTTCTTCTAGTGTCGTCAAAATGGCAGCTGACTACCTGAAGGAATTTACTATAAACCCCTAACACAGAGAGTTTGCTTTTTACTCCTACCTCCCAGTCACTGATGAAGATGTTGAATAGAAGGAGCTGGGGTGAGGTGGGAAAGGGCTGTGAGCTCCCATGCACAATGCAGAGTACCCCAGCTCTGCCTGGCTCCTCAGGAGTGTGCAGCCTGCCTCAAGAGCCAGCTTGCTATTTCAGACAAGAGCTTCAGGCAACAGTAAGCCCTGCAGCGAAGGGCTCGGCACTCATTTGGGACTAAAAACAGAGCACTTCTTATTAAGGAGGCTGATGTAAAGCCCCGAGCAGGGGGGCGGGGGGGATGATGCGCGAAGGGAGGACATGTGATATTCATTCAGTAAAAGAAAACCAACAGCTAAAGAATGCGCAAGGTTAATATCAGCTGCTTTTCCTGACCCAGAGCTTCTTGGTGCTTGGAAGCCCAATTGTCTGGAGTGTTTTCTTCACACATACACACACACACCCCCCAGAAACATGCCCCACTAGACCCATCAGTCTCAGCCTCCCTCAGTTGGAAAGAGGAACAGATACCCAAAGCACAGACTAATGAGAAGAGCTCTGCAGGGATGAGTGCTTAACTCCAAGCAGGACTGGTCCTAGCCCAGAAATCATCATCCCCTCCAGCTCCAGGGCTGGGGACAGCTTTCCTGATGCCAGCCAACTCCAGGCTTCAGGTAAGCACACAGTTACTCACTGCAAACTGGAGAGGAGCCACAGTGCCTGTGGGAAGCACATGCAGTGTGGGAACACCCACATCTTCCCCATATCTGTCTCTCTTTGTTGCTCCCCCTCTAACCTTCCAGCTTTCCTACTCTTGGTGCTAGAGGCTCTCCCACTACCACCTCTGTGATTCAAGGAACTGAGGGTGGCACAGCCACCCCACGCTTCAGCATAGCAACCTCACCTATGGCAAGGGCCAAAAGGAGAACATTCCCCAGGTTAGGACAGCTGCTAATCCCCAGCCTGCACCCTGTGTAGCTCTGGTTCTGGTCACCGCTGGCCTTTTGGCTCCAGTATTCATGCTCAGAGCTATCCCCACTGCATTCTGCCTGGTTTATACCCTGGTTTCTATATGTTTCTCATCATAAATTGGTCTTGCTCTGCCTTCCCCTCTCCCCAAGGCACAGTGCAGCCTCTTTGCATGGTGGCCCAGAATCCAGGATCACTGCTAACCATATTTGAATGGAACAATCACTGTGGGTAACAAAAAAGTCCTTTTTAGCTTCAAGTGACAGCCAGGGAGAGCTAACGAAGACAAAGCAGCAAGGGTGGCAAAGTAAGACAGATGGACAGACAAGGAAGATGGCACAAAATTTATATTTTCTGTTACCCAGAGGTAAACAGATCTCATGCCCTGCAGCAATTTACAATAGCTGGAAACTGGTCCACAAAGCCCCGGAGGGAATTAGGATGCTGTAGTGCCCCAGAGAGCTGAAAAGGTTGATTCAGTGCTGAGCTATTCCTTGCTGGAAGTCTTCTAGATTCACAGCCCAAACATAGAATCAAAGAATCATCTAGGTTAGAAGGGACCTTTAAGATCATTGAGTCCAACCATTAACCTAACACTGCCAAAACCATGTCCCTAAGCACTATGTCTACCCATCTTTTAAATACCTCCAGGAATGGCAATTCCACCACTTCCCTGGGCAGCCTGTCACAATGTTTGATAACCCTTTTGGTAAAGAAATTTTTCCTAATATCCAATCTAAACCTCTCCTTGTGTAACTTCAGGCCCACTTCATCTTGTCCTATCACTTGTTTCTTGGGAGAAGAGATCAATCCCCACCTCTCTACAATCTCCTTTTAGACAGTTGTAGAGAGTGATAAGGTCTCCCCTCAGCCTTCTTTTCTCCAGGCTGAACACTCCCAGTGCCCTCAGCCATTCCTCGGAAGACTTGTTCTCCAGACCCCTCACCAGCTTCGTTGCCCTTCTCCGGACATGCTCCAGAATCTCAATGTCTTTCTTATAGTGAGGGGCCCAAAACTGAACACATGATTCAAGGTGGGCCCTCACCATTGCCAAATACAGGGGGATGATCACTTCCCTAGAACTGCTGGCCACACTATTCCTGATACAGGCCAGGATGCTGTTGGCCTTCTTGGCCACCTGGGCACACTGCTGGCTCATATTCAGCCAGGTGTCGACCAGCTCCCCCAGGTATTTTTCTGCTGGGCAGCTTTCGAGCCACTCTTCCCCAAGCATTGCATGGGGTTGTTGTGACCCAAGTGCAGGACCCAGCACTGGCCTTGTTGAACCTCACACCATTGGCCTTGGCCCATCAATCCAGCCTGTCCTTGGCCTATCAATCCAGCCTGTCCTTGGCCCATCAATCCAGCCTGTCCACATCCCTCTGTAGACCCATCCTAGTCTCAAGCAGATCGATACTCCCGCCTAACTCTGGAAGTCCAAGGTGGCAGTTCTGCTGACCCCACTCCTTGCCTCTCCAAGAATCGAAAACTCTAGCATTCCATAATTGCTATGCCCAGGATGGCCCTGGTCTCAGTATTTTCTTCACACCATGACCAGAAGGACAGAAGAAATCTGCTCCACTGACCACTGTCCTCCCCCCACCTGACTCAGCCACATGCATAACGAACTAATAATTCAGTCATGCATATTCACCACACTCTCACTGCAGCCCACATGCTCACCCACCTGCTGCCAGAATAGGCACCCCCCCTCTCATTGCCAGAGTCGGTCAGGCATGTTTCTTCTCCCACTCACATAGTCCCACTCAGCTACATCCACACCCCGACTCTGTCTGCCTTTAACAATTATCTCCAGCTCTGGGAAGGAGCACTGCAGATTTGCACCCCAGCCTTCCCTCTAACTGCTTGTGCATTGCATCACAGAACATGCCCTGAGCTGGAATGAAATTTCGCCCTTTGCATATCTTAACTTATTTACACTTGCTGCCTATGCTGGTTGCCTAAGGGATGGGAAGGAGACAGGAGGCTATTAACAAGCTCTTTAACAGGATAAGAAATAGGATAGCTGCTTCTATCTGCACCATTATCTTTTGCTTGAGTGAAAATCAGGCAATGAACTCACTCGGGACTCAGTCCTGGCTATTTTTCTATGTCCACATAGTGCTATATGGCACACCAAGAACTGGGGCTCAGCTGCTGGCACATCATGCACTAGGCTCAAGTTTTACAAGGTGTGAGATGCAAAGTGGCTTTAGACACTCTTCAGAGCTCAAGAGAAGGTGATGCCCTTGTGGAGACAGAGCCTTTTACAATTCACGTCCATTCTTCCACATCATTATCCACAGGCCTTTGGATGCTCATGTCCTCTGCTCTCTCCACTGCCTTCCTCAAGTCAGTCACCAAGATCTTCCTTTCCCCTCCAAAAAGCCCTCTAGTTAAATGCACTAGTTAAAGCACAGGGACCTCCAGTCCTAAATGCCTGGCTGTTCAGATAAGGATGTCAACCAAGGTCTCCCTGGAAAGGCCCCCTAAATTTGGAACTGTCATATATACTAATATAGAAGAATTTATCTAAATCCCTTCTTCTGAAGTAACCTTATATCACAGAAAATACTTAGATCTTCTTTGAAGCCTGAGTCTGTTGTACCCAAGCAGAGTACCCTCACAGTGGGGTACAGTGCCAGCCCCAGCCTGGCTAAGGATAGATGTAACTGTACTGATAATTAAATACACGTGCCATCCCTACAGCAGTTGCTCCTCTAAGGTCACAGAAGTACTAAGTAGGATTTCTTCCCTAATCTAAGCGTGTGCATAAATGACACCAGTCAGTGGGACTAAATCAATATTTTCTCCCACAAGCTATTCCATTCTTCTCCACTGGTATGTAGCCCAGAACACTCAGGAATGTGAGGGGGGAAAAAAAAAGCTCCAACTTTTTTTTTCCTGGATGCTGGTTCATGACTGTCATGCTGAGGAACCAGAAATACATCCTTTCACTCATGCCAGCTCACTGAGTTCCCCTCTTCACTGCTAAAGCTATAGAGCCAAATTTTATCTCAGTTATGCAGGTAAACCCCCATGACTCCAGTTAGTTTTCCTCTGCTAACAGTTCTTCTGTGGCACTCAGTCTTCCTCATTTTGGACAGTCTGGTTTTACAGATTTATACCACGATAATTAAGGGTAGAGACTGAGTCTGTCTCCACTACAGCAGGTTTGCTGTAAAAGTGTACAGGGAATTGTACTTCATGGGGCAAATAGATTCTGTGTCCCTAAAAGATCCCACCTGAGACAGAAACTGTGCTTCCAATTCATCTGATTGCTACAGTTAAATGTTCATACCTCTCCATTACACACATCTTAATTAATCTGCTGATTGTTCTTATACTCTCCCATATTAGGATACCCTCTCCTAGAAAACATTAGCTTATTAACCCCAGTCACTCCTCCTAAAGTAGTCCCAGAACAGAACATTGCCTACTCACTAAATGCCAAGGTGTTCATAATGTTCAGATTTACCAAGAGGCATTGCAAAATCTCTCAGAAGTATTTGAGTAGAGGAATAACAACAGGCTCTTTCAGAAGCATCATTAAAACACACAAACCTTTCAATCCATTTAGCAAAGTGCCTGAAGGTTGCCTTTTCAGAGAGGGGAAACAGAAGTAAATACAGCATGCTGAAATTGAATACACTCAGTGCCACAGGCATCAACCCTCTTGCACATCATTTAAGATGCTGATGTTTTTTCCTGTTTCCTCTTTTTCTTCAATCTATACTCAGTACATTTCAGGCTCATATGAGGAGGCATCATAATAGCCCTGGAGATTTTTATTTATCCCTGAGAAAGGTATAAAGTTGGCAGCAGCCAGGGAAGTTCCCTCCACTGTCTGCTGAATGCCACCCAGAAAGGATCACTTACCTGCCAGGAGAAGGCAGTTCATAATTCATCCCTGCTCAAGTCCCTGCCCTTTCTGCTGCGGACGACTTATAGGAACTATCTGAGAAGGGGACTGGCTTAGGAGAAGGGTAATGTCAGCTCTGAATCCGACTGAGATACCTTGTTCATCTCACAAGTCCCAACACATTGCCGTTAGGAGGTAGGAATATTTAGTCAGTGCTGGTGGTGAGGTTTGAGGCTGTGCCACCCATTCCCCAGAGCCACAGGGTTTCTGATTCCAAAATCCTCTCTCAGAGCAGAGAATGCCTGTCCTGGAGTCCACAGAAGTGATACTTTCTACTGGACTTTCTCCAAGGAGAGACCAAGGGAGGATGCATCAAGTATCAGAAGATGCTTGGCAGTTGAACAAATTGCCAAATCTCTGTCAGCATTCTGACCCCAAACATGTCCCCTCTTCCAGTCTCCCACACTATGTAGCACATAGACAGAGCTCTCAGCTGGAGCCTGTGACTTCACCACGCCAGTGAGCTCCTAGAAATTTTGTACAAAAAGTGAGGAAAACCAGTAATTCTGGCATTGTTTAGTTCGTGTCAAGGCTCCCATATTTGGGACGACTCATGAGCTGCAGGGGTTAACACGTTTTAGTGAAGGTAGGACCACAAAAATACAGCCCCATAGACAAACACCCATGGCTGAAGCAAAGAGGGAGAGAAGGAGGAGAAAGAGAAAGACAGCCTGTGGAGGACTGGATTTTTTCCACTCTTTCGCTCGTTTGTTCTAACTGCTTGGCTGGTTGGTTTTAGTTCCACGCTGGGGACTGGCACTGATTTTCTTTCATTGTGTGACATGCATTTTTAAATGAGTATTAAAGGTGCTGAAAGCCTGGGGTAGGCTTCTTTTTTTTTTTTTTTCTTTTAGGAAACCTTGGTTTTAATTCAAACTGAAATAAAACAAATTGCTTCTCTGCTTGCTGACTGAGCCCCCAGATTTAAGCATCTACAAAGACATGTTTAGCCAGTTAGCCAGTGAGCAGACCCTCCTTGACCTCCTAAAAATGCTCCAGGAGGCCCACAGACAGAGGCGAGATCTGTGTTGCTGGGGCTGGTACTGCTGTCTCTCCAGGCTGCCCTCTGCTTCCTACTGCAAAGCCTTCCTTACAGATCCCTCTAGGTATGCCAAATTTTATCCTTCAGATTTAAATTTGCCATATCAGATGCTTATCCCAGGTTTGATATTGGAGGAAAACCAAAGGAAAAGTGGTCCATCCATTTCCAAAAATAGGCTAGAGTAAATAAGCTATTTTACCAATGTTCAGAAAAAAATAGTGACCTTTTTAAAAGGCTCCAGCAAATTCTCTGCTTTCAAGGGACTTGAATTTTGATTAGAAGGGAAAGAAAAAGTTCCTTTCATGTCACATGTTGATTTTTGCCATACTTGTGGAAACCTAGACAGGTCATAAGCTTTTGGAAAAACTGGAATTTACACTTGTTCAACAGAGACTTAATAAAGCTTTTTTTAAAAAAAAAACCAACAAGAAAAACACCATAACACCAACTTTTTGAAAATCCTCTCCTCACTGGGCCTTCTGTAGTCTAAGGGACTTTCTTTACACAAGCTCAAGGAAGGTCTACCTCTGGACTAGCGAAGCAAGAGAAGGAGAGGACTGCACCTCTTCGGTTTGCATTTCCTGCCTGCTCCCTGCACACAGGGATTACTGGAAGAGGAGGCTGGCTAATTCTAAATTAGTGGAAAGAGCTGGGAAGGTGACCTGGATACATTTACTTGGGAGAAGTATGGGTTTTAAATGCTGCATGGGAGAAGACCACTAGGAGGTGTGACGCCTGGAGCACTTGGGCAAAGAGTCTGGGACTTGCTGGGGCAAAGGGGAAGACAGACGGAACAAGGAGCCAGACTGTGAGATCAGTGGAAATGGATGAAAACAAGGGCCACAGAGTCCAGAAGTGGAAGCTGTATTCTTCTAGATTCAGGGTCTGGACCTCAGATGAGACATCTGTGAGGCAGATCCTAGCTTTGCTAGGTAAAAACTGTACTGGGACAAGGAGCCAGAAGGCCACAAGGAAAGTTGGAAGAGGCAGGACAGAAGAAGTCAGCAGTGGGAGAGGAAAGCAGAAAAGTTCATGGCTACTAAACCGTGCACTTTGGCAAACTCTAGGCTTATTCATTACACAAAGTCAAGCCCTGCAATGTGGGGAAATGTCAGCATTACAGTTGTTCAAGCAACCTGAATGCATCCCATTTTGCATAACCATTACAGATCAGTCCTCAATGACATAATCGGTGACAATTTTTCTTGCAGGACCTCTGTGTCATTCAGTGCACCAGATGGACTGAAGTGGGAATCAAACTCAGCTGTTTGGAAAGTGGGCAGTAAACAAGGGAGAGGTAGAGAATGGCTGGGATAAACAAGACAATCATATGGCTAAGACAACTGAGAGCTGTTCTGCAAGGCTGGATTTGTCCCTGCCTCTGCACAAGGATCGAGGAGAAGAGAGTATTTCAGTTGGAAGGGACCTGCAGTGATCCTCTAGTCCAACTGGCTGACCACTTCAGGGCTGACCAAAAGCTAAAGCATGTTACTGAGGGCATTGTCCAAATGATTCTTAAACACTGACAGGCTTGAGGCATTGAACACCTCTCTAGGAAGCCTGTCCCAATGTTTGACCACACTCTCAGTGAAGAAAAGCTTTGTAATGTCCAGTACAAATCTCCTCTGGCACAGCTTTGAACCATTCCCATGCATCCTATCACTGGATACCAGGGAAAAGAGATCGGTAAAATCTCTTAAACCAGATCCTTTGCAAGCAGTGACTGAATCTGTGTGCCCAATGTTCCACATGCTTCACAAAGGCTGGACAAATGTTGTGTCTCTGTTTTTGATCTTGTGGCAATTCCAAACAAAAATAAGTACTGTATGGAGAGCCCAATTTCGGCAAATAACTAAGCATAAAGTTTTGACTTTGTCAAAACAAAACATATAGTTCAGCCTGTCCTCTTTTGAATCTGAACATTTTTAAACATCTTTTTTCCAATAAAAAGAGACATATTGAAATTATAATCTAATTTGAATAAGAAATTAAATGTTTCATCTAAAATATATTGAAAGAAATAATTAAAATTAAAATATGGAAACAGTTTGGAGACTGTTTTGTTTTCCCCTCGGTTCAGGATCATTTCTGCAAAACAAACAATTAAACAGGGTACAAACAACCAACCCATATTACTTGCATGTCACCAAATCTCCATTTCTACATTTAAAAAAAGTCAATGGAAAATGGTTCTCAGTCCTACTTAAGATTTGTCCGGGGCAATTTGAGGAATTGCAGAGTTGAAGTCAAAGAGGAATTTGCTTTGAACACAGAAAGCCTTCTGTAATGATCAGTACTTTGAATAACGAGATTCTAGGTGTCTCAGATGGGCCATGAAAAATTAATAGACGTTTTTGACCTTAATCTTGCTGTACCTTGGTTTTCTGCCTATACAATGGATTTACATGAAGCAGCTTGTGTCCTCTCATCTCTCAGGCGTAGGGTGAAAACCCATGAACTTCATGATGTACTGCGATACTGCCTAACGTATGTCACAGATAGCACCTTGAGACGAAGAATCGTCTCTTCTCAGCAGCCTGTGAAAGCGGGCACAATACCAAGCTTAAGGCTACACATTAAACAAGGCAAAGAAAACAAAATACTGAATCACTGCTCAGTCAGGAAATGTCACCCATCCTGCGTACGGAAGCAGGCAGGGGTCCTGTCTTGAAAGATAGCATGCAGTCTTGAAACCTCTGCTCTGCAATGCATAGACACAAGAGTGCCAAATTATGATTGCAGCCTTAATTCTAGCATTTTCTTATGTCTGAAGTGCTCGCCTTCGCAGCCTAAATAATATTCTTCTGACACAGTTGTGTGCACGTAATATATGAAAGGCTCTTGGCTCAGGGGCCTTGGACTTCACAGAACATTGCAGCAGTCCCCCTGAGTTTTCCTCCACGGTTATTTTGCTTCCAGCTCATACCAGTTTTGCAGCACTGTATGAGAGCCTGTCTTTTTCTCTCTCCCTCCTTTACCACGTGCCCTTCCTCAGACCTGCTTTCTGACCTCCAGCCACCCACCCAGCCTGTGCTGACTTTCATTGCTGCATTATTAATTATTTGCTTGGGCAATCATGATCGTATGACTCCAAGCACAGAGAGAGGTCTCACTATGTTAGATATAAAGCAGTCAATACAATAGTTAGAGCTTCCCTAATTTCAGGGCAGAATTGCAAGAGTTTAAGTGCTGGTTTTCTGCATCCTTCCCAGATCTGGTTCATGCTACAGAGGTGCCTGCCTGCATCTCTTGCTCCTTTGCAGCTCTCCACCCAGTAACTGTACTGGTGGGAGGCAGAAGGAAAATCTTTGACTCATCGCACCTGTCTCCAGTTCCACCCTCAGTTCCCCTAGCGTTTTCACTGCTATCTAGCTGCTGTGGTCTTGTAGTCTTTACCTATATCTCTTTACCTCAACAGGAGGTGAACCATTCCCTACTTCTCACCTGAAGAAGACAAAATACTCTGGAAACTTATGCTGGGATAAAATCCCCTTCAGAGAATCTCTGGTATGGTTTTGTTCATCCTTCAAAATGTGCCCAAAGCCTTATGTAAAGACCATGCAGGCAACATGTTTGCATCAAATGAAACAGAGGCACCATTTACTTTTCAGGATCAAAAGGCTCCAGAGACACTGATACCTCTTCTGCATTTAGCCACCTTCAAACTTATACCAGGATGGAAAATGCACAGAATCATAGAATGGTTTGAGTTGGAAAGGATCTTTAAGGATCTTTTAAGGATCTTTAAGTCTAACCCCTGTGCTATGGGCAAGGGACACCTTTCACTAGATGAGGTTCCTCAAAGCCCCATCCAATCTGAACTTGAACGCTTCCAGTGATGGGCTATCCACAGTTTCTCTGGGCAACTTTTTCCAGTGTCTCACCACCAATGCTATTCAGGAAGAAAAGCTTTCCAAGCCTTTAGAGGTCCCTGAGGATCCCCATCAGGTCTCCTCAGCTTACAGTCACAAGTGACTTGCCTCTCACTTCCACCTACCCTTGTAGCCCCTTCTTCCTTTCCAGTAAGTTAATGCCCCACTGTCACCTGTGGCAATACAGACACCCTTATTACACATACTTCTTGGCACTGGTTGGGAATTGCCCAGCGACATAATTCTCGGCGGAAACTGAGACGATGATCTGTCAAGCCTGAAAATATTAGGGTGGGAGTAGGAGCTGATGTTTAAAAAAACCCTATGCAGAGGGAAAAATAATTTTGAAATTGACAAAAAGGAACTACTTTAAACAAAAAACAAATGAAAAAAAAGTTTAGTGCTTTTTTAATTTTGAATATTTTTTTCCTACTATGTTTCAGAAGTTGAAAAGATCAAAACAATACAAAAAGACCAACCCAACCCAAAACTCTCCCTGACACCAGGACACCAGTTAGCACAAGATTCCTCCTTTGCTGATGCCCCTTATCCTGTCCTGTTCTGTTGTAAATTACTGTCCTTCTCCTTTTTCTTATTCCCTTTCTCCCTTCCTCGCTCTCTCCTCTGGCTCTCCCTGGTGAACAGTGAGCTGCAAGAAGCATTCCTGGGCTAGAAATTAACATATTAATGAAGAAAGGGCCTTGAAGAAGGGTTGAGAGATGGGTAGAAAACACAGAGACGAGGCAGGCAGAACAAAATAACAAAGGGAAGATATAATGAAGAAGGGACACAGAGCCAAAGCGCAAAGGGAGAAAAAAAAATGCTTTTCTCAGGAAATCATGCTACTTCAAACACTTCATGGGAAGAAAAGATGAAAGAGAGGAAAGAAAAGGGGTGGGAAAAATTGGGTGGTTCTTCTGTTTTAAAGCAAGATTTAATATTTCTATAGAAAAGAACCACCTATTGAGGGAAGGATGAGAAAGATAGAGGATGATAGCAAGGGAAGGACACAGACACACAAAGGGGACATGACTGGTAACAAGAGCAATGGGTTCATCCCCGACTCTTTGCAAATCACCATAAGCATGGAAGCACAGATACGTCAGCACAACCTTAGGGCTTTGTCTATGAGTTATTGCCTCCCCTGCAACCCTTCTGTTCTCTCCTTCCACAATGTACTTCTGCAAGCCTGCCCCAAAATTACATTGAAAAAGGAGAAAATGACAATTAGAAAAGACTACTGTTGATCTGGCAAGCTCACAAGAGCCCTGCTCCCAACCCCTCTCAGTGCTCTCATAGGCAAACAGTGGGAAACCCATTAGGATCAGTGGGTTGAGGAGGAACTAAAAAAATTATTAGTTCAAACATCTAAGTACGTGTTCGATCATCTGTTCCTCTACTTGACTACCCACCATTTACATCCTTGGTTAGATCCACTGCAGAAGTCACAAAATTGTTAGTTCAAACATCTAAGTACGTGTTCAGTCTTCTGTTCCTCTACTTGTCTACTCACCACTTACATCCTTGGTTAGATGAACTGCCAAAGAACATATTCTGAATACTGCAGAATAATATATTCTAAATTTGCTCTTGCACCTGCTGGCCAGAACAAGCCCACCACTTCCATGTCTGCTAACAAGACAAGAGGGCAAAACAAGGATTCCTGGTCTGAAGAAGGAACATGAGGAAATGGAATCTTTAGTGGTGAAATAGACAGCAAACATTGCACAACCAACAGTTATAAGGACTTGACTAGGAAAACAAGCTTTTTGGCATAGGTCTACATCAGTAAAGGTGTGACCTGTTACCAGAGGGCCATTCCTCTGAAACAGACCTCCCTCAATTTATCACTGTCTTTCACAGTTCCACCAGCATGTGCCACCACAAAAGAACTTGTTCCACAGCTTCCTGGTGGTACCAAACTAGATCCTTGACACCTTAGTGGAGCAATGCTATACTGAGAACACCCACAACACCCTGAGAGCTTGTGGTGTTCTGCAGCACCATCCTGGAGACCTAATGGTTTAGTAAATAACCACAGGCACAACAGCGTTTGTCTCCTTGACCAGCTCCACATCTCCTTCTTTCTATAATGGTGAGGGGAGAAGGACTGAGGACCATTCCTCACTTAGCCATCTCCAAATGAGACCCCTAGGTGCTACCACACAGCTTTATTCTCTGAGGCTTAAAAAACCTGCCAGCATGAGCCTCTGTCACAAATGTGACAAATTTATACGGCTGCTTTCATTCATCTTCTCAGGCAAAAAGAGAAGTCTGTGGGAATTTGCTGGTGTGGAAGTCCCTGCTGCCCAGCTTCAGCAGAATGGCCACAGCCAAGGTCATAGCATCCATCCGCCTCTCCAGCTTTTGGCATTGCTGCTCTACCTGTGGCAACTAAAAAGGTAAGCTATGAACCACAGGGAGGAATAAAGGTCAGTGCCACCCACAGCCCTCCCACTTGGGGAACCGGCTGTGTGCTGAGCTTGGCAGCAGCCTGCATGCCCTTCACGGCAAGTGCTGTAAAATCAAGCCCAGTGATGCTTTTTATTTCCCCAAGCACTGCTCCTTCTGCTCTGCCTCCCCACGTTCTTTCACTGCCTTTCTGTCAGTGCCCTTCTCCAGGGACCTGCTTCCACACTGCCAACTGATGGCTGTGATGAAGGTTTCAGAGCTGCTGCAGCTGAGCACCAAGAGGCAGGATCCAGAAGTGGGTGGCAAAAAGGGAGGCAACCAGTAACAGTGAAAACCAGCCTGATCCACAATGGAAGGTGGTGAATGCCTCTCACCTGAGCAGCTCTCCCTTCCCCTGTGGCTAATCCTACCCGTGAATGGCTACATACCCTCTGTACTGACTTACATGGTACTTCCAGTGCCACCCACTGTTGGGAGTGCCATGCCCTTCTCATTTGGCTCCCTTGCTCTGCCAGACTTTCTTGTTAAGCAATTTCATGGAACTATAATAAACTATCACAAATCAATTTCACAGCGTTGCTAAGCTTGTGCCTTCATCAATTCAAACTTAAGCTTTCCATGAAAAATTGCTTGGAGAGAAAAATACAAATCAGTAAATTCAGTAAACTTCTCACTCTAGCCAGTCAAACGGGGGCCTTTTTCAGAACTAGCATCTTTCCACAGCCACCAGAGAAACTGTGACTTGACACCACCTCCAAGGTACTTGTGTCATCTGACCGGTAGTCTCACATTGGCAAAAAGCAAGACCTCCTCCTCCTCACAGCTACATTAAAACCAAGATAGATTTGCAAGCAGCGCTCCCCCAGTATCTCAACTACACGCCTGCAAGGAAAGAAAAGGGAAAGGAAAATGAGACAAGGGCAGCAGAACATGCAGAAGCCTGAAAGATTGGTCATGCTGCACCTCCCGGATCTGGGCAAGTCAAATATTGGAAAGCCCAGCATCCCATGCTCTTCCCCAGAACAGCTATTTGACACGAATACATACTAGGCATACTGAAGAGCAGCTGATAGATGTTCAGATTTATTTAGAGGCGCCAAGCATCTGTACTTTGCACCTCAAAGTCTTCACAGTCCCTTGGTGTCGCTGGAGAGCATTTTGTCATGGCTTAAGTACCATCTCTTCTAAGCTCTCACCATGCCACACGTCACCACTCAGATGCAGAAGGGCAGCATCAGCATCTTCGAGAGGGTGGAAAGCATTTCTTGCAGCAGTCTGTGTTTGAGGTACCTCATGTCACTTACAAGGCTTAATCTTCCAGCAACGCATTATTTTAAAGGGGAAGAAAGCAAAGAAAAACATCCTTTTGGGGGGACCATCTTTTATTTATGGCTCCTGCCAGAGTTTCACTGCAGTTGACCCTTTTGCTCCCCATCTAGTTCTGGTTATCACTTGTCTATGCCCAGCAGCAGGTACACACCAGCCTTGTTGGACATCTCCTTCTGCCCAGGGCTGAGTTTCCAGGGGAAATAAGCAGGCAATCAGTGTAGAATCTAGGTACATCTGCCCAAAACACGTCATGGCCTTGTGATGAAGGCGGCCCCGGAAAGCAGATATCATCTGCTAGTGAAGTCTGCATGCTGGAAAAGCTGCCAACCTCCTTCCTGAAACCACTTCTGGAACTGCTGGCTGCCTGCTTCACACAGGAACACAAGAGGCATGTGTGGCACTGCCACTAATCCCTTGTGCTTATTAAACAGCCCCAATGTCTTGGCGAAAATCCACCTCTAGCAATTTCATTCTGCCAGCTGCAATCCCTCACACAGCTCCAGTGAGGTGTGGTACTCATCCCTTCTTCATCCTATGTGCTGTTAAACCGTTACTCTATTTCACCCCAGAGATGGCTGAATTTTAGCAGTGAATTAAGCCATCCCTTTCTACTTTGTAAAGTGCTTTGGAATTGCAGATAAAAGATACTACAGACTGTCATAAATAAATGTAAGATGCTGACACTGCTACTGGAGGTAGCCATCTTGCTGAAAAATGGTTTCATTTGTGACACTAATAATACAGGGAAGAAGGCCGGGCAAGACACTGAAAACTCATTTCCATTTCGTTTTAATACAGTTTCAAAATGCAGAAAAAAAGTCAGTGTCGAGTCAGCATTTGTGCATTTTTAACCACTGTCAGGCCACAGAGATTCATGGATTTTTCAGTCCGGTGTGGCAGCTCTCTTCCACCCCGGCCACACCATATGGGTGAACTCTTCATCCAGTTACCTGCCATCTCACCAGATTCTTAACAAAGACCATCCCCGAGTTCACAAAATCTGTTTTTTCAAGCATTTCTCATGGTGCATTACTGCAGAGGGGAGGTCTAATCACCTTACCATCTTTACTCCATCAAGACAGGTGTGGAGACCTGTTCAGTGTGATATAGCAAGCTCGGAAATCTCTCCAAAGGGGTGGAAAAGAGCTTTCTTTGTAGGAAGAAGGCTGGCAGCATTCAATCTGATTGATCATTTCAAGGGCACTATGGTTAGATTTTAATATTCATTTTATATTAAGGTGCTTGCAGGCTTGAGTAGGGACATTTTTATTACTTAAATCAGGAAAGAATACGCTGCAGGAATGATAGAGCAGGTAGTGGATTGGACAAGCTGACAGGCAGGTAGTGGATTGGACAAGCTGACAGGCCTCTGCTGTTTCTATTTTCTTTGTTAGTATTTCACTTACATTTAAGCATTTTAAATACCACATTTCTAGAGTATCTTTCATTCAAATACTTTAAGAAATATAGTGCACAATGAATGTACAATACTCCCAAAAAAAATGATGCTAGGGTAACATACACCACCTTCAAATGTTTATATTCAATTCAAAGGCAATTTTTCTAACCTTAACAAAGCACAAATCCCTTGTCTAACACTGCAAACTGATTTTTGAACTTTGAAGTGATGCTAGCTTTGAGTTATTTGTCCACACCAACAGAAACCCCACTGCTGGATAATTATTTGAAAGCAGAACAAATGCATTCATTTCACACTCTCGTAACTCAAAATTGGATGAACAGGGTTTTTTGCTCCGAATTTTCCAAAATTTTCCTTTGGACTGAGAATGAAAAAAAAATAAATTGCAACATGAAACAAAATGTACTTTAAAAATTATAGCTACTTGAAAATAGGCCAGTGAAGAGGCCTGTGAGCTGCAGAGGGAGGTCTGCATTCTGCACAGGTAACAGGTCTTCAAAGCCATAGTTTGGTTTGGTCCCTTTTAGGCGAGTATTCAGCTGCCCCACAGATATGCAGATCCACATTTTCCCAAAATTGGGATGCAAGACTGGAGTACACCCTTAAAGCAATAATTCTGAGAGGAATTTCATCAGCGGCATGTAGTCAGGAGTGCTCTAAGCCTCAATTCAGCAAAGCACTCAACCGCGAGCTTAGCTTGAAACATGCACAACGATTTCTTAAACGAAGCATATACAGCAAAGACCACTGAACAGCAGGTGCCTCTGGAGGGGAAGAGACCAGCTGTTTAACAGGGCTCAGCTCCATCACACGAGGGTGTAGGACAGAAAGGGGAAAAGAATATCCCGTCGGAAGCTAAACTGCAGGAATGGTGTTAAGACTGCAGAACATAACAAAAAAAAATCTCGTCCCGGATGCACCAGGGTTAATGCCTCGACTCTCTGCCAAGAAAAGCCATCTGACATTTTACTTCTTTTTTTTTCCCCCTCCCTTTTATTCATGAATTTTTGTCAACGGTGAAGACTGTCACGGCCCCCCCACCCCCCAGGAGGGAGCCACTAGGCGGCGAGCTGGGCCGGTGTCTTGTCAAACCGCATCGTGAACCCAAATTGCATCAAAGAGAAGAGAAGAGAAAGCTGCTCCACAGTTGCACAGGGAGCCATAGCAACGCGGCAGTTCCTATTTTTAAAAACTTGAAAGATAGTAAGAACACTAAGTCTGAGGGGAGAAAAAAAAAAAAAAAAAAAAACCACGTGTCTATCGAAATTAAAAAAAAAAATGCACGTGTTCCTTACAGGCTCTAGTGATGAAACTGCATATGGCTAACCATTGATTTGCAGGTGTGCAAGTCAGAAAATATCCACAGCCTCAATGAGCCAGTCCCCAAAGGAAAGAGGCTATTTCTCACCTTCTCTCAGCTGACCTGCTAAAGCAGGTTTCCAAATTCCCTGGGGCACTTTAAAACCCACAGGACCCCAACTGCATTTTGTGATTGGAGTAAGATACTGCTGTAGCCAACACTAAACCATAGCCAGAGCTGGGTGTGCGGTTTCGCACTGCTTCCTTCAGCTCCACCACAGAGGAAGGATTTCGATTCGCTTTTCATGAAAAGCAGAGAGAGCCTGAATGCACAAGTTAAAGCATATTGTCACCAGCAAGTGAAGTTGCCACGGTATTAGCACTAATTGGACTTGGCTGCGGAGCAGGAGATGTCTCAGAGGGCTGGAAGCAGAACATGGACATTTTCCCATCTGGAAACTGATGGCGCATACCAAAATTCATTCCCAGCTGGTGGATTTTGGAGGCCTTTATGAAAGGGTCTGTCCTCTAATCAAAAGGTAACTCTTGCCAAAAACCCATCACTTCACTTGAACCCTCCCATCCTATTTTAATTGCAAAGAGGATGAAAAATCCAGCTGTCCACACAGAACAAGTGCCTCCTCTCCCCCTTAGACTAAGCCCGGCTCTGCAGGACCACAGCATCCTGTGGCACTCGCTGAGGAACATTTCTGCTGTCCCCCATCATATACTCCCTTTGAGAAGCCTGGGGTGTGAAGTATTCCACCAGCGTGCCGAGTCAGTTGGATGTTAGACCTTCCCCTGCAAGGCAGCCATGCCTCCCGCTGCCCGAGCGGCGCGGCTTAAGGGCTGGGCAAAGCAAGGAGGACAGGCAGGCACAGACCGTGCCCTTCCGCATCAGGCACCCCTAGCAGCCCACCAGTACAGGGGAGGTTTTGGGTTAAGAGCACCCCCCTCAGCATCCTCCTTCAGAGGACAGAGAAAAATGAATGAGAGGAAGCCAGCCCTGCTCCCGAGATGTAGTGGCACATGGATAAATGCTCCCCGCCACCCCACTGCTCACCTCCTGGGCAGGCGCTGTGACTAACCGGTAGCCCCAGGGTAACAAACCTGGCGCCTTTCACCAGCGCTGAACCACCACGACAGGGAGCAGCGCACACAAGACAAATGAAATGCAAGAGGAGACGCCAGGCCAGGAGGAAAAATAAAAGAAAGCGATGGCGGTGTGCAAGCAGCAGAGAGTGAGGTGATGTGTAACAGCGGACGTGGGGAGGCAGAGAGACCCCGACGGAGGCGGGAGGCGTGGGCCTGCCCCAGCCTCCAGCTGCTGCTGGAGCGGTGACAGGAGCAAGCAGATTTCAGCAGCAGGGATCTCTAATCCGTCAGCAGCGCTCACGCCACATGCTGCCAGCTAGCACCAGCCTGATGGCAGCCGGACACACCAACCAGCGGGAACGTAACAAGCTGCTAACAAGACACCGGCTTAAAGGCTCCGAAAGGTCAAAAGTTACATATGCGCCCTCACCCCACAAGTTTCTGAAAAGGGCAATTTCTGCATCCATGGGAACATGCCATTTATACCTTCTCTCCCCTCCTCCAGGGAGTTAAGAAGCAAGTCCCAGCACTGTGCCTCCCACCCATGGAGAAGGGCTTCCCAGCCAGCTGCCAAGCAGGTAGGTGCCACCCTAACAAAGCCAGTGAGACCTCAGTGCTGGCCAGTGCTCCTGTCTTAGCATGAGGTTAACTCGACAGTCCTATGCATGGAGAAAGGGCAACACAAACAGTCCTTTCTCCGTTCCTGCTCTCAGCTCCCTTGCTGCGCTGTGGGAAGGCGTGTGGCTCTCTCAGCTAGGAGACAACACAGAGTGGCTCCATGGCAGCACCTGCAAATTACATATGATGATCCCTGTGTCGGACCTGGCAGGCGATAGCTGCTGTGACTGGAGAGGATAGGGCAGGAGGGCAAGTTGGGAGAGGTCTGGGAAACAAGGAAGGGTACTGCCTGGGTATCGAAGGAGAGGTACTGATCTTGGCACTGACCTGGGGAAGGCAAGTCCAGAATGCTATGGGCATGGTGCTGCTCCTAGGTATCAGAGTGGCACAACACCCTGAAGGGGCACTGCACCTTTCTTAGGGATATATATAGCCCCTAGGGTGTTGAGTCTCCAGGGAAGCAATATATTTGTATGGTCCTATTTTAAGTACTTTCTCTGCCCACTGACTCACTGTTCCGCTGTTTAAGGCCCAGCAATTCCTAGCTTCCACTAGGGGAATATGGCCATGTGAGAACAGAGCTTGCCCTGGGTATTCCAGGGAAAATAGTTTCCAACCATTCATCAAGGGCTCTTTTGCATTTCTTAACTGGTTGGCATGGAAAGCGCCAGATGAAACTTAGTATTTCCCCCAGAGTGGAAGTATCATGTCCAAACAATGCACCAAGCTAGCTTGCCAGCTGTTTTTATATTTGAGGAATCTGAGGTGCAGAACTGAACCTACCTTTGTTTCCCTCTTAATGTATTTCTTTGCAAAGGCAGTATAATTCCACATTTGTATTTTCATTCCAAAGCAAATGCTTCACTGCACTTTTTATTAAAATGAAATCTGGTGTGTGCAGCCTGGTGTTAAATGAGAGACTATTAAAGCCAATCAGTGGAGAACTCATTAGTAACCCTACAACAACAAACTAGTAGTTATGGCCCAGCATTCACAAGCAGCCATGACAACCAGTAGGAAGAACCCAGGTCTCATTGAAGGCTATAATAAAAATGCAGCTTATGTAGACCAACGACTGTGAATATCCATACAAAACGGCTGAACTTCTATTCCTCAAATATGTGCCAGAAATCATATTCTTTTCTAATGACTCATCCCTGAATTCCACTCCCAAGAATGCTCCTGTCATTTAGTTATTTCTTCCCATTTCTAAAATATAATGAGAAGCACCAATCCCAAACTCAAGGAAATCTGTCCCATCAATTAAAATAACAAAATAAGCAGAAGGCTGCCTATAAACACATCCACTTCTGCCCACTCACTCCTCAGAAGCCACGGTGAAGGGAGAATAGATGAGCTTTGCAGAATGCCTAGAAGGTTTGCAACTCTCCTTGGAAGGGCCAAAAGGGAAGAGCTTCCATATCTGAGCATCTGTCCAGAGGAAAATCCTGTTAGAAACTCCTTCCCAACCTTTGTAATCTTCCTATCCAATAGAAGAGAGCAGAGACCACAGTGGTTTGCTGGATGCCCAGAAGTCTGGCCACTGAGGTTACTATAAACTTGGTAAGCTGGAATATTCAAACCAGGTTTCTTTCTGGGACAATGAAGGAATAAATGAGCAGGTATTTATAACAAATAAGATAAAGAATTAAAGAGTGTAATTGAACTGGAAAACAGCATTTGGATATTTGGACTCCAAATGATCACCTAAGCCTATTATCAGCATAAAATGAGATAAATCCCTCACTAGAGGAGAAATTCCTCAAGAATCATTCAAAAAGAAAACCAACAATTCTTGTAGAAGAAATATTTCTCAAAGTATCGTTTCCCTACTAGTTAGTGGCGTTATCTCACCAGTGGGCTCATTTCTAGGACAAAATCTGCAGTGTTCAGTGGTCGTGATCATACTTCTACAGTTCCAGTCTAACACAAAGGAGAAACAGTTTCAAGACAGACAAGAAACAGTTGCTATGAGACCATTATTAATATAAGAAGATGCAGACCAAACACCTACATTGTCAAGAAATGGCATTTAGATAAAAGTCCACCTTGTTTCTTTTTGTACTTGCAGCCATACTTCAAACAAAACTTTGTTTGCACAAGCTCTTGCAAAAATGAACAAGTGTTAACGTAAGAGGGGGGAGAGACATGGAGAAACTGAGCTTTCTTTCTAAATCTGAGCAATATGCAATTCATTTCCTCCTTACTCCATTATACACCGAGATCGACCACCAACTGAGACCATGTTGAGCAAGACCATTTGATTTTAGCTGCATTCAGAATTACTGCACTTTCAGAAAGGGAAAAAAAAAGAGCAAGAAATGGTCAGAGTTCAAAGGCAGATCTTGAGAAGTGACTAAATCACAGTCTTAGTATATAATGTGCCCCAGCTGAACTAAATTACACATTTTTTTAGTTGGATGTGTCACTCTCCAAAGAATAAACCAGGAAAATTCCTTTATCGCACTGCCTCCCAGCTATGGACTTGAAGAAAATTGGACCACTTTGGATTAGCTTCAAGAGTTTCTGAAACACCAGCTACATGGTGATGTATTATCTGAGGTCACATACACTTTGCAGTCTCCCCAGACATCAAGCCCACGTACATATATTTCTCTATTCTGCGTAGGCATGTGGAGGGGGAACTGTAAGTTGCAGATGGCTGAATATAGTATTGCCGGGTCCAGGGCAAGACTAAAATTAGTTTTCCAGAACCTTCAGTCCAGTCCAAAGTGAGGCAGACCGTGTCCCAGACATACAGGTATTGGTGCTGCCTGGCCTGTGCAATGCACAAGGGCTGTGGGACCTTAGTAGGTGGAAAGGGTTAGGGAGGGTATGAAGCAGCCAGGTCTGCAGAATCTGTAATATCCCAGATAGACAAAGCATTCCAGGAGAGATTTAAAGACCTGAGATAGACAAAATATATTAGGAGAGGTTTAAAGCTTAGCACCTAGTAAATTCCAGCAAGTTCAACAGGATTTGAAGGTATGAACACAGATTACAGTCATTAATCTCTGTGAGGTTTTGGCTCAGTGAGGTGAACTCATATCTTCATGTCTGCTTCTTTCCACATCTTGTCCATCTCCTCACCCTTTCCTCCTGCCCAGACTCCAGGCTGTGAGGCTGAGCTTGAAGCTATCACACTTCTATTGAATCTTTGGATTTGTAAAAGCAATGGCTTATTTTGGATACCACTAGCTTTTTTACATCTAAAGGTGCCTGAAGGTAATTTCACATAAATAGAAAACTACGTGCCAAAGTCACTGAAATCAAACTTTTTAACCATCTCACTCAGAAGTACAGAGAGGGTGGAAAAATTTGCGGGGGGCGGAAGAATCACATTGGCAGAGCACAGGTCAGCACCGCGCGAGGCAAAGCGAATATCTGCACTGTGGTCACGGATGCAACTGCATTATTAACTGTAATTATTTCTGAGCTAGCTCAGGTGCCTGCAGCAATCTAGGTAGTGGCAGAACGGAGCTTGGCATGGACTAATTGACTCGGCTTCTCAGCGAGACTGATGTTGGTATCCAAACTAAGCTGGGTGTATCTACATGTATCTGCAATCATTCCTGTGCACGCTGTACCCAAAGCAGGCAAGGGAGGAGGAACAGCATGATTTGGGCCATGAAGGCGAGAAGAAAGCTAATATTTTCAAATGTGACAAGAACTGCTTTCACGTGGGGTGCCCAGGCTTCAGGGCATATCTACACAGCACAACAGTACTGTCATACCCAGAGACTCAAGAGTCTCTGAGCTGGTGACTTCTATACAATGCAAAGAAGCACTACGCAGAGAGATTATGTTGGGTCCTCACAGCAGCATACCTATATGGGTATGATGTTATGCATAGGCTAATACAGTGTCAACAGAACTAATTAGCAGAAGGTCTCTGCAGAACACTGCATCAAATAGCAGGGGACAACATTTTGTTTTCTAGATAACTGTTGAAAAGGGACAATACAGCTCCCCCCAAAATCCCTATTAATTTGGAAAGGTAGAACCGCCGCCTGCCTTGATGGTACTTCTGATAACTGTATATATTAAATATATTTTCCCTGCTTAATCATTACAGGGGTGACTCAAAAGAGGAGCAGAAAACACTCCTTACCCCTAAGCCTAGCTGTGAAGGAAACTGATAAAAGCTCTGGGCACCTTTAGTAGTTCCAAGTCTTGAAGACAGCCAATAGCAGACAGCATTATGGATAATATAATGGGTCAAATAACAGACTTTTCTTTCAGTCCCCAACTTTCAGGCAAAGCAAAATCTGCTTTCTTGTTCACCGATCCCTCTCTCTGCCTAAGACAGTTGACAGTGAGGAGTCAGAGCACGCAAACCAACCCATCACATTTACACTGTTCCATGATTCATCATGACAAATGGACAAAGATGCTGAGCTCTGTGCGGCCACCTCTGCTGATGGCTACTCTTTGGATTCCCCTTGTCCTACCACAAAGAGACCAACCTGCCCAAGGATTCTGTATGTAAAACATTGGAGAATGACAGCTGAGCAGGTCAGGGGGCATCAGGCTAATTGCAGATCCCAAGTCTAATTATCTGGGTTGCTTGGTAACATACTAAAAATCCATCTAGGACAAAAAGGAAGATCTGGTGATAACAGTGCTGTTCCGGAGGTTGTTCCTCCACAGGCTTCCTCTATGACCTTAAAGAGGCATCTTAGCACTGTTTCTTAAGAAAATCTGAATCTTGATCAAAAGATGATGTTTATTCAAGTAAGTTTTCCCTGGTTTTAATTGTCCTTTTCCATCTAAAAAAAAATTACTGTTCTGATGGATGTGCCTAGGCTCTCTGCACAATGTGCACAAGAGAGAATGGGACCCAAAACACACAGCAGACAATGGCCAACAGGGTGCCAATGAGCAGGGTGATAGTACAAATCCACCTCTTCGAGGTAAACTGGATTCTAAAGCAGGAGCTGAGCAGAGTTGTTGACTCTTTTTGCTGCTCTGCTTTTCCACATCTCTCTGCACTTCCTTCTCTCCTGTAATTCAGGACTAATGGACAGCAGAAGGACAGTTGGTCCTCAGACAACAGATGCCATGAAACTATTCCAGGTGGGTTACACAACCATCACCTATAAAGGACACCTGTTCACATACTGCTGGTCCCTGGAACAGAACCTGATGCCTTCTAGATTTCAATACAAACATGCCCACTGCTTGCAGAGTTACAGACCCATTCATGCAAAGACGCTCTAAGAAGTTCAGCGCTGTTATAAAAGCAAAATTTTGTGCATCGAGGGGCGCACTCAGATTTTTGAACTGTGCCTTCATTGTTCCTTTTGCTCATGCTGTCTTCCCCCCTGTGTTGTTGGACGCTTTCTAAGGGGGTGACAGTATTATCACCAATGATGCACAGCAACACGAGTCCCACCATCAGCATGCCTCCCCTTGCCCACATTCTGGCCAGCCCCACCCACTACCCCAAAGCACCACGTGCCCTGGCAGAATTATTCTGGTCTCAGTGGTTCTCTCTGACCCCTTTTTTGTAAGGATGGCCTAGCCTCTTCCCTTACCTGTTGAGCATGTTGGACTGGTAAATCCTTTTCTCCTGGGTGTTGTAACAGCTGCTCTTGGGCTCGGGGATGAAGCTGTGTTCAGACAGCATATCAGAAGCAGCCGTGGTGATTATGGCTATTCCATCCCTCACTCTGGCAGGAAGACCGTAGTCCCATTCATCATATGAGACAGAGATGAGCCCGGTGGGGAACTCGGATGGCACTGTGTCTGTATCCCCTGCCACCAGGCTGGGCACGATCCACGTGTAACCATAGCCTGTCAGACCCACAGAGTTGGCCACCTCAAAAATGTAGGTGGCCTCTTCCTTTGTGCAGTAGAGGAGGATAACAGGGCTTTGGAGCTTCTTGAGCTGGTTCTGGATCTTTGAGTCCCCATCGTCCAGGGACATGTCCAACAGGAGGACCTCCTCCAGTTCCCAACCCACAAAGCTGTGCTCAATGGTACTGCGGATCTTGTTCACAAAGTCCTGGTAACCAGGGAAGTAAGTAGTGACAATGGAGAAGATGTACCAGTCATATTCTTCCATGATGTTGAGCATGACAGAAGCTTGCTGTTCTATTGATGGGCCAAACTGGAAGAACATGGATGACTCATCCTAGAATAGGAAGTCAAAGAGAAGAAGAGAGAAAAAAAGAAAACAAGAATAGGTCAAAGGAAATAAACAGCATTCCTAGTCAACCCATTGAGCATGGAGGGGGAGGCACACACTTCACGTCTTGGCCAGAGCTTAAGGATTTTTAAGTTTTAAAAATTTAAAATTTAAGTGAAGCAAGTAGGAAGGAAGTAAAAGCCTTTCTACGGTCAGATGTCCTTACTTTATTTTTAAAGGCAGGCTGTTGAAATTACTTTAAGGTTTCAAATGTTAGGCATGATTCTAACAGACAGGGAACAAGTAGTACAAAAGTGAGGACAGAAAAAGACAATATGTACAAAATATGCCATGGCATCAGAAATTAAGAGCTTTAATCCCAGGATTATCAGAACATTACATGTAGTATAAACAGGATACACAGCAGCTTTGATATTGATTTAGTTTATGACAGTCACTCTAGTTTGAGCATCCAGGCTGAAATACATCCAGACTGAAATTAGAGTAGGCAAAACCATTGGACACACATAGCTCTGAGAACCTCCACTGCAAGCTCCTCTCAAAGCAAGCAGTAGCACAAAGTGCTACAACTGTGAAGGCTCAGTCTCAGAACAACATAAAACAGACAATAATGGAAAAAAATTCTAAACTATTGTGGGTTTTGTTTATACCGTGTTTTAGAGAAATGTCAGCTCAATATTTCTCTTGGTATTGCTTTCATATCCTTCTACCATATCAAGTTCATCTTTGCAAGAATCAGAAGTTGTATCATTTTTTAGCCTCCAAGACTCCAAGGGAGTTTTGTACAGATCTCAGCTCTCCCATGGCATAGTGTCAGCCTTTTTCATCCCAGGATTTCACAAGATACCAGGCTTTCAATTTGTGACAGATCCAGTAAAATCCAAATTCCTGCTTTTGCCCAATTCATGATGGAAGGGAATGGAAAAAGCGTTTGCCAATATGCTCTCGTATGGATTGATCTTCTGTCTTTTAAGATCAACTGCAAACTCCCACTGACTTCTGTAGAGTAGGATTAGATCACAGGCAAACAAAAAAAAAAAAAAAAAAAGAAAAGAAAAAGGCAGAATTAAATTATATCTCTCTGCAGAGATTCCCATTACAATAAGAAAGTTCTCCAAATCCAATCACCACTTTAGGAATCAGACAGCAGCCCCACCCTCTTTCAGTAAGCCAGAAGAGCTAAACCAGAGATATAAAAGGAGGTAGGCAGGAGGTTTAGGCTTGGGAAAACTCATTGTGCAAATGTCTTAAGACATCACCTCAAGATATTCACATTTAGAACAGCTCTCTACCAACTCACTCTCCTACAGAGAGCTCACTCTCCTACAGCCTGGCAGGTAGAGCTGTTTTTCAGCAGGGATGCCAGTTAATCAGCCATCCATCGATCCATCTGTCCATCCCTTCTTCAGTCATTCAGTTTTGATTACCTATAACCATTTTCTCCATTGGCATAATATGCCATAGCTCAGCAACTCTGGAAAAAAAAAAATCCTGATCCTGCATCCAGCCTTAAGCTGCTGTTTCTCTTTCCTGAACTCCCTGTGGGTCACATCCTATATGAAAGAGTCCTTGCTCGCAGATCCTCATGCCTCTCCTGTGAGGTTTGGTGATTAAAGTCTGTTCACTTCCTCCACACAGCTCACCACCCACTTGTGAAAGTACTCTTAGGGCTGTCTCTTTGCTCACTGGAAAAATAAACGTACACAAAAAGAAAAAGGAAAAGAAGGCAGCAACAAATTGGAGACAAGTTAAAAAAACAGGAGCAGCAACTGAGCCTCTCAATCTGTGGAAAACAGCTCATACTTTCTGTCACTGGAATACACCTCCTTTTCCCAGAACTCTGCTCAGGAAAAGAACTTACTCTTCCAATAAAAACATACTTTTTATCTTTGAAGCTTTTGGAGAAAATCAGGAAAACCAGAGGAAAGATTAAACTATTGTCACAGCATCTGCCAGAGTTTGAAGAAAACCTGAACAAACATCTCCAGCACCCTTCATTGCGCTGTGCCTCTGAAAGACACTTGTAGCAAACTGAATGGTAGAGGGCAAAAACTCTGCCTTACTGTAACATGAAAAGGCAAGACAGCTACACTGATGACTAGTATTTATTTTTATATTAAATTCAACAAAAGCTTTTCTATACTTCTGCATAAGAACCTCTGAATTGACCGCGAATTTCCACGGTTTCTAGCAGACAGTCTAAGATCCAGAGGACCTGGCTATTGAATTACAGGAGCACTTGACGCACAGCGGTCTGAAAATATACTGGGTGCTCTCCTCAGTGACAAATAGGGGATGGGAGATGGTAAATCCACTAGTATTTCAAGGCTGTGCACACACACACACACAGGAGCCAGTAGGTGTGACAGTGTGGGACATACTGCCTTCCCTGCAATTCTAAACAGGGTCAGATGCTCCAGGTAAAGTGCCTACTGACAGTTCGTTCCACACGAGTGCACAGCCCAACTGTTGAAGGGAATTCAGCCTCAAAGACTGGAGGAGAAAATTCAGAGCTCCTCACTAACCACAGTGTATCAGAACATCAAAAATCAATGCACCAAATAGATAGCTTTATCGCAATCCAGCTAAACAATTCCTTTCCACCGATAAATGTAAGCAGCCCTCCTTAAATCAAACAGCACAGACCACTTGGCTGTGCATGTAATAATTGCTCTTGAGAAACTGCCTGCATTTTTATTACAGAAGCAGCGAGAAGAGGAAACTTCTATTCAAAATGAGAGCATTAAGGAAGTGCAAGCCAGTCCAGCTTTTGGCTTGCCCAGATATCTCTTGGCACTCATCACCCCAATACTTGGGCTAGCCAAATGTTCTTCATTCCCTAACAAACTCAGTAATCAGAAAAGAGAGGGGCAAGCAAGGAAGGATCGACAACACTGTAGAAGAAAGTGTCCCTCTCATAATAAATCAGGAGAATTGCTGATAGAGCTGGATAGGAATCTCAGTGAGTGCCTTTTGGGTGACAAGAAGCAAAGTAAGAAAAATGCCTGAGAACCATAATTTCCTTCCTGGCCTTATTTCTGACCACACCTGATGGAAAATCAGGGGAAAAGAGAGGTAGCTGAACTGATAGAGAACCACAGGGCTATCAGACAGAGCAGGAATTTGACCTCACTGTGGTTACAGGGAAAGCTTTCAAATTAGGATATATATCTAAGGGATTTTTATCATTTTTACACACATATATCCCATAGAATCATTATTGCTTTATTACAGTCTAAAACCAAAAAGGAATATTTTACCCCTCCAGACATTAAAGGTTTTTACCGAACATTACGAGCTCCTATTTCCCTCCTGCAGAAACTTAATACTCTCCACCTCCCTCCTTTTTCACCTTGGAACAGCCAAAACATGGTTCAACATTGCCACTGGGAGACAGGTTTAAGTTTGGGATAGGTGGAGTTTGAAGCAGAAGTCGTCCCTTATACTGCACGTCATCCAGGTGAAACAATCCCCTAGCTACAAGACAAAGCTTGTCTTTCTCCTACAGCCCTTTCACCTGCAAGCTCAGGCTTTCCATAGCTAACTGCTGCAAAATGCTGCAGGGTGTCCCTCACCCACTGTGAAAGAGTAAAGGCTCCATTATAGGATCTCAATGCCTCCAGAGATCCTAGTACTCCCCCACTGCCACCCTGCAAGGTCAGGGATCCATAGTTTGCAGAGCTGAGCTGGAGGTGGAGCCGATCAATTGACACAGCACCACTCCCCAGCTGACAGATGGCTTCCCACAGAAAATCTGCTCCGAGTTTACCGCTGCTGGGACAAGTATTACCTCCTCCTCCTGCACGTTTAAACCCTCAGATAAGGAGGCTGGATTGCATGCGGTGAAGGCACAAAAGCACTCACTGTGAAGCCTCCTCTCAGAAACTGGTGACTGGCAAGTTCCTAGGTGGATGGAAGAGGGTTTACAGAGGTGGCACAAGGTTTAGAGAGCAACTGAGAATTCTTGAAACCCCTGTCTAAATTGCCCAGTGCCTTCTGTCCTTCAGGCGCAGGCCCATACAGATATTACACAAAGGCCAGGTCTGACCCACACCTCACTGGAGATGCTGGCCCTTGGCAATGCTGCAGGTGACTCTAGGAGGAGCCCTCCTGCAGCTGCACCATTTGAAACCAATCACTGCCATTTAACAAACCATTTACCTCAGATGTGGCAGGAGAGGTCCCTAGGGTGCTTTTCTCACAAGTTCCTTCCTAACAGCCTCTCTGGATTCCCCAGGCAAGCAAAAGCAATTACTGCTTACAAACAACATCTTACTATCCAGAGCAAAACTGCTTCTCAGCATGGGGCAGACTAGAGAGCATCCCTAAAGCAGACGAATGCAAGATCCCCCAAAATGGTTGCAGTGGGCCGGACATCTTGAGGAACTAAGCCTTCCACTGAGCCGTAGTGTAACTGCGGACCTGGGGGGTGAGGAGATCAGCATGTTACGTTTCCTCCGTGCAGCCTCTAGGAATGTAATCTGGTTGTGTGCACCATGCTCTGATGGCTGGACTGGATTTTTGCCACTGGTGGCAAGCTCCTTTAGCTCCAGTCCACGGGCCAGACCCCACAAGTTAAGAACAAGGAATTTGAGTGAGGAGCGAGTCAAGAACATGTGTTTGCTTTTCGGATTTGGAGAAATAAACCATATTTTTGCAAAATGCCCTGGGCTGTTATCTCTGCACAGGTGCAGGAGAAATGCAATTTGTGCTGCTCTGGGAGTAGCTCCTTTTTATTAGGTTTTTGATTCTATGATTCTATGATTTTTGGGAACATCAGTATGTCTAACCCCATTTGCTACTTCATTAAGCTTCTCCTGCAGCCCTAACTTAACAACTGGGGTCTGCCCTTCCTTTCCCATTTACAATGGGGATCCTGTAAGAGCCTAATGACTCAGGCCACTATCACTTTCCAAAGAGCTCTTCTCATTTTCCTGATTTAGAAGAAAAGCTGTTAGTGTGTCTTTAGCACAGTCTTAATGTGCAAAATGCCTCTATGACCTGTAGACAAATTGCATTGTTTAGACTTCAACCCTGCCTACCACACATTTTGTAGGGGCAAAAAGGAGTGAGCAAGCGCCTAATAACTTCTGGGAAAACACAGACCTTAATTTCCCTACCTATGTGTTTCTTTTCTTCAAAACTGAGACACCACTGTGTACCTATTCGTCACAGTCCTGGTGGGATACCTGATTCACTGTGAGTTTTATTGTTCGTGATGGAAAATGCCACAACAGTTCAAAGTCTTATAATTAAATTTTCTGTATTTCTGAGTCCCGTTTGTTATAACAAATCTGACAGGAAATCAGGATCTTTGTTGCTTAAGTGTTCATTTACTCCTGTTTATTCTTACCGCAAATGCATCACTGCCTCAGGCTAGCCTGCAGTCAGGATCTTCTGCCTGTTCGTTTTTTCTGCCCACATTTAAATTTTTTAATTTAGTTTTCAGCGACTCAATACAACAAAACTGTGTTTTTAATATTACGTACTGCATCATCCTGTGCGATTCCTTTCCTTGAGTGCTTGCAGTAGGGATTATGAGAACACGGTGACACTACAGCCCTAGCACAATGCCCTCATGGTGGGATTGGCATCTAGAACAGCATCTCTACGTCTCTCACACACATACACGCTCACATTTCCACAAATACACATATTCACAAAAAAACCTACTGAAATTAAGGCTGCAGCACATTCGACTGTGTCATTTCTTAATGACTCTCTGCCTAGTTAATACTATTCAGTAGGATTTCAAAACTTTCCTGTCTGGCTGGAACAAGTTCCCTGGGCTATTACTGATTTTGGCTTGCACAGCAGATGGAGCAGATGACCTCCTGCAATCCTTTCCCAGTGCTCTGATTCACTGATGAGTGGATCGTTCTTGGTGAAAATCCTCCGAGCTGCCCTGGGAACGTGCCATCAGTGGCAAGTTCAAATCCGTTAGACGCAGAAACGTGGTTTACATAACGGTATCATTTATCAGCTCCCTCCCTTGTTCTCATAATAACTACTGAACACACCAGCCTTATTTGACAGAAGGATGCATAGCTCAGAGATGACGGTTACAGAAAAGTGATTACAGAAATTGGTGGATGAGTGAAAGGGAGGGACCCAGTTCCATGTCCCAGTGATGGAAAGGCAGGCAGGATACAGTGTGATAAATCTAGACTTGCTGGTGTAGCTCAGTTTTGTTACCCTGGTAAGCCATAACAAATGTACCAAGACTGACATGTATAAGGACATTATACACATAAGTATCATCATATACACAGAACCCAGCCATGGTTTGGACATCATTCTCTCTGTAGCAGTGGAAACAGATCTGCTGCAGAGCCCTAGCCCAGGGGCAACTGTGTAAGTGCTCCAGCACCAAGGAGCTCCTGAGAGTTGCAATAAAAAGGTCTCTGATTAAAGATGACTCAGGGGCTGAAAACAGCTAAGTGATTTCCACATTCCACTTAAGGGTCTACAGAAATCATTAGTTCATTTTGCAACAGAGGAAACACAAGATAGCCTAGATTCTTGATCCTGGGATTGTTTCACTCCATACCACGTGCAGTTAATAAAAAATATGAAAGAGTCAAACATACCAGGGCCATTGTCTGATGTATACAATTCAGAGAAAAACCTCTAAAGTTGTTTGGCCGGGGAGAAAGTGCACCATTTGTGAATTTTATACACAATCACTGGTCAAAATAGGCTAGTATATGATGGTATGCCATACCAGCTTCTCAGAACATCATATATAGATTCCAGCAGTTTTCCACAGAGGGGAAATGGCAGTTAGCAAGCTGCCAGGATAAAGAGTTTTCACACCAGGCTTGATGCATTTCCATTTTCACCTCCATATGTGTGTGTTTTCTTGTTTGATGAGCTTACATGGATGGATTAAACCACTAGTCACTCTGCACGGATTCCCCCCACCAGGTGCCATGTTATACCATGCTGGCAATCTGGACAGCCCAGACCTAGCTCCCTTGTCCCAGATCAGATGAGCCCACTAGATTGACTTAATACACTGGCATTGACAGCCCAACACAGTCAGAGGAAAGTCAGAGTGCCCCCTTACTCATCCATCCAATTACATCATGGTGTTTGCCTGGGGCTTCTTTTGTGGGCTGTCTTACTCTCCAGACTAAGGACTGAATTTTGACTGTAAGTTGAATAGGATGTCATTGGTATAGTCATATTAATCAATAGCAGCCATAAAACTATCCAGCACTCTTAAAAAAGTCCAGTCACAGTATTTGGCAAGATGTCATTGAATAAATTTCTCAAATAAACTATCCAGGGTGAAATACTATTTCTTTTATCATTTCTAAATTAACTGCTCTTCCATTTCATCAAGTATGCCTTTGGTCTCTTATTATGAGCAAGCCTTATTATAAGCCGAACCTCCAAAGGTTCACAGAGTCTATTTAGATAAGCTCTGGAAGTTCATCATTGCACCCAATGCCCTCTGAGCCTCTCAGGAGCTGAAGATCTCTTCACTGTGGCCCAGCTGTGGACAGGTCAGAGCGTGTCTCTGAGGCTTTCCATTCCCCTTCTGTCTCATGAAGTAGCGATACCCCATTTCTCTCAAATTCTGCATTGCTATTTTAAGCATTAACCTTTGCTAGGCCAGGCTGTTAGTTGCTCTGCGTCCCAACACCTGCAATCCTGATGACACCAAGGTCTACTCAGCCTTTTTGGACAGAGGGAAGTTAGCTGTACCTACACTCTGAGCTGGACAGACCACAGGTGAAGCAAAGTGGTCAATTTAAGGTAACATTGTGCCAGGACTTAATCTTTTCTTAAGAGGCAGGCCTTATTAACCAGTTTGGATCCTTTTCAATGCACTGATATAATTTATACACCCTTTGGATCAGAATTGTCTTGCCTCAGAGTGTGAGTGAGCAGCTGAAGGCAAAGCCTGTGTAGATGGCTGTGCCCTCCGCTTTCCTTAACGCAAGGAGCAGTAAAAGGCTTCAGCCTCATCCATTCTGCCCAGCAGTAAATAGTGAATCTCATGCTCCAAAGAAAAAAATTTTAAAAAAAAACCCAAAACAACAAAAAAAACCCAACAAATACCAACACTTAAAATTTGAGGGCTCTCTAGCAAAGGGATAAAATTAAGATCTGAAATCAGGCTAGATTACACAGATTTCAGATTTCCCACTGCCCCATACCTGGCTGCCTCTTCCCTAAAAGGGTCACAACTGATGCTTGGTGTCCAGGAAAAAAAAAAAAAAAAGGAAAAAAGAGAAGGAAAAGGTCCGGCCCCCACCACTCTGGTCCCACTTCATCAGCAAAGTTTCCTTGGCAACCAGGCACACGTAATGGAGCCGTGGCCATAAGCTCCTTAGAGCTGGTGCTGGGGGTCCCGCATCGCTCCCTGCAGTGCTGCATAGGGGGGGCGGTGGTGTCGGGGCTGCAATGGCTGGGGTTGGGCATCACAACCCTCACCCCAAAGAGGTACTCATCCCCCGGCTGCCTGCTGGGACTGCAGAGATGCTCGGGAAGAGTACAGGGGCTGAAGGAGCACCCTGCCTGGACCTCTTGTTCCAGGTAAATACGGGCAGCCAAGGAGTCAAGTCATGATTTCCTCTCGTCCTGTCCGCCTAGGCCTCCTTCTCCAGGGCCGGTCCTGATTGCCTCTGTGCTCCTCGGTGCTGTTTTGCTCTGTGGTGTGAGAGGAAGGTGTGGCGAGTATGTGCTGCTGTCTTTGCTGCTGTCTTTGCTTCCCTGTGTTCACGCGCCACTCTGACCTGGGGATTCAGTCTCAGTGATTTATTCGGTTAGCCCAGGTCACTGGCTTCCTGCCCTGAGGCGGCCCCGAAACTCAGAAAGAAGTGATCCCAGCTTCTCTCCTCCTGAGCCTGGGAGTAAGCATTCAGCCATTTCATACTCACAGCTTTCTGAGACCGTGAGGTTCCATGCTACCCGTCACTGCACCCTCCAAATCACATCCTACCACTTTGGGAAGGAGGTGCCGCTTGCTCAGAGTACACCTCCTCCCTGCCCTCAGCTCTCCCAAACCTGACTCACCCCAGCTCACCCAACCTGTGTTTTACAGCATGGGCTGGGACAGGAGCAATGTCAAACCCTCGCTGTGCACCAGGCAAGAAGGCAGCTCTGTGTGGTGCGTTTTAAGAGGAATTTTACCACCTTCCTTATACTGCCACAATAGTATAAAAGAGCCTGGGCATAAAATGAAGAGGCAGTACCCTGGTCCACTTTTGTTTGGGCACACTGCTGGCAAGCAGCTGCCTCATTAGCACATAACGTGTATGTCTGCACAAGGCAATGGGAGGCACAGAAATTGTAAGCTGTCCCCAGGACATCCATGCATTAGCACTGTGTGGGAACTCCAGCTCAGGTCCAGTAGAGCTGCCATGTCAGGAGAGAGGAGCGTGAACTAGTTCAAATCCTGGCCTGCACTGCCATGGTGACACTCCATCTGGTTTCAGATCTAGTTGGGGACTCTCTGAGCCTAAGGAGAAGAACCAGAGGTGGATTCCTGAACCATTGGACCTGGACTCTGGTTTCAGCCCCTGCTTTGGAAAGCGACTGTATCACTGTGTTACAAGAGTCCTTGGCTGGAACAAGCAATAAGGATTTCAATATGCAGCCTCATTTGACATGCTTGAAGGCCTCATCGCCATCAGAGCTGGCTTTGGCCACAGCTAGTTACCTCTTGTGCTCCAGGATGGATGAAAGTGTGGCAGCACCTACCTTCTCTCTACCCAGCTCCCCTTCCTAATCAACCAGTGAGCAGTGCCTCTGTCAGGAAGCTGCTGTCATGCCTGTCTTGCTCATCTAATTGATTCACAAAGTTTTAAACGACTATTGATTCTCCTCTTCCCTGCTGTGGTGACTTTGAGACCAATAAAGCACATGGAGTTATTTACACAGATATTAGAAAGGAAAGAAGCTCCCTCCTCGAATGTTCTTCTTGATCTCCCATCTATTAAGCCTCAGAAACTCAACAGGAGGTTTCCTATAGCTTTACAGACAAAGCCACTCACAAATGTATGAAGACCCCTGCACGTACACATGCCCATCCAAACATTTGCAGGATGTTCTGCCAAATTCACACCTGCTGAATTATTGCTTTCTATAATTTGTATTGGGATCATAGCTCTTTAGTTCCTTTTCTTTACCCTGATGATTAACAGCCATTTGCCATACCCCTTGCTGCTATGAGACTGAGGCAGAAATTATGTCAAACCTCCTATTCAAGGAAAAGCCATTTCTGAACTCAAATGAACTGGAAGTTGTTCTTGGTAAAAGACTGGACCATTGCAGAAGTAGAGCTTGCAGTCTTCCCCACAGTTCCTGAAACACTCCACATTCATGGTTGCTACAGTGACTGGTGCTGTAAGGACATTTATCTCCGTGATCCAGGCACACTCCTCAAGGTTCGATGAAGAGGATTTGGGAGAGGGAATCAGTCCATCTGACTTTGCAACAAGGGTGCTATGAGTTTCACTTCTGTACTTATTTTTGCTTGGGCGATGAAAGTCAATGAGCCCATTTCTAGTCAGCTTAACTTCGTACTGGAGTACACATAATTGAATTCACTGTTTTTTCTATACTTACCTGCACATTAATAGAAGGTGCCATCTATATATTCAATATGCCCTTGACATAACTTAAAAGCAGCAGCACAATAAATAAGATGCTCTTTTTGTACTAGAATTCAAATTTTTCTATCTATATTGAGCTTTGTACTTTTTTAAACAAAACCCAAAGCTGGGACTGAACTGCCATATCTTTTTCAAGATCACACGCACAAATGAGGCACTGAGATTTCTGTCGAGGATCGGCACAGGAGAGAAAGGGATTGACGGAGCAGTAAAAGAATTTGCCTCTGCTGGCCGTTAATAATAAAGAGTAACAAAGGCATCTGAGAGAATAAAAGCCAGGGTGAGGCGTGTAAGGTATAGAAATAGCTCTTTGACTGACTCAAAGGCAAAGCCGATGCATCTTGTTTCCTGCATCTCCCGTTGTCTGTCCTCTTTCTTAACCACACACTCGGGCACGATGGGGGAGTGGGAAGTAGATGGAAGCATCAGCAGGAGCTACAGCAAGCCGGGGAGAAACAAGCTATTCAGTCCAAACGTTGCCTGGCCAGGGCCCATGACAAAAGACGAACAAATAAGAATATGAGAGGAGAAAGAAAAAGCCATATCCAGGACTGCACCTCCTGCAAGGGAAAAGCCGTTACCTGGGATGCTTTGTCTTTCCCTTCCGCTTTGCATCACTCTGTCTTATCATTTCTTGTCCCCCTGTACGCAGCTGCCTCCAGGTTTGTCAGTGCATGCAAGTGTGTGTGTGTGTGTGTATATATATATACATACACACACGTATGTACACACAAACATGCAGGATGGCTCTAGATAGGCAAATTGCCACATCTCCAACATGCCGGTTCCACTCCAACTCAGGCTGGCAGCACCTGAGGTGGATTAGCATCTGACGATGATCCCTGTGAAATGAGGTGATGGTGCAGTTCAGCCTTACTGAAGATTAGTATCTACATCACCACACATGTGTTCAGAGCTAATTAAGCCTCTGGTTAGTGCTCTCAGAGAAAAGCCAAGGATTACACAGGCTGCTTCACTACACAGCCCTGGCCACAGCCCAGAGGAAGAGAGTTTGCATGCCTTCAAATTCTGGGTGAAAGCATTGCAGACATGGTTTTAACAGACTTTATTCTTCCTGACAAAGTACAGTCCTTCAGGACTCATCTTTCATGCAGACACGTAGTCATCTAATTAATATACACCAAGATGATCTGGGTTCAAAAAACCAAACCAAAACTGTCTTTCCTTTAGGCAGGTCAGAGGAAGCAATACATGTGGGAAGGGAATAGCCACATAAAGGTTTATTTCAGGGTGCAGCTAAGCAATTCTGGAAGCTGAGACAAAGTCATGGCTCTGGTCATCTAGCTTCAGGATACATTTTTTTGCTAGTAGGAAGAAGTGCCTTTTCTCCTTTTCATGCAAAACCTCTGAATATCTCCTGCCTGAGAAATACTGAGCTGAAAAACCTTTCCTTCAAGTTTGGTGGCTAGTGCAAGAAGCTCGACCTTTTCATTATCTCAATGGATGCAGGATGTGTACATTCCTACACTACGCATCCATCTGCACTGCGTAGGAGCCTGCAGCAGTCACTGTGCACACTTTATCTCAGAGGATGTTCTCCTCTTCTCTGTGCTAAGAGTAGAAGAAACAGAGTTTACGAACTATGTACTTTCATCATCTTGGCATCAGTGCTCTTCAAGACTTGCAGAGTGGGCATGCTTGGTGAATGAAGCCCTCTGTGTGGGACATATCAACCCATTGCTCTACAGCTCATTTGGTGTCCAGCTGCTCTCATTATGTTACCCAGTAATTTCTAGGGGCTGACAGTACATCTCTTTCTCCTTTCACTCATTAGGCTAATCCCAGTAACTTCAAAGTCACACCCTTCTCTCTAGGTGGAACTGAAAATGTGGATTCAAAAGTAGGCTATGGACACAACCTCTCTATTCATCAATGGGAAAACACGGCCTTTCAGATATCCCTCACTGGCCTTCATTCCCATGGAAACTCTCTTTATAATGTAGCTCTAGGATATCCAAAGAAGGATAAGTATGCAATATTTTTACATATTTGCATGTTTTAAAATTTATATCCTGCATCCATAGATAAAGGTCTGCAGATCCTTAATCCTCTTTTTTACAGGGAGCTTTCCGAGGGCCATGAGTTCCCCTTCAGCTGTCTGCTGTGAAGGACTTTGTACAGCCCATTGATATTTCCCTTATTTCATTGCTATGCAACAAGCAAATTGTTGGGTCCCCAGAAGATTTTCACTTCACTCTATGAGCACCAGCATGTCTGTTTCAGCAAAGATTAATCATACAAGCCCTCCCGGCCTTGGACTCAGCCTTTCTCAGGGCTCCTCTAAACAGGGCAGTTTATTTCCTTACACAAGGTCAATTGTGCATCTTGGACTTCAATGAAGGAAGCCCTCAGTCCTCTGGGCACACTGACAGCAACATTTTAACAGTGTACAGAGATGCTACCCAACAGTTTACAGTCTAAACTAAAGATGAACAGCAGTTCAGATGGAAGCAGCTGAAGGACTTTAAGCAGGTTAGTCATAATCCCTCCTGCTGGGATGTGAACAGTAGACATTAACTGGTCCCATTCCTGGTGACTCTTGGTAAGGGATTTTTCAGGACTGTAAGTGGGCAACATCTTCCATCCTACAGCTTGCACCAACCCACCTCCTCAGAGTTTACTAGCGTCTTGCAGTCTGTATGGACTCATAAGGGAGATTACTGCCTCCTGAAGTGACAAGGGTTTTTGCTACAGCTTCTAAGTTTTCCCTGAAGTGCTGCCCCACAGGTATTGAACGGGCTAGGTATTACAACCAAAAAGATTTTCATTTAGCACATTTTTCTCCTCAGCTGAGGAGAAGTATGAATGGAGAGGAAGTACGAGAGATGAGATCTCTTTGCTGACCCATATCTGCATAGGCGTGGTTTAAGGATATCTTATGATTGCTTCAACTTCCCAGCAACCACCTCCTCATATCTCCAGGCCTCTCAAAACCATGCCTGGATTGTGTAATGGCACAGCCCCATGTCAGAGACGCCTGAGCTAACCTGGACAACTTAGTAAGTCCACAGGCATACCACCACCTTGCAGAAGTATTAGCTTGGATCCCTGAAGCTGAAGAGTGGTTTCAGTACAGTCCCTGAGCTAAATTTGTGATGGCACAATTGTACCACCCCTGGAACTAGCCTGCTGGTGCTACCTAAAGGTCTACAAACTGTGCCATGCAGCTATGACCTCCCCAAGACTTGCTCCCTTCCTGCAATACCTGGGCACCCCAGTATTGCAGGGCGCTTCCCACCACAGCTGCCATAGAGACTTACCCTTGCTGCCTGCTTCTCAGGCTCCCTTTGCCCTCACTGCCTCAGCAGAGGTTGCTCTCCATTCCAGGGAACCCAGGGAACATCTGAAGCCTTTTCTCCCAGGGACACCTTGGACTCTTCTCCTGCACCCCCCAGCCCCACCGGGTCTGTGCACATCAGCTCCCCTCCGACCTGCTGGGCCTGGGGTGGCCTTGACTGGCCGGGACTAGGGCAGCAGGAGGTGAGGCCAAAAGGACAGCAGACGGTGGGTTCACGTCCACATAACACGCGCATCCCGATTAAGACTCCAGCTTTGTCTCCATGGCAACGTGCAGAGCCACAGCAGCATGGTCCCTTCCCGCCCAGCGATGATGTGGCGGCCACGCTCTGCGCCGCTAAATCCTCCTGCCGCTCCCGGCCGCTGCCAGGTCCTGCTGCCAGTGACCCCTACGCGCTTCCCAAAGCCTGGCAGATTAGGGTTCGCAGATTTCCCGCCTGTGATGTGCCATCCAGAAGCAGGCAAATACGGATGCACCGACTAATAGCAATAACAGAAAAACACCACCCCTCGCAGCCGAGCCATAAACCCCTTAGAACAGCATTACGTGGAGAAACACGCTTTCTCTCCTGAAAGCTGGCAATGATAATCAACGGAGTACAGTTCAGGGAATGAAAAAAAGATATTTTTTCCTCTGCACAGGTAGCTCCTTAGCACATGGCCAAGGAGCCAGCATTCCCCTGGATCTACTGCCAAACACTGTTTGCAACCAAAAGCCAGATAACTCCACCTTTTGGGACAGGCTGTCCCACACAGCCCACCTTCCCATAGGGCTGTACTAATACTCCTTCCAAACAAGGATAAGCCCAGGCTGTTCCTCTGCTCTACTCAGCAGAGGTGAAACACAAGAGGACAGCCAAGACACCAGGTCTGGGAGCTCTCACCTTTCCCAGCACCTCTCCAGGGAGGAGGGAGAAGCATGTTAGGCATGGCAAGATGTTTCTTCAGGCTTTCTGCAGCCAGAAAAGCTACTTGCCGGCTTCAAGCTGAATCACGGGCAGGGCTGAAGTGCTCATGATTTCTTGGCCATTCCTACTACATGTCTTAAGGGTTGTCTGCTGAGGAGCGATTGGGAAAATTAATCCAAATTAACTAAAGTTGTGAGTTTAGCATGAATTCATTAAATCACATTAGCCTTGAATGGACACAGTTCTTCCAAATTAAAGCAACCCTCAGAAGAAAATTGAACTAAACTGAATTAAGGTCCTTTTAATTCTGAAGAACAGAGTGCCTACATGGGGTTTGATGTAATTAAGGAACAGCAGTCTGGAAGGGATGTCCCAGCCCCGGTCTCCAAGACAGCCTCTCCGTATCTGTCTTTTCAGGAACCTATCATGCTCTCACTGAAGAAGGGTTAGGTTTCTTGCTTGCCCTGTGCAGTTTGGAAGCTGGGGCAGAACCTTGCTGTACCAGTGACTTTCTGCTGAAGCCCATTCCTGGCCAGTTCATGCCTAGTTGCTAGAAGAGCAACTTTACCTTGAAGAGCTCTCCTGCTGACAGGTATTTTCCCCTCTCTCTTGTTTTAATCGAGGGTAGCCTTTTATGTTCTCTCAGCCTGCATTTTTCAGTTGAGATAAGCTACACTGTCTTAGTCTCCCCTTGTAAAATGTGTTCTCCCATCTCTCTACTAACCAGATACTGTTCTGACTCCTTTTTGCTTTAATTGGGATAACTGGAATTTTACACAGAATTGTACCCAGAGGAAATTACAGTAGAGCCTTTTACAATGATACTGATACTTCCCTGCCTTGGCAGGGAATATCCTGCCTGGCACCTAGTAACATAATTGCCTTTTATGCTGATGTCTCATATCAAAGGCTCAGTCATCACATCAGTAAATAATACTCCCACTTTTTCTCTTTTTCATTTGCTCCCAACTGATGATCCCATTGTTTTTAGGATCAATTAGTAGGAGTAACAAAGAATCTTCCCATACAGGCCAGCAGACTGCAAAGTCACCCAGACCAGCTAGAAGAAATAGAAATATGTTAGTGCTGCACTCTCTAAACAATTTCTGCTGCTCAGGTCCTTCAGATCTAGCGGGGGTCCTCCAAACCGGGTCCTATAGACCTGCCTATCTGCATGTCCCTGTACTTCACAGCGGTACATTTCACCCTGTTTCCATATCATAGTCCTCAAGACTGTCCAGTTCTTCCTTCTTGTTCCCTATTCCACTCTGCATTGTTCACGCTGCTCCCAAGTGTGCACAAATGTCCTCGTGAACATGACCTCTCACACTCCAACATCATAAACCAGAGCCAGGTATCTGGAAACATTTGAAATCCCGTGGTTTAGAAAGTTTCAGATTAGCCACAATACACATCGTCTCAGTTCTGATGTGGGAGGTGGAAGCGAGGGAGACAGGTTAGAAATGGATAACTAATGGAAGCGAGACAATCAGGGCTCCCATTCAGACAAGCACGACCCATTGCAGGACATGAGCACATTTACAGCGCGTACCACAAATACATCCAGATAAAAAAAAAAAAAAAAGAAAACAGCCTTCATACAATATATATCCAAGCTGGGGACTATATTACTACAGGAAATCATTGTACTGAGGAGCAGAAAGAGGCAAAGAGGTAAATTATTAGGTTCTGATTCAACACGCCATTATTGCCATTCAAGATGCCATTTACCAAGGACCAGGTTACTTTGCTGTAAAATTAGACCTTTGTCCTGGTAATTTAGGCCCTTTTAAAATACTCATTCATGTTTTTTATGCAAAATTGCTTAGACCTGGCTTGTCTGTGTTTGTTTGCCGTCAATGCTCCTGTATAGGAGTTTTACCTGCATATTCATGTATGGAAATGTGCAAAAACTTGCAGAAGTGTACATCTTCTGTGTTCGTATGCAAGCATTCAAGCCAGAAGTGCTTGTGTGCTCATTCAACAAGGGAATAGAAACAATACCAAATAGATCTCTCTGACCAACCATAATTAAGTAATGCAGCCTGTATCAATCCAGAGAGTAAATATTTTCCAAGAAGTTCACTTGAATAAATTCAAATAAATTTGAGGAAATTATGATCTCCACAATTGATATTCCATGAGAAGAAAAAGAAGCTAAATTCACTGAATAAATTATGTGTTGTGAATTAGTCCCCCAGCTCTAGCAATTACTATGGCTGGATTATTAAAATGGATGGATAATTTAGCATCAACAGTACTATTTTTTGTTCTGGGTACTCAGACAATAATACTTAGGTTTTCTATAGCACTGCTCAAAATAAATGACAGTGTCTCCTTTTTTTTTTTTTTTTTTCCTTACAGAGGAAAAAACTAAAGTAGAGAAACAACCTCCCTGGTGTCAGCATGTACCAAACTTCCTGGTATGTACCAGCTCGGCAGACTGGAGTAAATAAAACCCAGGTCCCTGAACAGACAGCTTGATCCTCCCTCCAACAAACCGCAGCACAAGAACTAGTCAGGACGTGATCCTGCATGCACATCCCTTGTCCCGCTGTACGGGAGGATGGCTACATTCAGGATGCAGGAAGAGCAGGGATCCTATTAGCCTAAAGCAACAGGCAACAGTTATTGTTTGAAAGTGTCTCACCACATTTAATGGGCTAGTGAGCACTAGATTTGCCCTTTTAGAACAGGTCCTTTGGGAAAATCCATTATTAATTGTGCTCTCTTCTGTAGTGTCACCAAACTATGATGTTCAGCAAACCATACTCCAGTCTGAGGGGTAAATTAGTTATTTGGAGAGCTAGAAATAAGACTGAAATCAGCCCATTATCGCAGTATAATTCAGGAAGTAATCTGCAATATCTTTGCACAGCTCCCTATTGATCCCTACAAAATCCCTCCTTCAGCCCAACATGCACAACTGCTACCCTGTTGCAGGAAGGCAAAGGGAGGAGGAGGAGGTCTGAGCTGCCCACTACCTCCCAGGGAAGCTTTGCTGGAGCAGGGATAAGGGACTGGCACAGACCAGGGGAAATGGGAGGGCAGCTGCAGGGCAGCCTTGCCTCGTGCTGTACCTGGGATGGCAACTAAGAGAATTTTGTGCTGTAAAAATCATCAGTTTGGCACCATGCACCAGCCTCAGAGCTATTCTGGTTAAAAGAAACAAGGCAAGTTCCTGATAATTTCTCTAAAAAGAAAATCCTGAGCCCCCACGGCCCTGAAGTAAAGCCATGGGTTAGTGCTTGTCCGTTCCTCCCTTCCCCAGGTGCTGTGCTGCTGCCACACGCGAGATTAACAAGGAGGTTATATTTAAACTTCCAAGAGGAGCTGCTGTGCGATTATGGGTCTATTTAAAATCCTCCGGGCAGCTGCAGTACATAATAACAAGTCAGCGGGAGGGAGCGAGAGAGGGGAAGGAGGAGAGGGAAAGGAGGGGGTTCAGGAACGTCACGGATTGTCTCTGAAAAATTGATTGCCAGAAGATGGCAGGGAATGCAGTCAAGTTAAAGATGCCCCCGGCAGGAGTGAAAGGGAGAGGGGAGATGTACGAGAGAGGTGTCAGCACCAGAGGAGCGTGATGACGGCAGGAGGATTGGAGAGGCCAGTGTGGAAAGCTGCCAGACCTGAAGCCTCACTGCCTCGAGCAAGGACGTCATTCCCTTAAACCCACTCTGCTCTCTCCCGAGGGCTCTGTCACACGCCACTGGGTGCCTGTCCAGGCTTCCTCAGATCACAGGCGTTTGAATGAGTAAATAGCTATTATTAGACTGTCCTCTCCAGCCTACCCACACACACCCCCCTCACCCTTAGGCCAGCACAAAACTACCCCCAAGAAAACACCACCCCAGGACTTTGCCCAGTCCTAAGCTTTGATATATCCCTTGGGAAGCTCTTCCCCTGTCTAAATTGCAACTAAAGAAGAAGGGTTTCCTCACGAGACAAGAGCAGGGTCCCAGCTCTTCCTGCCTCACCATAAATCACATTTTCTGGGGTTTTTTTCCACAATCCTCTCACCAGCTGCCTCCACCATCCTCTGTCAGCAGGGAAGGGACAAGATGGGCTGAGGCCCCCTAGGTGCTCACCGAGAAACGTTCTCAGCTCGCTGTGGCATCAGAGCTCAGTGACATCAGGTCTGGCGAGGTCCCACCGGCAACCCAGGGGCAGGTGAGGGGGCAGCAGTGGTGGCTGGGCAGGTGGAGGAGAGCTGGGTCCCAGCACTGCAGGAGGCTGTGCTGGAGGTACCAGCTCCGACTGAGCTGAGGACAGGGGCCCTCAGCGCTCCTCATCACCAAAAGATGAAGGCTGATTCATTCTTCATGGCAGGAATGAGACCTTTCAGCCACAGGTGTGTTTCAGGTAAGTCCCACCCCATCACAGAGGCTCTCATCTAATGATTTCCTGTTGGTGGTATCATAGCATCCTGCTTGCCTGCCCTCTCCTAGTCAAATTTCCATGTCCTTTCAAAGACTTGCTGCAATCCAGCCAAGATGACTGCATTTCAGTGCTGACTGCAGCCTTTGCAATGCAGTCTATAAAACACTCTGGGAGCTTTCCAGAGGAAAGATGCTCGAGAAGCATCAGTCATAGCAGTCCACACACCTTCTCTGATACTGTCCTTTGTGACCCTTCCCTACTCCTCTCTTCTTTCTTCCCCATCCTCTGGTCCCTACATAACCATTTTCAGTACTGGAGAGTGGTGCTACCAGGCAGGGAAAGAGTGTCTCTCCAGAAAGATTTGCCTCAATTTCCATCAGCAACAGAGAAGAGGGGAAAAAAATGTCTAAATTAAGCTGCTTGATTACTGAAATTAATCTTGTCACTTAGCATCCCTGTTCCACAGAACGGGGCCTTTGATTAGCCTCCTTGTTTCAGAATATTACAAGCAGACGTTTATTAAGCAGAAGGCAGTTCCTCCGCAGGGGGAGAGGGACAGCTGATTCCCAAAGGAAGGCTGCTCTCGGGATAAGAGATGGCCCCAGCTTTGCTCTCATCCCTGGCAAGCAAAGGGGTGCTGCTCTGACAACATAGCCAGGGCCCCCCAAGGATTCTCCAAGATTCTCCCCCCAACATATGACTAAGGCCCATCCTGTTGTTACTGTCAAAGCCTTGGTATTTATAAGGCTGACAGCTCTTGCAGCAAGTTATCGCTTATTATTACTGTCATCCTGACAGCCCTCAAAGGTTGTGCGATGCCATGTCCCCACTGCCTGGGTCTCTCCAAGCGCTAAGGCACAGCTGGATGGGGAGCACTCCCAAAGGCAACCAGTGGACCAGAAGAAGATCTGCATGTGGGACCTTCAGCACTTGCACTTCCCTCCCCGCTTCCTCTCCAGCTCCGCACAGCATCACAAACCGCACAGCTGTGACTTTGCATGTCCATGCTGTCACAGGCAGCTATGTGCTTTTCCACTCCATAGGGCACACCCTCAGAAACCAGTGCCTCACCATAGGCGTGGACTGCACTCACTGACCTGATGTGGTATGCCATACTTGCTGGGATGGACAAAAGGAGAGCTCGGAGAGGGCAGTAGGATGCCCTAGGCATGCTCTCACAGCACCCAGGGAATTTCAGAGTCCACTTTCCCCTAGAAGGTGCCATCCAGGGGCTCCAGAGCCCAAAACTGGAGCTGTTGGTACAGAACTGGTATGAGAGTGTGTAGAAGGTTGCCTCCTATGGCTTCTTCTGCCTCTGGTCCCCCCAGCCAAAGGGTGCCTGGGCATGGTTACTAGCACATGGATACATTCACCAGCATCCCAGGCAAACCACTGGCAAATTTTAAGTATGCTAAACTGATTGCTGGGTTTTGAGCTACACTGGTCAAAGTTAGCCAGCACCGAAAGGTTGTAAAATCCAAGATTGACCTTTACACTATCTTCCTTTTCCTTTCCGGCATGTTTCCGGTACTGCACGCCTAGTACTCCCCATATTGCTACTAAAACAACTGTATTTCAGTGTCTGTGTGCTACTGCATCACAGTGACAGTGCTCTGTCCTGCAGGAGAAATACAGATGGGAGGGAACATGAGGGTGAGGCCTGTGTGAGCTTTAAGTACAAATTTGGCAGTTTCCTAACCACTTTCATCAGAGGGCCTCAAACTACTTTCCAAACACCAATTAAATAAGTTTCACAGTAGCCCAAATCTTCCAAGTACTTGCTTGCACTCATAGGTGAAGTCAAACTTGCACAGCCCATGGGGAGGTATCGTCATCTCTGTTCTGCGGATGGGGAAATTGAGGCATGGGGAACCCAAGAGATTCAGAGAAGGTCATGCAGATGAGCCATAGAAGAAGAAAGCTACTCTTTCTTGCTTTGGGTCTTCTGTAGCCCTCTGCATCCCCATCTCTTTGCAATACAACCATTCAGCTTCCAGATTGCATTCAACAGCCCACATATAAGAGAAGATCAAACATCCTAGAGCTGATCAAACTTACTTGATTATCCAAAACTATTCTGAGGGGCGCAGATGGAGGCAGGGACACAGGTGTCTAACAAGCTCTAATTTTAGTTGATTCAGGCTTGCTCGTCCTTTCCTCCCCCAGGGTGGCGCACAGGGCATACAGGCTGAATGAGAAACCATGCTCTGATGAGGCATCTACAGGTTTGGTGCGGTTTTGTTTGTGGGTTTGCTGTTTCTTGGGTACCAGGGCTGCGTGAAGCATTGAAATTCCACCCTGAGCAGCAATGAGCGGCAGAACCTGGTTTCCATAGCACTGCCATGGAAACCGCGCTCCACGAATCTGTGCCTCCGGGCCCCTCAGCGGCTGAAACATCTCTCTGCTCCTCCCCAGCACCCACCTCCACACTGCAAGCCCCCAGAACTCCTTGTAGGTCTCGGATGATTAAAGGGTGCGGTACGTAGGAAAAGCAGGGCCCTGTTTGGCTCCTCCCTGCATCATAATGTGTTAAAGTGTCCTTTGAAGAAAAATACTAATAGCATACTTCCTTCCCCCCCTTCCATACATAAAAGTAGAAAAATCTACAGTTAAAATTCCTCAACTTGAAATTGCACAAGTAAAATTTTGCCTGGTAATATATTAAGGTGCAAACCCAATAGTCTCATGCAATGGGTTCTTTTATCTTCCTTTGTCTGCCTGGAACACCACCTTCCAAAAGTGAAGAATTTAATTAACTGTTGGGACGTAGAACAGGCTCTCTTTAATCTTCTCTTCTGGTTTTGTTTTTTTCTTTTCTTCCCATCCCATGGCTCACACTAAAAACTCTTATGGCAAGGGCTCCATAAAATGGTGGGAGAAGTCAGACAAGGGGTGTACGCAAGATCTGTATTATTTCCTCCATGCATCCGCTGACTGCTTGGGGAAGAGCACTCTACAACACACGTGGACCTGGCATTTTAACACCTCAAAAAGATACAGCCTATGAGCATTAGCAAGCCACCTCCACTGGCTGGGAGGCCACAGGTCCACCCAGCAGCTTGATAGGTCAGATCATTACAGTCTTGGTCACCACGAGGAGTTTGAGTTGCAGTGCTTAGACCCTCTGTCCCAGGAATGGGACAGCAAAATGCAGGTCTAAATTTCAGAGGGACAGCACCAGAGAAGCAAGTGGGAATTGAGACCTAACCAACGGGGAGCAAGAAGCAAAAGCTGTTTCTTGTGGCCCTCCACCATGGGTCTTGAAGGAAGAACCATATCCAGAGTGAAAGAGAAATATAGTCTCTTTGTTTTACCAGCATCCTGGTCTCTGGTACAATTATGGAAAAGGATGTTGTGTCACCAGGATAGGCCAGAAAATTTTGTTCCAAGTGGGTTAGAAATCACCCACAGCCCATGATACAGAGCTGCTTTATGTACTGTCAAAAATGGCAGCTCTCATCTGACATGTATGGAGCAAAGCGAGCCCCTGGATGGGAGAGAGACCAGTTCTAACTGGCTTAGGTCAGAGTCCATCAAGGGCACAAATCCTCATATCTTCCTTTCCAAAGCAAGTGTCAGAATAACAGCAATCAACAAATATCAACATAATACCAAATTTTGCATTTTTATAACCTGTCCACTGCCTACTCAAACTAGCACAGTGCATTACTCCCTGAGGTGACCTGTACTGTCACATGAACCAGCTCTTCTCCACATGCGGACCAGTGTTGAGTCTATCAGTCACATCGTGACCAGGGTCACATCTCTCTCACCTGCTGTGGCTGTAACTCATCTGAAACCTTGCTGAGCAAATGACTGATGCGTTGCATTCCCTTTCGGAGCGCGAGAAGATTACCTGTCTCCCATCGTGTGCGTACACCTGACCTGACAGTCTCCTACAGCAACAAAGTGTTTTCCTGTGTTGCCAGGCCCACCTCTAGCTTTCCTTCTCCAGCGTGTATAGACATAATATTATTTAATGAAGAAAGGAAGCTTCTCAGACCCCAAATGCTTTGAGATTTTTGTTTTGCCCTGCTTGTTCCTTCATATAGCTAACTACAAATCACAAGTGACTCTGACCCCAGCATTGGACGCCAGTTTTCTGTTGAACAAAAAGCCTGCAGGAGGCAACCCTCACTCTGCTGATGCCATGCTGTGATTTAAAAGAGCCTAACACAGATGAAACTATAGCCTCCATCCTTTTCACTCTGTTCTTTATTATTTTAATGAGGTTTTCGACCCATCTGTTAAATCATGGATGAAGAAAACTAGCAGTTACATGTCAAAATCCATGCAAACTACTTAAAATTCATGCCTACTAAACCGGCCTATAGTCAGATATTACTAAGTCAGGTGTACCGTGCCTGGAAAAACAAATTTGGTATGCATGATCACCTACTTAGCTGGAGTGTCTTCTAATAAGGTTAACTCGAGAAAGTGAGAATAATAGCTCAGGACAAGCACATACTGAAATGTTTTATTTTTGTGGTGGGTTTTTTTTCCAGGCAGCAAGAAAAGATCAGTGGCTACTTTCCTGTAAGGGGTCAGTTTTCCTTATACCACTAACTTTCACTTGACATGGCCTACATTTTTGGTATATGTGTGAAAAGCTTTGACAGCCTCTTCAACATCGCTGCTCTTCTGAGCTCAGGATAAAACCTCTTTGGCCCCTCTCAAGTTCCTTTTAAATCCCTAAATTACCTTCATATAATCTTCAGTCTCTCATCTCGTATTCACTGGACATCTTTGCACAGAAGTGCTGTCAAGACCAGGGCTGCTGAAACTAAATGAGACGCTGATTTTTCTTACAAAGATCGTGGTACTTTTTCCTCGTCTGTGGGGCAGCATTGGCAATACTGCGATCTACTGGCATTAACAAATCATCAAAGTATGTCATTTACACTACATTGGCACTGGTTCCTCACAAAGCTTCTCAGATCATCTGATAATAGCTTAATGGACTTTTAACACAGCTCAAAATCTGCATTATCTTAGTGTTTATGCCCTCAATATCAGAATTCCTCCCCTCACAGTAGCAGGAACTGATTTATTTTTAAACATTTATTTACTCTTTTACATGTGTCCAACTTTATACACTTCATCACCTGATGATTTCCAGAGGAATAACTCTGGTCTCCACTTAGGACCAAAAGGGAATTTTCTAGGGTCATGAACCATGGGCTGACTTGGCTTCAACCACTATACCCCATAGCCAGGCAGCTTCCATCACCCCAGTAAATATCCTCAAATGGTACCTTGAGGAGAGAGGCTTAGCTGATTTGGAACCTTACAATGATAGTATTACACACAATTCCTCCTCAAGTTTGTTGGGCTTTTAGCCATACTTTCAATTCAGATGCTTCCCTGCAAATGACCAAATCACCCCCATGCATCCTGAATTTCACTACTTAACACTTCTTGCCATTAGTTTTTCTTTCAAGGCTAATGTCATTTTTTTCTGGCATCAGACTAATATACTCCTATGCAATTTCACTTCAAGAAGTGTCCCACTTGCTTTGACGTTGACAACAAAATCATCTGCTATTGCAAAATTGTCCTTTGCAGCTACAAGAGCTGCCCATTTTTAATTATGATGTTGGCATCTTCTTTAACTATATTGAGAATGTATTTGCAAAGTAAAGCGCAGTGCTGCAGTTCTTACACCCTTTTCTCAAATGTCGGCACTGTGTTGTCATTCTTGGTGGATGCTGACTTTGAAGCAGGAAGGTGGCCAAAGCGCTTTTTTGCAGATTCCTCCCTTTGCAGCATATCAGATTCCTCACCAGATCCAGGCTCTCTCCGGACCCAGTGATTCCTCCCCTCAGGAGATTCAGAGTACTCTTCTGAGGTTTACCATGGCAAGTATTGTGCTAGTGTTCTCTCTCTGGTCACCCTCATTGAATTTTGTCCCCACCTACCACCATCCGGTCTTATATCAGGGACTGGTTCAACCTCTCAGAAGTGCCAGACGGGGTCTTCATCCTTTCCACTTTCAGAAACTCTCTTGAGTTTTTTGCCTTCTTTTTAATACTCTGGTTCAAAACCACAGGTTGAATTTGCACTGAGAGAGAGAATCACTCCGTTTGTATGCTCCCATTCCAAATGAAACCTCATATGGCTGAATTCCCCTGAGAACAGCCCATGCTCCCAGCCACCCACAGTTTTCATTTTGCTTGCAGGTTTAGGGTCAGTTACCATGCAAGTGTTCCCTTGCATCACCTGCATTTCCAGAGAGACTCAGCTCTGGCAAGGCTTTTGTCTGTTCTTCTACTCAGCATGTTTTCTTAGCTCATTTTACTCCTGGTGCCATGTGCTTTCCAGCAGTCACTCACAGCCAAGGAGACCTCTTCCTTCAGCATCCACTCACAGGCTGCTCCGCAGGAGTAAGGGGAGCATCCCTGTAACACAACAGCTGGCTACAGCTGGCTCCTGCCAAAGCATCTTAAAGTTGCACGTCCCCAGAAGCCCTGGAGAATGTATCCTCTGTGCAAGGGCTTGCTCAGGCAGCTCAGAAATGACTAGCCAAAAGCCACTCAAAATGAAGCACACACTACAGTTCAACATTAACGTTACGTGCAGGATTTGCCCATGCAGGGCCTGTTTTAGAATACATTTCTGGTGATGGCCGAGCCTTTCTTGGAAAGGCCTGGTGATCACTCCATTTTCCAAGGGCTTCTGGTCATGCAAGAACACAAGCAGATGCTATTGGTGAGTGATTGGCCATCCTCATTACAAAGTTTGGAAGGAGATTCAGTCGCCCATGCACAGCTGCAGAACGGACTCCCCTTAACAGGCACATCCAGCTCAGTTATTTTATGAGCCATGCCCCTCACAGAGCTGTAATTTCTGCACCCCCATATTCCCTGGATATTATCCATAGCAATGTAGTTTGGAATGACATTGCACTGCAGGATGACCGAGAAGATCCGCAAAGGTCACCCTGCTCACAGTCACACAATGCGTCAAATTGCAGATAAGTCCAATTGCAGAAGGTAACATTATAAGCATCGTGGACAATCACCATACAGAGTTCAAGCAAAGCACCTCTCCTACCTGCCGTGCTACTCATCAGGACTTGGAGAGAAGAACACAGGCCTATAATGGGAAAAGGACATAACTCTTTCATAGGTGTGGTTTAGATATACTAGCCCCAGGCAGCAGCATGTCAAAGCAAAGTCAAAAAGCATCCTTTTTTACCTAGACCCTCCCAAAGATATATTTGCAGACACAAGTATGCAGACATGAAATCTTCGACCCGCACAAGCTGCCAGTGAACGCAGCAGAATAAGATGTTACACAAGACACCAGCCTGGAGCACAGCCCCTCTCCAACATACTATCTGCGTGTCCTCAGAATGGAAACCTCTTGCTTCTCTGCCCATCTTGCCCCCCCATCCCATCTGCCTTCCCCACATCCCCAACAGCTTCAGCTTGATATCCCCTCACTGTTCCTAGCTAACACAGCCTTTGTATCACTGTCACAAACTACCATCCTGCACTTAGAAATCCCCTCCCCTCGCTGCCACCTACAAGCCCCACAGGCCACCACTGCCCCCCAGAAGAAGGGATATGGGTCTTCAGACCAAACAGGGGACTCACAGCAGGGAGAGAAGCACCAGCAGAACCATACATAGCATTTTTCTGCCACTCTCCTACACCCTCCATGCTTTCTGTAGGTAGCCAGCTCTTCCCCTTTGCCCCATCCCACCCTGTACCCTGCACCTAAATATGTGCTCAGGATGGGGAGGCATCTGTGCAGTGGGTGGCGATGAGGGGGGCAAGGCCAAAAAGGCTCCAGGCTACCAACATCAAGAGAGAGCTTCACTAGCGATGGGCCCTGCATGTTTTGGGCTTTTGCTGATGAGAAAAGCACCAGATCAGCTTGAGGGGCATTCCAGCAGTGGATTTTGTCTGAAGGGGCACATGTGGGTAATTATGCTGCATTTCTTGAGCTGGCAAGAAAACAGAATTGCTGTTTTGTTTGTAGTTGAAGGGCAAAACGTTCTCCCATTATCATGTACAAAAAGTCAAATATTTGTCAAATTTTACAAAAGATAAATACCTGAAAAACTCCATTTTGGGACATCATAAAAGGAATTTTTCTTTTTTT
>VXBO01011182.1:458487-477533 GCA_013400135.1 Rhinoptilus africanus
CTGTCATATACTCAGCTGGCAGGCGAGGGATCTGGAAGAGCCGCACAGCCTCTCTGCAGACCAACCAACCTGCCTCATTTCCATCCACAGTTGTGACAGCCCTGACACGTTCCCAGGGGACTTTTCAATACTGTACAATCAACATTTTCCAGCAGAAAAATGTTCCACTGGAAAATCTTTCAGGCAGCTCTACTATACATTTAGAAACATTTTGTATACACCAGTACGCTGAGCATATATTCATACTCTATTCACATTCTATAATCCCCAGATACTTTAAGTGCCTGTCCCCAAAGAAAGAACGAAGTAGAATATGCCCCTTAAAATGCCAATGCCAGCTAAAACAACAAATGATCAGCACAAGCTTTTCAAAGAGGAACTCATAAGTGGACTCTTAATTTTCATTCTTTCCCGTCATCTCCACCCAAAGGCTCCAGTTCCCTCCTCACTTTTGGTTAGCAGCATTTAGCGGCTTTGGGCTCTGATCCCACTCCTGACTGCAGAGCGGTTTCTGCCATGCCCGCGAAGAGCCTCACTGGAGTTCATAAGGAGCTGCCGAGGAGCTGGAGACACACGCATTATATCAGCACGCAGAATCCAAGTGTGCCATCCCGGTATGTTTTCCTTGGATATTGCACATGCATACTGGATTGCAGTCTTAACTTCATCTTTTTTTGAAAGCTCTCCTCATCCCCACAAGCTCTCTCCTGTGGGACTCCATGGCTGGGAGAAATTAAAATTTTGTTTCCTTCAAACGCTACATCTCTGTTTTTCCTAGAGGCGGCTACAATTCTTTCCCTGTGATCTGAAATTGCAGCAATAATTATATTTCCTATTTTGTTCACTGTAGTTGACTGTTTTGGCAGTCATCCTGTAGCAGTAATCCACACATAAAGAGTCATCTTGCATTTTTCAATCCAATTTAAAGGGAATTGTTTCTCAAGGAAAGCAAGGGGGTGAAAATGTTCCCCTCTGGCAAAAACTTCCAGTACTTGGGTATTACATGCAAAAATCTTGCCTACCTGTCTTATTAATCATTGCATTTTACAAGCACTGATTTAAATTCTTTGCACTTCTAGGGAGTCCTGAGAGTTTGTTCATGTTGCTTTTCCCTTAGTCCTGCCTCAATTCTCGCAGCCACTGAGAGAGAGAACCTCAGTTCACTCTTTCCAGATGATGCTCAGAGCACTGAGTGCTCTTGTTTTGTTCTGGGGCTGTTTGTTTGTTCTAGACGAGGGGAAAGGATGCAGTAGAAATTAAGGCAGGGATGCAAGTAGGAGGCAAGAGAATAATTACTCATTCTTGCCAACAGCTCATTCTCTTGGTTTGATTTACACAAGTTGCCCCAAAGTTTTCCTTCTAATTATTTTCACTGAAATACCCAGAAGCCTTTGATAATGGCATTTACATGTATAATTTAGCATTATTAATGTTAAACAAAGCCTTTGAAATCCCCTCTATTCTGCAAGCCCCATACCCTTTCAGAACAAATTATTTTCACAGTAACGTCTCCCAGACACACACCCCCCTCACCGCTATTTTGTTAAATCCAGACACTTTTTCCTGTTCCCCATTCATTTTCAATCTTAATGTTCTCTAAGTCATGAAGACACAAGAGCAGCACAACAATTAAGATGCTGGGGCCAGAAACAGTTAGGGTCAGGGCAGACATAAAATAAGGTGACTAGAAATTCAGCCTTTAAATCCTGCACGTTCCAATTGCTGAAGCTATCTCTGCATTCCAGATAGGGCAAGCATCAGAAATAACAGCATTACAAGAAAGACAAGTTTCAGGATATCTCAGGAACAACCAGAAGAAGAAAGTACTGAAAGTTTAGGAAGCAGAATTGGTATTTGGGAAGCATCCCACCTCCTCATCCCAGCACATCCAAGTTTTCAGCCATCTTTCCAGTTTACACCACCAAAACCTTCTCATCACCTGAGGAAGCTCCAGATACATCTGTTGCAGGAAGTCTTAGGAGCTTTGCTCCGGTCTTTTTAATTGTTGTTTTAACTGGATTTTCCGTCTTCCAGGCATGCAACGATTCAGGCGCTAGTTGTTTCTGCAAGACCTCTGCCACATCCCCCCCGTGACCCAGCTGCTGCTCTGTTCGGCAAACCAAGCTCGCTCCAAGCCATCCCCCACACGCCTCGCTGTCTGCTCGCGGGGATCTGCTTGAGCATCCCTGTGCAGCTGGGCAGGCAGCGCTGGCGTGTCACAGACAGGATGCTGGCGGTAACATCAGGGCACTTCTACAGAAGCTATTCAGAACATTGCAGCTTCCCANACGGGGGTCTGCTTGAGCATCCCTGTGCAGTTATTCAGAACATTGCAGCTTCCCAGGGACGGACACAGGATCCGCTCCTGGGTCAGAGAGTGCTAAACAGTTGCCTGCTCAGCATCGCAGCCCAGAAGCTTGCGGTGTGCTTGCTAGAGGGACGCAGCAAAGGGACAAAAACCTAATAGATCAATGCCAATGTAAGCTGAAATTGCAGGGAAAAAGAATCACAAGGAGTTTTTATACCATAAGGGCAATTCTAGAAAGTTTCTACACCTCAGACTCGTGTATCACTTCTGGGGCATCTCAATGGCACTTCATGGCATCACAGAAAGACTGGAGGGATGGAGCCTTGAAGGATCCCCTCACAACGAGACCATCACCAACACTAGATCTGATCAGTCAGCTGTGGCTGACCTCGGGGCCCTTGTTCCAGCACTGCGCTACCCTCTTACTGAATTTTTTTTTCCTGATGTCCAATGAGCTCCCACGGCCTCTCATTACACTGTTTAGCACTACCAAGAACAGTTTGGCTCCATCATCTTTGTAATTGCCCTTCAAACAGTGATGAGCACCTACACCTCTGACCCACGTCTCAGAGAGCAGAGTGTAATACAATCCCTCAGGACAGCACGGGGCATGTTGTATCTGTGTCAGGGCCAGCTCAGTTACAGATCTTCCTTGCTTCCACTGGAGAGTCTCTGTTGAATTCCTTCCCCAAAGGGATGCAGAAGAAGCAAAAAAGGTATGAGAATGGATGACAACTGGAAAGCTCTTCCTGAGAATCAGCTAAATAAATTACAATTCTCCTGCACAAAAATAACAGCTAGAGGGGAATATGGTAAAGGACTTCCAAGCTCAGGGGTTGGATGGGGAAGGTGAAGACAAAATAACTGTTAGCTACTTATTTCCAGTAAAAGAATGAGGGGATATCAAATGAGAATGCCAAGTGGCAAGTTTTCAACAAAGAAGAACTTCTTCAACCCATGAGTAGTTAAGTGGTGAAACTCCTTGTCTCTTGGATGCTAAAAGCATGCACGGGTTAGTAAATGCCAAGAATTTGCATGTAGGTAAGCGTATGGAAGAAAAACCCATCCAGTGCTACTAGATGCAAAGATACACCGACCAGCTTAGAAAGTCCCAAGCCATAACTCATGGGATGCTTAGAGAATATTCTAAGGAAGCATCACTAATTCATCCTCTATCAATTGCTGTTGGATGCAAAATACTGGGCTAAATCAACTTCGATTTAAAACAGCTCACACATCATTAAAAAAAGGTTTCTAAATTAACATTTACTGGACAACTTTAAGTCTACTGGAATAGTATAGCAAAGTCCCTACCACTACGGGTCAAACCAATTTACAAGTCCACCTTGTGGACTGTTTTTATTTAAACATGGCATCATTAAACAGAATCAAGACTTTTGGCTTCCTGGAGAAAAGGATTGTGACTGATCACCCCATCAGTCCAGCAGGACATTACTGCCGTCCCACGCCAACCAAAGGTGCAGAGCATCTGGGATCGAGCCCAAGGACTTCAGCCATGGCACATCACACTGCTACACTCTTCACTTCACAGGCAACTGCCCCCAGCTCCAGAGCATCTTTTATGAAAAACAGCAATGCCATTACCATGGTCAGGATGGAACAGGCTTTGAGGCCAATCATCTTCTCAACCAAAATTTACACCTTTATCTCCGCTCCAAACATTTACAATCCATTAGTTTTGCCCTCCCCTGATTTTCTGCCCTCTGCTATACATGGAAGTCCCAAAAATATCCCACAAGCTTAAAAACTGGTCTTGGGGTAGTAGTCCATTTGGCCAGGGGAAGAATGAGGAAGGAAGCTTCATCACGCCACCTTTTCCTTTCTGCCCTGATGGGTAGAAAATGCTGGACTGTACTGCTCTGCCACGCGTCACTTCACACCGTCGTGATGACACTCCTCTGGGACAGAGGATCTGCTCCCAGCCCCTGACATTACTCAGCCACCAGGACCTGCACACTACGGGCATGCTTCCATTTCTGAGAGTTTCCAGTGCTGCCTGTGCCAGCTCCTTTCTCTTCCTGTTCCCCTGGGTCGGAGGCATAGCCCAGGGAAGACAGTTTGGCTGGGGGCATTCCTATGTCAGACAAATCCCAGCTGCCGCAGGGGCGCTGGGAGTCTGTCGGCAGCCAGAATGAACCGAGGTGGGTCTGACATGCCAAATCCCAAGCCAGCAAGGGGAATATGCAGGTGCAGAAACAGTGTAAAGCCACTTGTTTGCTTCAGCGCGCTGGCACGTACCAGGCACAGCTCAGCATGTCCAGGGACAAGGCCCAGCAGCACAACATCCCAAAAAGACAGATGACTCCCGCGGTCTCACTGCAGGTGCCTGCCCCTTAGAGGGTGGGACCTTGGGGAGCCAAGGCTGTCCAACAGATTAGTGCATGCCAGCACATTTATGTTCACCCCAGGTTTATTCCACTAGCTTTTCTAGTCCCAAAATATATTTTAGGCTAACCAGCTCTCAACCCAGCACCCAGCTCCAGACAGGCCCAGTTGCACACAGGCAGAGACGAGGCAATGGCGTACCGAACACGGAGTAAGCATGCCGGGGTCACACACCTAGCCGTCCCCCGCTAACCTCACCACCTCTACAGCTCTCCTATCCCGCCTCGCCCCGATCCTGTGGCGGGTTCATTGAGGAACACAACGTTGGTCCTCGCAGAGCCAGCACACGCCAAGCTGGCATGGGCTTCAGAGGAATTAATTCAGACGGGCAAAGTCTGATCCCTTTCAGGGAGCGTGCGAGAGAGGAGGCAGCGCTCAGCACTTCAGACATCAAGGGAGAGTAAGAGAAAAAGAGATGAGAGAAAGCCTCGCATAGAAAAGGCAGCAGGAAAAATGTCCTAATTTGGAGAGACAGGCCTCATTGCCATGGCAACCCAGAATCGCCCCAGAGCGGACAGATCCGACTTTGTATGTGGTGTTAAACGATTCAACCATTAAGGGAAAATACTAAGGGGAAAAAAATAATGGGGCTGTGGAAGGGAATGTATTTGGCAACAAAGATTTTTCCTCTGGGGCTACTTGGGCAACTGAAGTGAACCTTTTGAGTCTTACATTGTATTTTTTCCCCCCATTTTTAGGTGCAGACACATTTTTGTGCATTTGCTTCGTTTCTGGAGAATGAGTCACTCCTTCCTCACTGCACTGCTTCCCTCCCCAGCCTGCTGCTCACCGGCACTGGGGCCAGATCCTGCCTCCTCAGCAACAGGGGGAGAAAAGGCAACTGGAGCCCACATTTCTTTCTTTAAAGCTCCCTACAAAGACTTCCCAAGACAAGGCAGAAATTGGGAAGGCATGGCAAACCACATGGGGACAATGCAGGGTGGCAGTAGATGTCACCAAGGAGGTGGCAACACGATATAGGGTGACACCAGCAGCTCCAGCCTCTGGTCCATGGCCTTGAGACAGCACATACGGGATGTTTGCAAGAGAGCTTAGGGCTGCGGAGCACATCTGGCCATGGGCTGAGCGAGAGAAGCAGGGGGAGAGAGATGCTCACTAGAAGTCACACAATGCACATATTGCTGAGAGGGGAAGACGCATCCCTGCAGTTATTAATTAATTATCTGATCTCACCCTGAGATCTTTCTGTCTGCTTTAGTCTATGAATTACTCTGAACATCATGTCGAACCTCCTCTTCCCACACACTCGCCTCCTTCCACCCTCACTCTTGGGGTACCCTAAGCCCTTCCTCCGCACTGCTGCCTCTTGTGGAACACCCCCGTTCAGCAGGTCTCAGCCTCAGCCTTTTCTTGTCCCTGGCACCGTTCTGCCACCTCTTCTCAGCCCTCACAAGAAGTCCCACCCATTCTGCAGGTTCTACCCCTCAAAGGGTGCTAGCACGTGGAGATAGACCAGTACAAAGAATAATAAGGCCACGTGAGCAGCAAGGAAGGAATATCAGAACATGACTTTATTCTCTGGAGGTTCCCTCCTTGTAACTAAAGGAACAAATCCCAGGGTATGAGTTCCCAGAGGACCATCCCCTACAGATTCCTAAGTGCAAAGAGGTAAATTGATTGTCATAAGATCCTTGTCACCTCGTGTCTAAGCCACTCATGTCAGCTCATTTCCCTATCCAATTTATTCATCAAACGGCGGCAAAACATCTGGCCAAAAGGATTCCTTGATAGCAGGGATGCATGCAGTGTGGAGGACAGGACAGGCTTCTGCACGGGCATGTAGAGATACAGACACACATCTTCCACATGCTGTTACCCATTCCCATACAAAACCACTTCTCCCTGGCCACAGAAACCCAAACACGCCAAGCCAGAAAATCCTTTTCCTAGTATCACAGTCTAGATTAGACCAGGAGAGGGGGAAACAGAAAAATTAAACTCCTCTACTACCAAACAAAAAAGCCATCAATGTATGATTTGAGAGATTTGTGTTATTTTATAGCAGCGGCACGGCAGGAGCTGCTGGCTGGCTACTGGCACTCTGGAAGCACAAAATGCTTCCCCACAGCTTGTATTGTATATTACTAAGTGTTATTACAGGCATGTCTTAAGACAGAGCAACACACTGCTGGACCAGTACAGTGACCAGTGAGCAACACTGTCAGACAGAAACGTGACCCTAAGCAGAGCAGGAGACAAATACCCCTCACAACCGCCGTTTTTCCTCCCGGTGGTCAGTATCACAGCATGTTTTTGCCAGCCCTTTTTGCCAGCCCGTTTTGCCTCTGGCGAGAAAGCTGCCAGCCACCACTTCAGTTTATAACAATTAAGCAGACGAAACTTCAAATCCGTATGTGCACATAAAAACCTTCCAAGGGAGCTGAGGCGAGGGCAGAGGGATCAGACAGAGAGAATGGCTGGGCCAAGCCCTGGTGAAGATGAGCCCCGTGGCCCCACACCAGGACATGGAGACAGCAAAGGTTAACGGCAGCATGGCTCATTGGGGGAGAATGGGCCATGGCCACGAGGAACGGTGCAGCCTGGTGAGGTCTCCAGCCATTCCCTAAATGAAGCTGTTCCACCATCTGCAGGCGAGCACACTTTGGCATTAAACATTTTGCATGAAGGCCTAATTAATGGAGCACAAAGTGACTTATTAAATCTAAATTAAGCAACCAACTGACTAGCAAACAAAATTACATCTCTGGCCAGGTAATGGCTGTATCAAACATTCAGATGTGCCCGAAGCCCAGCAAAATTCACCTGGCAGATTCCAAATAAGCAAAAGTTTACCAAAAGATAAGCACAGACTTTTAAAACAGAAGAGAGGGAGGCCACGAGTTTGGGGGTTCTGTCTGATGATCAAAACTAGCAGAAAGAGGAGGCTGGCTGGTTCGTCCTCTGTCCAGCTCCTCCCTATCTCCTTCCACCTCAGCAGTGCTGTCTCCTGCAGGCAGGCACATACTCCAAAACTGTGTCAGTCCCATATAAATGATTTCAGTGTTCAGACTGCAAGTGCAGGAGATTGGCCCACAGAGCCAAGGCGGACTCGCTGCTCAGAGACACATCCAAAGTGTGCTGTGCACTTCCCTGCCCCGCATTTCATCTCATTACACCTTTCGCACCATCCCATCTCCCCCCTTCCTGGGGGTTCAGCCCTTTCAGCACAGCCCCTCCTCTACAACAGGGGATACATACTCCCTTATTTTCACCTTCAGGCTGACTCCCCCTCAGCCCACCCAAGGCACCTGCTGGTTAAAGCATGCCCTGATCTCCTTCAGTGCTGCTTGAGGAACCCAAACCACCACCGTTTGCTGTAGCCTTGCCACAAGGCAAATAATAAGGCCAGGCAGAAAGCTCAGCCAGAAAAAAGGCAGAAAAAAGTGGGGCAGAAAACAGGTATCTGCTTGTCAGTTATGAAGAAAACCACGGAACAATTCACATTTTAAGTGCAATTTTTAAGTCTCTGCGTTGAAAATACAGTTAAAAGCACATGCTCCCCTCTTCCACAGAGGATACTAAGGGAATAATCCAATTACTGCTGCTGCCATCAGGCTAATTTCTTTTCTCAAGAGGTCTGTTTTTTGATAGAAATATTAAAATCTCCAAGCCTTGCGCCATGTTCTCCTTCAAAAGCTAACTGATAAGGAAGCACGTGGTGCTGAGCAAGCGCCTGTTCATGACTATGCCTCATTTGCTGCTGCTGCGATCCGAGCCACCGCGGTGGGGTAGCGTGAGTCACGGAGCGCACACGTGTGTGCCGAGCAGTAAGCGTGAACTGAACGTCCAGCCCCGAGAGACCGCGCTGCTCGCGTTCACACCCTCCTCCGTGCGAACCGCAGGGCAGGACGGCGCTTGGGGTGCATCGGAGTGAGTCACCCTGGGAGCGTGCGGCAGGGAGGGCGAGCACGCCGCAAGCATTTTTGGGGCCCCACTCTGCAAGGGTGGCTTGTGCAGAAATCTCAGCTCCCAAGACGCTCCAGCACAGGGCTTTGCCCACCTTCCGTGTGTGCATTTTTAGCTTGCCTGCTTTAGGAAACAAGGCTTTTGCAAACCTCATGTGTGTGTGTGCGTGTGTGAGTCAGGCTTCCCAGTAACTCTTGAACCTGCTGGCCAATTTCCACCTGATTTGACAAAGGGGCAGAGGATTCAAGGAGAATTAAATTCTTACAGTGTTGTACAAAATACAGCCCTCAACTGCATGTCATCCCAAAGCCTTTGTCTGGCCCCATAGCAGCGTGTATGATTCACCCACTCACAGTCCAAGGCTCACTAGGTAATCAAATAAACTTCATCCTGACCTGGCAGCGTGCCCATAGAGGGCAGCCCCCAACACACAGAACCCCAGGGGCACCACAGTACACCTCTCTTTTGCCTAGCCAACGGGTATAAAAGACACAGTGGAAACTGGGAGAAAAGCAACAGGAGACCTGGGGGAGGAGGTGTAGCCAGTTCTTGAAAAATTGAAGCTGCTATGGGCACCCCCACTTATTTGGTCTGTACATCTTCTGGTTGAAAGAGGGCAGTGGGTGGAGAAATGATATCCTTTTAATGTCCCCGGTCCTCTCCACTGGGGGAAGGATGGGTTCAGATCTTCTGAAATCTCTTCACCCAGCTCAATTCTCTCCTCTGTGGATTCTCTGGTGTCTACTAAGGGCTGAGCTCACGTTGCAGTCTTAGTATATAATTCAGTTAAAGAGTCAATTAACCATGAGATGTGAATCCACTGAAAACAGGATTCATTCATTTGGGAGCTGACAAAATTACTTGTTCCATTGCCCTTCCACTCACTCTGTCTTCTCAACAAGCTGTTCCAATGTCAGGTCATAAAATTCACTTTCAAGTGTGCCAGATATTTGGGCAGGGGGGGGGGAGAAAAAGACAAAAAAACCCCATCCTGCTGGTGTGGATTTGCAAAAGCAATGAGGGACTGTGGGACCAGCTTTCAGAAGGTGGAGGTGCCCAGCATTTTTTCAAATTTGGGCTGCCTTAATCTGTCTCATGTTGGATGTCAAAAATAAAAAAAGGCACCTATAATCACACTCAAAACACTTTAGCCTACTTCTTCGATTGCCGTCGTTTCCTGGGAGGTGGGCAGAGCCCATGCAGAGACCAGGTGTCCTGCGCCTGCTGGCTTGGCAGGCAGCGCTGTGTGGAAAAGGCGCTCCACTCCGCCAGCCCCGATGCCACCTGTTCCCAACCCTCCCGCCGCCCACCCAGCCCTGCCGCGACGAGGAACAGGCTGAGCCTGGCCCACAGCCCAGGCCGTGAAGGAGCCCAAATGGAGCCAGGCAACTTGGAGACGTGGAAGGCAGGCACTTCTGAGAGATGCTCTCTCCTCACACCGTTATCCGACAAATGCGCCATTATCCAACAAGAGTCTCTGTCTCCGCTTCCCGAGCGACTGTCTCCTTTGTTAAGAATCTATTGACCCCCTCCTTTTTATCTACAGTACCTTCAGAAGACTATCATCTTCCTTACCTTTCTGCTGAGCTCACTAGATGGTTTGTGGGGGTTTTTTTTAACTGTATTTAGTAGATAACTAAAAGGTATTGGTAACCATCAGCTCAGTGCATCACCCAAAGGAAAGCGCATACTATCCTCTCTCAACCTCCTTCCATACTGCACCAGGAACAGGAGATTCCCTGCTCCCCATAAGCCTTTGTGAACTGGAAGTGATGGAAACACTTTATTTCCAGTGAGGGGAGTCTCAGCACGAGGAGGACATCCCCTTCAGAGGGAAAACTCATTTATTTCAAGAGAGTCAGAGCTACTTGTGGCCACTTGAAAGAAAGAATATTTCTGGCCATAGTAATTTTACCTCACACTCAGCCCCACGCAGGGCATGTGAACCCTATGATTTGGTAGGCTTAAATAGAAGTTAAGACAATAAAACCCTCCCAGATCTCTGAACTTCAATAAATGTGAAGAGCTGCTTAAGGCAGCACGCCACACACTGAAACTTCAGCTCAAGTAGGTTTGGGCTGGGGGGAGCCCCCACCAGCCAGGAGCCACGAACCCTCGCCCCACGCACCACATCCTCACAGGCAGCTCTGCCCCAGCTGAGGTGACACCACATGTCGCTCCTGGCCAGGTCCTCACAGGCTCAGCAACCACGTCCCGTAGCCCAGGGCAGGCAACTAGCGACGTGCGAGGCTGTCACAACCCTTTCCCCAAGCTTCACCTCCCCTTACCCGCTCATCCGTGACGTGGTAGAGACAACACTAGACTGAATGTTCGGCTGCGGTGAGAGGATCACCAGCTTGTCAAGCTGGTGATGTGGAGAACGGTATTAACTGAGTAATTAAATCATTTCTGTAATTACTCTCACACAGCTATAAATAATGTAAGCCCACACGTTCTCTCTGGAAGCCACAATAGCGAGAGAAGAGAGGGTGAGGGATGCAAATGAAAAAGGAGAAATAATAATAATAAAAACACTTAACATTTATATAGCACACTGCATTTTCAAAGCACAGTGCAAGCAATAATTAAGAAACGGGTGGAGTGACAGACAGGAGAGGGTGAGAGGAAGGGAAGCAGGAGAAGGGAAAGGAGGGGAAGGGGGGCAGGCATGGAGCAGGATTTGAGACCCAGGCAAGGCTGGCAGCCCTGTGGACATGCCGTGTGGCTCTTCATCCCACACCTCCGTACTGCTGGTAAGGACACAGCTCTGCCTCCGCAGAAAGCCAGCAGCAAAGCCATCGCCCGAGCAGGAGCCAGGACAACGCATTGCATTGCACGAGTACACACCTGGAGGAGATGGTGTCTCCATCACAGAGCATCCTCCTAATGGCTTCAGCCTGTCCCCTCCAGCGCAGAGGCTTGGCAGTGGCCACACTGGCCCCCAGCCGGACAGCTGGTGGAGGCTGAGGGGGGCTCATCCCCTCCTCCCGGGAGCTTCTCCCTCTCCCCACCATGTCCCAGGCCCCAGCACAGGGTGCACTGGCTAAGGGGGGGGGGGCACAGCCGAGCCAGCCCCAGGCACGCTTTGAGAGACCCACTGGCCTTCCCCCACGGGGGAGCACTGATGCCAGCGTCCCCGTCCTCCCCCCAGGGAGCCATTTCTGACTCCCTTTGTGGCTCAGTGCAGAGTGGGAAGGAATATTTCTGTCTGAGCAGAGGGGGAGACAGCGCTCCTAGGGAAAGCATTGCTGCCCCATCCCACTGCCCTGTGCCCTGCCTCGGCCCAGGCCTGCTCTCCTCACCCAGTTTCCACCCGACAGGCTTTCCACAGCCGTTTCACACCCACGTCTCGTTTGCTCAGCAGTTCTGCCACCCCCACTACTCCACTCACCGGCTCTTGCTCCTATGGCCAGCCAGGCAGCATCACCTGGGCAACACCTCCTCCTCTTTCCTCTCCCCCTCTCTGCCTTTTCCTATTCCCCATCTCCTGCTTCCCACCTTTTTCCACCTCCCCTGCCCGTGTCCTTGTTTCAGGATCTCTTCCAGATGCTCCCCCTCTGCACTGGCTCCTCACCACACCCCATGTTCCAGCCCAGATTCTCTGCTCCACAGGACATTTCTCCTGGCCAGATCCCACCGAGACTCCACAGGAGAGCTCCAGTCCCCAGGTCCAGGTGCACTTTTGAAGCACAGTTTGCAAGGGCGAGATCTTTTCAAGATACGTGGCAAACATCTAAAAAGACTCTGCTGCACAGACACGGTTTCTCATGCCTGTAACAAGGCCAAAGTTGGGGCAACCTAGGTAGTGGTAGCAAAAGCACATTTCTGGTTAGAAGTCCTCCTTTTCAAGACACCCCCTCCAGAGCTGTGCTCTGAGGACCTGTGGTGGTTGGGCAGAATCTTTGGAGGAAAACGTGCCAGCACTTGCAACACAGGTAAATCGCCTATTTTCCTGTACCACATTTTCAGAGCGCGCTGTTTTATTTTCCAAATAAATAGCGAAATAAATCAATCAGCTTGAGGCATACACCTGGCACAGGAAACTTTGCTCAAATAGTCATAGCCTGGCAAAGTTACAGGAAACCCCCAAGAGGATCTTATAATGGAGAATGCTGGGCAAGCTTACAATAGACGGTACTATCAGCCCTGCATACAATAAGCTCTCCTGCGTGCCACAGCTATTCAGCCACCTCTAATGGGGGCCACAGCTTCTCCTCCTGGAGTCCAGATTTTCATATCAAGCATTGTATTTACTTCAGCTAGAAAAATCCATTAATTGCTCCCTAGCAATCAGGTAGCCTTTGCCTTTTGTAGAGCTCAAAGTACTCTAAAAAAAAAAAAATTGTTACAGACTTCTTGCAAAGGGCAAATTGCTATAGACAGAAGTTGAGCAGCTGTCTTAAAGTCACATTTTATAGCAGAGCTGCAGCGAGGACTCGGGTCTACTAGACCTGCCTGATTCTCCCCTCCTCACTGTGTGACTGCCTTTTTCGCTTTTTCCCTGCCAGTTCTTAGACTCTCCATGTCCTTCACTCCTTCTCCCCCCTTCCTCTGAAACATATTGTTATTATCAGGAACCTCACAGATACACAGCTCGAAGCTATTACCAAAGCACAGAGAAAAATTGCCTCAACAGAGCCTTTCGGGTATTTTTTTTTAAGTCACTCTCAGAAGTTTGTTTTTTTTTTTTCCTTCTTTCTTTTTTTCCTACCCACGATACTAGATTCAGGAGAAGTTTTTCTGTCCGTCTCTCGTCTTGTTCGTCCTTTCTCCTCCACTCTAGCTATGTAACGCATTCTCCAGCGCTTAGTTCAGTCCTGCTTGAAAGCAGCCGAAGCAACATGGTTTCCACGCTCTTCCCTAAGGAGACCAAAGCACAACCTAGTAAAACTCTGTGTCTGACCTTTTTTCCTTGATACGCAAATGATAATATTAAATGACACATGTAACACATATATATATATCTCATTTAATATCTTTTCTCAACTTCATCGTGTCGCTCCTACTTCTGCCAGTTACACGAAGCATTATTTTCTCTAATCTTAGTCTACCTCTATTCTCTGTGTATATAAATCATGCCCTGACTCATTGTTCACCCGATCTACAATACGCACGTGTAGCTGTTTCAGTCCTTCTTCATATACCGGCTCCTCCAGACCCTTAACAGAGTCACAGACTACAATTATATCTTTTCCTGTACCCTGTTTTTTATCCAGCCTGTGTATATGTAATTCCCTAAACTTCCTTCATAATCCATCCTTCCTAAACTTGGTTAATGAAGCAAATAAAAGGCAAAGAGAATAAGAGATTCCCTGGAAAGAATTGTTTCTCTCTGTCCCGCGGTTACTGGGGAATGACACACGGATCTAAAGCAGCAGCATCGGGCAATTTCACACTCCGTGTTTTCAATTTCATTTTGAGGCCAGTTTAGGGTAGGGACAAATTTGAGTGTAATTAATTTAGATTTTCTGAGACAAGTAACCGCTTGGGGTTGTAATAAAGGACTGCCTGCTCCAGAATGAAGAAACTAATCTCCTTGTCCGGCTGGGGATGGCTCAAATTGATTTAATACTTTTGTGTTGGGCTTTTTTGTTTTGAAGAAAGGGGTTCTAATGATGATTATAAATAACGATGGGGCAGATCTCATCAAGCTCACAGATTTTCTTTAGATAAGCGCTTGTAGATTTCTAGATACCTAAACATCATCTGTGTGAAAATCAAGGTTAGAAATCTGGTAAGAATGAATTTGTTCACAAAAGCCCCATTACTTGGCCTGTTCAAGCAGGGTGGAAATCAACATTTTTCTCACAGATATTTCAATGCTTCTATTTCCAGGTAGACAACGTCAACGCTACATTTAAACATTAGTAGGAAAGAGGTTAGTTCAGCTTCTCTTTCCCTCAGGTAGGTTGCAGCGTTCACATTCAGAGCCAGGCAAGGAAAGTTCTTCTGTCACTCGAAAGAAAACATCACTATAACAACGGAAGAAAACTAACACTCAGTACTCCTGGAAGAAGAATTCTATGACCCAAAATAAAGCAGCTTATAAATAGCTACAAAAGGTTGATGTAAAGGAATCAGACTTCAGCTTTGCTTGGCATTTGTTGTCTGGGACAACTTCTGCCGAGGGAAGGTATCTGCACCTCCGTGTAGTTGTCTTCTCCTTCAGCATCCTCCCCCTGCCCCTGCAACTGCCACTGCCCAAAAGCGTCCCAGGGCACCTCGGCAGGGTGTCAGCCTCACCAGGGTCCCTCCAGGTTTTCTCCTCCCCAACCCTGTGACACTCAAGCTCAGATGGTGCCGTCAAACTTCAGGTGCCCAAGGCTCCGCATTTCCAAGGCTCAGGGCAGATATGAAGTGCATGCAGTAAAAATTATTAGGGGGGGAAAAGTGATGGGGAATATATCAGGAAAATTCATATTTTGTAATTTTTTTTTATAGGAGATTTCTTGTTGCTTTTTTTTATGTGACAAAAAAAATAAAACTCCTTATTTTCTTTTTCTTTTGACTCTTGGAAACAATACTCCCAAAACAGTGAAAGCCTCAAAATGGAGTTCCTCCCAAGCAAATGGCAGATAAAGTAGAGGGAAACTTTAAAAATTAAGAAAGCAGACTACTTTAATTGGATGCTTAATAAAAGAAACAATAAATTTCTTTGAAAAGTATTTTTTTTTCATTGAAATAATATTAAGGAGAGTACTTGAGCTTTTGTTTAGAAAATGAGAGTTAACATTGAAGGATTTAATGGCCCTGGGGAGAGGTTAAAGCTCTTAAAAGTTCATTTCCAGGTTTCCTAATATCTGAGGGATTTTAAGCGCTGTAATTTATTTGTAAAGTAATAAATATTGTTCTAGGAAAATTCTCAGATGTTAATTAAACTCCACAGAAATACACTACTTATGTTCTCTTTCTTTATATGAAAAAATGTAATTTTGTATGGACAGAGTAGACACAGATGTAAATATAAATTAAGGATCCACCTGGCCTGTTATTACATGTGTATACTCAAGGGAAAAGCGACATTGGCACACAACACTGGCTTTTATTCTCTGTATCTCTGTGACCTACCTTTCTTCTCCCTCCCCAACTTTTGCTGCAGACTCGTAGTTTGAGGACACATAACATTTAATTCATTATTTGTGAGCTACACAGAGCTTTCATTTGACAGCAAAAGGAAACAGAGTACCAAAAGCAAAAGTGTATTATTTATGTCTTCAATAAAATTATTAAAAGATTGTAGGGAAAGTGCTAATATTTTTTATTTTTTAAAATCAAACTCATCTTTGCTAATCACTAGATTAGTCTAAGACACTTTTAAACTATTACAATTATGAAACGCAGCTTCAGAGAAATTAAAATGCTTTGTGAAATTACATGAACTGCATATTATTTTGCTTTGGAGGGGAAAAAAAAGGATAGAAATCTTCTAACAGCATTGAAGCATACTCTTTCAACGTTTGCAAATCAAAATGTGTCTTATTCCCCCTCCTCTCCCCTTCTAAGCAGCATTTTGTTTGGAATTTATTTCACTTCAGTTCATATAATCCATTCAAAAGGAACTTTTTCTTTTGGTTTGTTTGTTTTGTTGTGAGGTTTTTTACTGAGTTTCCTTCACACAAGAGCTTTAACTATTTCAGATGTCATCCCTAATGGAAATGAAACAAATTTACATCCAAAAAATTAGGTTTGCATTCCCCATGCATCTCTATTATTTAACCTTTGGAAACCTGAGAGTGAAAGTGCTTTCCTTTTAATTACAGATGTTCTGCTTTTAGCAGCACTGCCCCAGTGTCTTTGACTTTGTCCTGGTTTTCAGCGGGTATCTAGGTGCTCAGCTTATCCAACTAGTTTTGGCTTCCCTCTACCTGCAGTATCACTTTGCTGCACTCCGACTGGCACCTAGATTTCCTCCCTGGTGCTTTACACCTATTGTCCCGATCTGGACTTGCTCCCCACCAAAATACCAAAGAATATCATTGCTGCAGCTGCATGGCCCAGGCACAAAGCGATCGCAGCAACCTCCAGTATTGAAAAAGAGAGAGAGAGAGACAACCTGTCTGGAAACCTTTACAGAAAGCAAAAAAGAAAAGGGATGTGGATTTATGAAGTGGGGATGGAAAGGCAGGGGGAGAAATTGCAGCTTTGGCGTTAGCAGGGATAAAAACAGCAAGGTAGTGGAGGGAATAGCAGAAAAGTCAGCTTTTCTGCTACTCAGATTCAGGAGAATCTGGCCTAGAAGGGGTCACGGATTTTAGATTTCAGGTTAGTTTCATGCAGCTTTTATACAGATTTTATTACGGGCACAGCCCAGTTGAATAGATTGTTCTTTCCTACCATTTCATTTCCATAAGTATGGCTACCTCGTGCAGGCAAGCCCTAGAGAAAATAGCAATGGATGCAAAGATAGACGAGAATGAGTTTCAGCTGGAAAAACATAATCACACTCTTCTTCCAATATTTTTCCTGGGTGGTGCCTCTGCACCACTGTGTTACTATAAAGCTGCACTGGACAAGAAGCTTTGGCAAAATAATGTGACTGTGGAGAAATAGCAAGGGACAGGTCACCAGCTATGCTATAAAAGAACCTAAGGCATTTTCTACTCTTACCTTTTCTGCTTTCATTATCAGCAAGTTTACTTTTTTTGTTATTTTAAGAAAAATTAATGGTCTACCATTACAAAACAGACCAGTCAGCCAAATGGTCTGGTCATTTTTTAGGCAAGAAGCAAAATCATTTCCAACACAGTAAGCGTCCTAAATCTGAACAACAATTTGCTTCTCTCTCTTAAGGTACCTATAAATGTACATTGTTATTTCCTTTTCTGTGACTGCTCCTTTACCTTCTAGTTCTGGGCAGAAGTGATTTTAGGTAATATTGAAAACATAATGAAGAAAAGGCCAGTCCAGATTTCCAGTCTCAGGTCTGCAAACACAAGATACAGGGTTTTGTGCTTTATCTGAACTGAAGCTTGGTTTGCAGCCTTGAAAGTTTCCTTCCACCATCAGTCTCGTACCACAGAGCATCCTCACCCATCAGCTATTTCCACACGGTGATAGGATTGAATTTCTACTTGCAAAACAACTGGGGGGGACAGGAGAAATTATTTTAAACCCTGGAATGGGAGCAGATATGCTCACCAGTCACGAATGCATTGCAGTCCTCTGGACAATGCAAACTAATGCTTAAGATCAGGCAACACAAAGCTATAAAAAGAAAGGTCATTGCGGCAACTTCAGGCAAACTGAAGAGACCAGAGAGCTCCAATGAACAAAGGTCTTGGATCACAAGAACTTCACATTTGTGGTGGTGCACATTTCTTTTCTCTCCATCTCATTTATTCCACATTAAACACAGATCATCAGTGATCCGTGCTATTCCCTTTCTCATCAGAGGTCCATGTGAGATGTCCCTTTCCAAGGCATCACCACCAAAACAAGGACCAGGTGCTTCCTTGTAGGGTTGAAGCAGTGCAATCACTCTTCCACCCTGCCCCACAGCTGCAGGGCTTGCTCCTCTGAGAGGAGATACCACAGGGGCTCTTGGACCCCCTCAGCCATCCCTCTCAAGCCACCCAGACCCGACAAAATGACTGCTGCAGTTCATGCTGTTTGGCATCACTGCTGGCGTGTTCTTCAGAGACTAAAGGGACTGAACTGGATGTGACAAGACTCTGCCTCGGCAAAGTGGTCTCTCCAGAGCCCGAGTGAGGCACATCATGTGTCTGTGCTTCACTGTTTTCCTGGAACTAAACCCAGATCGCAGTGTGCACACAGATCATCTGGTCATTTTCTTCTGATGCCAAATTAGGCAGAGATTAAATGTAACACTTTATAACAGCTAAACAGGTGGGATTAGAGACATGAGCGCCAAGGAGAGAAACAGAAAAAACATATGCAAATTCCTATATACTTATTTTTCAGAGGAAAAAGATAAAACACAGGGAAAACAAGAAGATATATAAACATTATCTACAAAATCTAATCAAATGCAATATCGAAGAGCATGAGTTTGAACAAAACAATCAGGAAATCCAGATGTTACACTTCCAACAACATACCTCCACCTGCTATGTTACACCTAGGGCAGGATTCATAGCATTTCACTTCACGCATTGTGAGCAAGCCGAGGTACAGCCTTCTTTAGTAATCAGGGGGGAGACACAGGGCTATCCCGCGAGCATTTCACTGCACCCTGAGATGGGTGGGGTGAATTGTCCTCAGGTGGTGCCTCCTTCCCCACTGATTGTAACGATGCCGAGACCTCCAGCTGGCAGGTAGCAAACTTCCAGATGCATGTTAACTGAGATGAAGCCAGCCTATGGTGCACATTATACAATATTTATTTCTATATATACATGAGAGAAGAAAATTCATGCCTGAAATCTTTTTTTTCCTTTTCTTTTTT